>CM038144.1:197970729-198335506 GCA_021437245.1 Aegilops speltoides | reverse complement strand
GGTGATCTGACCAAGTTTTTCGAGGATCAAGGTGATAAAGAAGTGGAGAAGCTTTTACGGTCGAATTCAATGCTCCCTGCGCCCGCGCTAAGTGTGAAGATGGCTCTTGTGAATGAGCTTCATAGGTTGTCGGGCTTGCAATGCGATCCGTAATAGACCATCTTTGGCGAAGGGGCCTAAGCGACCGCTTACTTTGGTTTGGTGCAACAATTCCTTGGGGCGTGCCTCGATCGATGCCATGAGGAGGTCGGCGTGCATAGAGGTGCCACGAATGGCTCTTGCCCGTGTTAAAGCCTATTGGATGGATATGGAGGCCACCATTATAGCGACCCGCAACCGGCGGGAGGCCAAGATCCGCACGAGCACTACTTGGAGCGGTGACGAAGGTGCCCGCTTAATAGGGCGCAATGCTCGAAAAAATGTATTGTTCGGTGACCGTCGAATCATTGTAAAAACAATGTTATTTTGGTTATAAGGCTATATTTATACTTTTTGCCTGAAAGTATTATTGTGTCCCCTGTGCGGCCGTTTTTATATATATATAAGTAGTCCGAAAGTTAGCAGTTGTTGGATTCAGCCCCCACACATACAATGGGGGGTGTTCGCGAAAAATATGCGTAATCACACTTGATCCAACGTCTTGGTCCATTAAGGAGGTGATCGCACGTCAAACTAGGCAACCAGACTATATAGCTATAACACTTTCGCTTAGCCATGGGAGTCTAACGGTGGGGCTACTATGTAGCCCCTGGTACCTTCGCGTGCATCCGAATACGGGCGCGTGTGTACATGGCCGGGAAATGGTCCTTCGTTAATGCGGAGAGATCCTAAAGATTCCGATAAGTCTTCGAGTGGTTGAATAGTCTCTCGCTGTATCATGACAGTTAGTTTTTGGCTTTCTCTACTGAGGTGCTCATCTGGAATAACCAGGGCACAATCGCAATAGTTCTCCTTTGGCCGCTTTAGCCGATAAGAACGGGCGTAAGGCGGCAAACCAGAGCCGGCAAACCCAACATTTGACCAAAGACATGATTCGAGCTTATGCATATAAGGTCAAACTCGTGACGCCTAACACTCAAGGTATTCGACTTTGTAATGTAAAATGGGTTTGTAGAATGCCCTTTCATTATAAACCCCAGTATTTCCGTGCGTGCGTTAATCATTCATGGTGAAATGCCAATAATGGCGATCCTCTCGTGGGTGTAGTACCCATGGGATGTGTGAACAACAAGAGGCAATATAAAAGGTTTACACAGGGCTTAATCTAAAGAGAAACCTTTGAGCGGGGCCCAGCTGCACGTTTGCGCCTTTGTCTCCATTGTGCCATATCCTGGAAGGGTATCGCGCGAACGTTGTCTGTAAAAAAGAAAAATCGTGCAGGAGAGTACAACATAAGTATGCGATGGATAGTAAAAGTGTGAGACGTCGGTCTGCCAATAAGGTTGAGCCAAGTGTGGGGCTATATTAAATATTATAGCCCCTGGTGTCCTCTATGGGATTACATATACGATGCCCTGGTTCGCTTTTATCTGGGCTCACGGACTGCCTCAACCGTGTTTGTGGTCTTAATGACCACTCATGCTTTCTGATATTGGAGGTCGCTTATAGTCCGGCCGCTGGGGCTGTCGCGTGTTCCTCTGCGCGTGAAGAGCGCTCTGTGTTTCCGTTAATGGTGATGACGCCACGTGGACCGGGCATACTGAGTGTAAGGTAGGCATAGTGTGGTATTGCGTTGAAGCGGACGAAGGCCGCTCTTCCAAGCAATGCGTGATAGCCGCTTTGGAAGGGTGCAATGGTGAAGAGTAGTTCTTCGCTTCTGGAGTTGCCTGGGGAGCCGAAGGTTACCTCCAGCACGATGGAGCCCCTGCCGTAGGCTTTAATGCCTGGTATCACCCCTTCAAAGGTGGTGTTGCTTTGGCTGATTCTGGATGGGTCTATCCCCATTCTGCGGACAGTGTCCTGGTATATTAAACTGAGACTACTGCCGCCGTCCATAAGGATGTGGGTGAGATGGTATCCGTCGATTATTGGGTCAAGCACCAAGGCCTCTGATCCTCCGCGTCGAATACTACTCAGGTGGTCCGTGTGATCAAAGGTGATCGGACAAGCCATCCAGTAGTTAGGTGTGGGTACGATGGGCTCTATAGCGTACGCGGCGTTGAGCGCGCGTTCGTGCCTTCTCGTGGATGTGTGAGTCGCGTGGATCATGTTTACTGTTTTAACCTCTGGTGGGAATTTTTCTGTCCCCCAGTGTTCAGCTGGCGAGGTTCATCCTCATCTTCACTTGGTGTTTCCATTCCCTTGTGTTCGGCATTTAATTTGCCGGCCTGCTTGAAGACCCAACACTCTCTGTGCATGTGGTTCGCAGGTTTGTCGGGGGTGCCATGAATTTGGCATAGTCTCGCCTAGGACTCGTTGCATCCAGGACATTCCTCTTTATTGCCTTTAAGTGGCTTCTTTTGTTGATTGGGTCGAGAGCCCCGAATCCGGCGCTTACTGCTGTGTTGTCTGGCTCTCTTCCTTGTTTTAGCGCTTGTTTTTATGTCGCCATCCCTTATTTCGATGTCTTTGGGATCGCTGGTGCCTTTTACGGGCCATCCAGTTATCTTCACCCGCAAAAAGCCGGTCATAAGGCTTGTTAAGGCTGCCATTGTCCTTGGCTTTTCTTGCCGAGGTGTCCAGGCGAGCCACTGTCATGGATGTCGTGGTTTGAATGCCGCTAAGGCTTCGCATCCGCATAATCGACAAATTGATTCTTCTTAGTGAGGAATCTGTTCCAAAGCTTATGCGGACTCTCCTGCTATTGGATTATGTGACTTAAATCGTCCGCATCCGGAGGCTTCGGACATAGGTCCCTTGAAAATTGGCCTGAAGCGCCCTCGAGTTCCTCCCAACTCCCAATTCAATTTTCGGGAGGCTTTTCAACCAAAGTTCGAGCTGGTCCCTTTAGTTTGAGGGAAGGTTTTGATGGCGGAGGTCATCCCCACGAGCCATGTGTATATGCAGGATAAAATCCTCTATCCGCACTCCACAGGTCTGCTCGTTCGTCAGATGCCTCTATATTCATAGGTTTAAAACCCTGTTGGAATTCATGGTCCAGTACTTCTTCGGTGAAGCACAGTGGGTGAGCAGCCCCTCTGTATCTGGACGTGCTGTGGCATGCCGTCGGCTGTTGTTGTGTCCGGTGTTTATTCCGAACTGGTATTCGATTGGTATAATCATTTTGGTGGTCGTAGTCCTGCGCCGGGTTGTGTCCTTTAGATCCGTAGATGGATCTAGTCGCGCCGGCTTTCTCATCCAGGTGCTCGCATAAATCGTGCGCGGCGTCGGTAGCTGTTCTGTTGTGGTTACGTAGTGGTACGTCCGGCCTCCTTGTTGTGTTGTTCTTTGGTGGAACGGCCTCTTCCTCGAATTCTGGCAGTAGCTTGCATTTTGGGTAGCTCTTTGTATGGCGATCGTCGTCGTATCTTTCTTTGGTGTCTAGCACTTTGTTCCATCTACGATTGAGCATTTCCTGTGCGGCTTTTAGCCGTTGCTTCTGCTTCTTTAGACTTCTTGCGGTGGCCATAAGCTTTCTGTGGAGGTTATCTCGCTCCATCGCCAGGTGTCCGATGATGAATGCGCCATCATCCCACTTTGTTCTTGTCTCCGGGCGGTTTGATGAACTCGCCCCTCGGATCATTGTGATCGGGTGTCCGCCCGAATCGTGTTTGGCATGACTCGCTCGCCCCGCTCCATCGCTGGGTCCGTATGGTCATTGTTGCTTTCGAGTTGACCGGGTGTCGATCTTTCAGCGCCTTGTCGCTATTTTTACCGTTGTTTGGACTTTGAGCGCGCTCGCGCCGCCGCTTTTGGGTTTTGCCTCGGTTTTATCTTCCGCATTGTCGCTGCCGCCCTCCTTGGGCGGTCCACCATGTATATATCATGTGACGAGGTAGTAGTCCAACGCCCCGTAGATTCCGAATCTTCTCTCGCATCGTCGTCCATACCGTCGATGCCTCGAGTCGAAGTCAAGCACGCGGTTAAATCATCAACCGTGGCTATGAAGTGGTGAGAGGGGCAACGAATTCGCCGTTCGCTTGCCACTCGAGTCGACATAGTTCGCCAAGAGCCTCCCGACAAAGAGAGAGACTTTAATGAGTTCAGCATGTCGCCAAAGGGTGAGTGCTGGAAGATATCCGCAGCGGTAAACTCTATTACCGGAGCCCAACCAGGCTCGGTGGGCTCGGGAGCGCGCGGACTGGAACCTACAACCGAACTCGAGTCCGGGGGTCCGGAGTCACAAGTTCCTGAGAAGTGAGGCCTGTGTTCGGCTCTACCGCCAATGAGTGTGCGGCCTGTGGGGCGGGGTCCATCCACCCGTCCTTGGGCCACGCAGTCTGCTCCGGATTTAGGTCCGGGGCTTCTGTAGGAGCACTGTCCGATAGCAGGTCTAGGCCGTGCTCATCGCGACTGCTTAGAACTCTGGCACAGTTCGATTCCGTCAAGATCAAGTCTCCGCGATATCGGTCGTAGTAGTCAGGTTCCAACCGACTGTGGCCAGGTGTAGCCGCGATCTGCTCCCAGATGGACAAGCGAATTAGCCCTTGCAAGGCGGCCGAACATAAAGATCTCGTCCGAGGAGAAAAGTTTCACCTGGACCGTGTTGTTGACGATGATTGAAGGAGCCATCGAGCCTTGCAAATGACGCATACGTGCAGGAACTCTCAATGAAAGCACCAATGTCGGTGTAAAACCGTGGATCTCGGGTAGGGGGTCCCGATCCGCGCGCCTTAGGTCGATGGTAACAGAAGCAAGGGACACAATGTTTACCTGTGTTCGCCCTCTCGATGGAGATAAACCCTACTTCCTACTTGATTAATATTGATGATATGAGTAGTACAAGAGTAGATCTACCATGAGATCGTGAGAGCCTAAACCCAAGAAGCTAGCCTATGATGATTATGATCAGAAGTTGTGATCGCCTTCTATGACCAACCTCTCCGGTTTATATAGACACCGGAGAGGGCTAGGGTTTATATGGAGTCGGTTACAAGGAAGGAAATATAATATCCGGATTGCCAAGCTTGTCTTCCACGCAAAGGAGAGTCCCATCCGGACACGGGACGGAGTCTTGAGTCTTGCATCTTCACGCTTCAATAGTCCGGACGATGTATATAGTCCGGTTGTCCGAATACCCCCTAATCTAGGACTCTCTCAAGGGGAGCCAAAGAATATTCTCAAGTATTAGCAGTTGAGTTGTCAATTCAACCACACCTGGATAACTTAGTATCTGCAGCGAAGTATTTAGTAGCAAAGTAGTATGATAGTAATGGTAACAGTGATAATAGTAGTGATAGCAGTTTTGTAGTAGTTGTAACAGTAGCAATGGTAAAGCAAATAAGCAAAGCACACTATGTGAAAAGCTCGTAGGCATTGGATCAGTGATGGATGATTATAACATAGGGTGACACAGAACTAGCTCCAGTTCGTCAATGTAATGTAGGCATATATTCCAAATATAGCCATACATGCTTATGGAAAAGAACTTGCATGACATCTTTTGTCCTACCCTCCCGTGGCAGCGGGGTCCTAATGGAAACTAAGGGATATTAAGGCCTCCTTTTAATAGAGAACCGGACCAAAGCATTAGCACTTAGTGAATACATGAACTCCTCAAACTACGGTCATCACCGAGAAGTATCCCGATTATTGTCACTTCGGGGTTGTCGGATCATAACACATAATAGGTGACTATAGACTTGCAAGATAGGATCAAGAACTCACATATATTCATGAAAACATAATAGGTTCAGATCTGAAATCATGGCAATCGGGCCCTAGTGACAAGCATTAAGCATAGCAAAGTCATATCAACATCAATCTCGTAACATAGTGGATACTAGGATCAAACCCTAACAAAACTAACTTGATTACGTGGTAAATCTCATCCAACCCATCACCGTCCAGCAAGCCTATGATGGAATTACTCACGCACGGCGGTGAGCATCATGAAATTGGTGATGGAGGATGGTTAATGATGACGACGGCGACGAATCCCCCTCTTCAGAGCCCTGAACGTACTCCAGATCAGCCCTCCCGAGAGAGAATAGGGCTTGGCGGCGGCTCCGTATCGTAAAACGCGATGAAACTTTTTCTCTGTTTTTTTCTCCGCGAAAGTAAATATATAGAGATGGAGTTGAGGTCGGTGGACATCCATGGGGCCCACGAGGCAGGGGGCACTCCCCCACCCTCGTGGACAGGCTGTGTGCCCCCTGGACTTGATTCTTTCGCCAGTATTTTTATATTTTCTGAAAAGTTCCTTCGTGGATTTTTAGGTCATTCTGAGAACTTTTTATTTCTGCACAAAAATAAAACCATGGCGCTTCTCTGAAAACAAATCGATCCAAGTTAGTTTCATTCAAATCATGCAAGTTAGAGTCCAAAACAAGGGCAAAAGTGTTTGGAAAAGTAGATACGATGGAGACGTATCACACGCCAAATGTCGGATATGGGTTCTGCAAACCCTTGAGAGGTTCAAACTCTGGGGTGCGTGCGGAGATCTCAACATGTCCATCCTGCCTACTCGCGATCCTCCTAAGCCTAGCACGATGAGCTCAAAGAGACAAAGAGACACAACAGTTTACCCTGGTTCGGGCCACCTTGCGGTGTAATACCCTACTCCAGCGTTTTGGTGGATTGCCTCGGAGGGCTGAGGATGAATTAGTACAGTGGATGAACTGGCCTCAGGAGGTGAGGTGTTCTTGGGCTCGATAGAGCTGAGGGGATGTGAACCAGATCCGATCCCCCTCTATGGTGGTGGCTAAGTCCTATTTATAGTGGCCTTGGTCCTCTTCCCGAATGCTAGCGGGAAGGGATCCCACAACAGCCGGATTTGAAAGGGGACAAGTAGTACAACTTATCCTGACAAAAGTAGTCTTCGCCTGTGAAAAGCCTCTGGTCATGTCACTATGGTGGGCTCGACGATGAACTCCGTCCTGCCGTCCTGGCGGTCTTGGTCTTGTTGCACCAGAATGGAAACCTTTGGCTGATTCTTCAGGACTCCACGCCTGCGGCCTACCTCCTTTGCACTGAAGAGGAAACATGTGCTCTGCACCCGCCTGGCGCCCGCCTGGCCTTGGTCGTCATGGCTCACGTCAACTGAGCCTCGTGAGGTATACCTTGCATAGAACTCTCCACCCCTCGGGAGCCAGCCTGAAGAGGCCGATCCCCTCGGGGGTCTTGGCGTTGTCCGCCTCGCAAGGCTTGGCCCCTCATGAGGGTCTTGAGTTGTTGATGCTGAAGCTGGGCCGTACCAGGCCATCGATGCAGCCACGTGGTGGGCTGCAGGCAAGCAGGGCTGGATACCCCATATCCAAAAGGCCAACATCAACACCCATAGAAGTTAACCCCGCCAGTATAGAGACTAGATCCGAGGGATGGAGATATCCTTGAGTCTGGAGTCAACTGAGCTGGAGATGGGATACGGAGCAACTTTGCCAACCTCCTTCTTGAGGGCCATGAGGACACAAGGAGGAGCTAGCCATGGTTTGAATTTTTCCGTGGTTTGCTCTGTTGCTCTTGGAGTGGTGCGAGATGGTGTTTTGAAAATCTCACCTCGTTATATAGGCGCAGCTTGTGCCTGTCAGAAATATTAAAATACAAGGGTAACGGACCGTTCGCATTCACTCAGACGCATGGAAATCGAGGTGACGACATGGAGGAATCATAAAGACTAGACGCGAAAACCGATGCCAGACTATCATCAATCCGGAACATGGTGGAGAACCCACCTTGCAAAGCCGAAGACTTGCGTCCGCATACTACATCGTCATTAAAGGCAAGTTCGGGGGCTACTGAGGGAGTCCTGGATTCGGGGGTCCTCAGGTGTGCGGCCTAGGAGTATGGGCCGGGTTGCATGGTCCATACAGGATCAAGCTGAAGATTATCTACCGTGTCCGGATGGGACTTCTCAATACGTGGACGACAAGAATAGAGTCCGGAAGTTTCCTTCTCTGATAAACCGACCTTGTACAAACCCTAGACCTTTTCGGTGTGTATGTAAACTGGAGGGGTTAGTCCATCGAGTTTATCATCTTCACCATCATTGGAATCCTCATAGGCTAGACATCTAGGGTTAGCTATTACGATCTCGAGGTAGATCAACTCTTGTGATCTTCATAGTCGTCGAATATATCAAGCAGGAGTAGGGTTTTACCTCCCTTAAGAGGGCCCGAACCTGGGTAAACACTGTATCCCCCGGTATCCTATTACCATTGATCCTTAGATGCACAGCTTGGGCCCCCCTACCCGAGATCTGCCGGTTTTGACACCGACAGTGCTAGCTCAAAATAAGTTTGTGGGTGTGGCGAGCGCTAAGCACTTGGCTTCTGTAATGCACAATCAGCTCAAATAGCCAGTGAGAGTGATGTTATTTCACTTGTGACAGTGTCCTGGACTAGGGGGTACTAACCTGGTCGGCCCATGCTCCTCAGGATGGGCCGATGGGCCCTCATTCTTCTCAAGATGGACTCCGGAAGACACATGCTGGAGTCATGATCGAGACTACATCTACCAAAGACTTGTCGTACACTCCAAGACTTCTCCTACCGCCTCCGTGCAAAGATACTGACCTTGTAACCCTAGATGCCCTACCTAGCGTGTATATAAGCCAGAGGGTTTAGCCCATAGGGGACACATTAATGCAATCTCATTCACCTAGCCTAGAGTTAGAATACATCTCACGATCTTGAGGTAGATCAACTCTGTACTCGATACATCTTTATCAATATAAACAAGACCAGAACGTAGGGTTTTACCTCCATCAAGAGGGCCCGAACCCGGGTAACATTGTCTCCCTATTCATGTTACCCATGATCCCCATCCAACTCTTTGTGTTCAGCATCATGATTTTCTGCGCCGACTCGACGTGCCATCTGGCCACCGTCGAAAACTACGCCCCCGATCAGGTTGTAACCTTCGGAGGGCCAGAGTACACTGCGGATTCCCATGGCGAGCTTGTCCTGTCGGGCTGGACGCCTGGCCGGATTCATGGCCTAACGAGCATCACAAGATCAATTTCGGAACTGACCTCCCTTGAGGACAACGCATTAGGCCCTCTAGTGCCGGGAGGCACGTGTGCGGGGGGGGGGGGGTGCCCCCCCATATCGGACGGCTTCGTCACAACACCCAACTCTGACTTGAATCAGGTCTCAGCTCCAAACTCGGTATCGGGATTCGAACCGACCCCGATCACGGATCTAGAATCCACTCCGGCTCCTGGCGCGACCAAAGACGCATTGACCGTACCACCGATGCCACTTCGAGTTAACCCGGCATACGACGAGGCGTGAATCCCGAGGAGTTATCTCACCTCAATGAGATGGTTGACCAAATCTAGAGCTTGTCGATCTTGGACGGCAGAACCTCGGTTTACAACAGAATCAGACTTAAAGCCGATGACGGGGAAATTTACGTCCCACCCACCACCCACCCAGTCGCCACGATCGATGATTTAACTGACTTGTTAGACTATGATGAGGCCACAAGCATGGATGAAGATGTCGACGACCTTGCAGAAACCACCTCGCCGCAAACTAACACCAGCAAGTGGACCACAACATCTACTTACGATGTCTACATGGTCAATACTCAATTCCCCTCCCAAGACATTAGCGTAGACGCGGAAGGGGTAACACAGGGGACACCGTTGGAAATAACACCACCGCCGACAATGACGAGGCAACAACTGACGACGCCAGCAATCCCAAGGAGGACCTTCAAGCCTCCCCGGAGCAACATCTCAGCCACAGACGAATCCTCGGGGAAGAGGACCCTGACGACCTCTTTGAAGGGGCCGATGACAACTACATGCCTGAATCCGAGGAGGACGAAAGCCTCGGCACCGATGACTACATAGTCCTCGAAGACCCCATTGCGCAAGAGCGCTTCAGATGACGTCTCATCGCCACCGCTTGTAGTATGAAGCGTAAGCAGCAGCAACTGCAGGCCAGCGAGGATGCTTTGAATGACAAATGGGTCGAAATACTCTTGGCCGACCAAGATCTCAAAGAACGGCGTCGTAGTGCGCCTAAGTCTTACCCGCACAGATGTTTGTTCCCAAGTTTGATGAAGAACTGATGGATGGCATGCTTTTAACACGCGGACGTCCAGATCAACCTGACCGACCCCCTAAAGGGTGGGATAGGCCAACACGGGAAGACTTCTGCACTCAAATGGCACCACGCCATCATGGCAAAGACCCTATCAACTACCTAGACCCTCATGACATTCGACGTCACATTGAGGCAAACCGAGCTCCTCCTCGGTCCATTTATGGATCAAGAGGACGCGCGCACACCAGGCTTGAGGGCTGCGATCCTTGGTTAGACAGGAACGGCCGCACCCGAGATCAAGCCTACACACAGCTCTTCCCCGACCTCCGACGTGACACACCTTGGTTCCAAGGTCCAGCTCACTCGATCTATTTTATCGATAGGGTTATGGTCTTATGGAACACCATTTCCCATAAGGGTTTAAGCCCATCAATATAGAATCATATGATGGCACACTGGACCCAATCGTATGGATCGAAGACTTTCTTCTTCATATACACATGGCTAACGGAGATGACCTCCATGCCAACAAATACTTGCCGCTCATTAAAGGGGTCGGCAAGGAATTGGCTCAATAGTCTGCCTTATCATTCTATCAATAGTTGGGAAGCCCTCGAGGATGCCTTCCAGGAAAATTTCCAGGGGACTTACGCCCGACCTCCAGATGCCGATGACCTCAGCCGTGTCACTCAGCAGCCCGGCAAATCATCTTGGAAATTTTGGAACCGGTTCCTCCCTAAAAAGAACCAGATCATAGACTGTTCCAATGTCGAAGCCATTGCCGCATTTAAGAATAACATCCAAGATGAATGGCTTTCCCGCCAGCTCGGCCAGGATAAGCCGAGGACCATGGTAGCTCTTACCTCGCTAATGACCCGCTTTTGCGCGTGAAAGGACACCTGGCTTGCCTATAGCACCCATAACGGCGAGGCAGGCACCTCGAAGACGCGCGACGCCAATGGAAAGTCTCGACGTAATAAAAACAAGCCCATGCATAAAAATGGCAGAAGCGACATAGAGGACGCCGCAGTCAATGTAGGACCTAGATCCGGACAGAAAAGAAAACCCTCCAAAGGGAACAAGGATGGACCTAGCCAGCTAGACAAGATACTGGAACGACCGTGCCAAATCCATGGCACTCTGGACAAACCAGCAACCCACACTTACAAGAACTGTTAGGTCTTCAAACAAGCTGGCAAGGTGGCGACGAAGGGTCATGGTAAAACCCAAAATCGCAGTGAAGACGAGGATGAACGTCAGTGACCCAACAATGGAGGACAAAAGAAGTTTCCTAACAAGGTAACAGAAGTAAACATGACTTACGTTACCCACATCCCCAAAAGGGAGAGGAAGTGTGTACTTCGGGACATCTATGCGCTAGAGCCAGTCGCCCCAAAGTTTAACTCGTGGTCGGCTTACCTGATCACATTCGATAAACATGACCATCCGACCAGCATCAAGCATGGCGGATCGGCCGCACTCGTCCTGGACCCAATCGTCGATTGTTTCCATCTGACACACGTCCTTATGGATGGAGGAAGCAGCCTCAACTTAATCTACGAGGACACGGTTAGGAAGATGGGCATCGACTCATCTCGGATCAAGCCAAGTTACCACCACCTTTAAAGGTGTCATACCAGGCGTGAGGCCCGCCGTACCGGAACTCTGACACTGGAGGTAGTTTTCGGGCCACCCGAGAACTTCAGGAGCGAGGAGTTAATCTTCGACATCGTCCCCTTCTGAAGCGGATACCATGCGCTCCTAGGGCGCACATCATTTGCTCGCTTCAATGCAGTTCCGCATTACGCTTACCTCAAGCTTAAAATACGAGGGGCCTAACGGTGTTATCATAGTTAATGTTAACATAGAACGCTCCCTCCGGACGGAGGACTAGATCGCGGCCTTCACAACCGGAGTGCAAGCATCCAAAAAGGCAGCCCATTGCGGTAAACGAACCCCAGCTCTTCGAAGCGTACGCGGGCCACACCAGTCGACCTCGGACACGTAGCACCACACCCTAAATAGGGGTACGGGCTCCTTGTGCGGTCCCCCTGGAAGGGGCACTATGTCCCCAGGGTGCACAATTTCACACTAAAAAATCCCAGGCCACTGAGGAGCCAAAACTATGGAAACATCGGAACAGCTAGACCGAGGAGCGACGGAGCCTCGAGCTTTCCCATCTGCTAGGTTCTATCAAAAAACTAGCCAGCAAAAGCATATCCACGTGGCTTCAACCATACAATGGACATCTGCAGACCTCTTCAAAGGACTCGGCCAGCGAACGCTTCAAGCACATGCAGGGTCGAGGTTGCATACAGTCCGTATTAATCTTCGCCACCAACGAAGACGAGTTGGTCAGCAACATGGAGATGTAGATGTGTGGCAGGGAGCGGCCCGGGCTCATAAACCCGATGACAAGATCTGCCCTGTTTTTTTACTCCTTCACTACCTTTAATAGCATTTTATCTTTTTTTAGTTCCTCTCGTTACAACTTGACATGTAAAGCTTGACCTCTATAAAATAAAGAAATCATACATTTTAAGGTTCTTAATGCATTTTTGTAGAAGCATTGCCTGTAAGCTACAATAACGTCTTTTAGATACAACGGCTAAAGGGGCTTTGTTTCCCTGCCTTGAAATACAAGTCTAAAGTACTCAGCCTCTCGGATGTTGCATTATATGCATCATTTTTTAATCTAGATTTTGTTCAATAGTTGGTTTGCCAGGTTCCTATGTGTACCCCTTACGTTCCCGGCAAATTCGCCTAAGGGTGTAACGGGAGAACCACTGCGATAGTGCCGCCAGTTTAATTGGCAGAGTGCCTCAATGGAGAAAGTCGAAAACTGACTATCTAGGTAAGCCAAAACTGGCCGGCAATCCAAAGACCGCGTTAAGCGATGTGTCGTTAGAGACCACTCGTGTTAAATGAAGGGTTTCTTCATAGCATGAGCCGAAGTGGACGATGGCGTAGACCTCAGCTATCTAAGCTGACCACTTCACACACCGGGGGCTCGTCATCAGCCCCCACCATCAAACTCCTATGACTAAGTGAAATATATAAAGCCGTTTCGTTATAGTCCGATTCCCTAGTTCCCATGAGCACATACCGCCTCCAAGTACCGAGACATTAGCTAAGGATCGAAGCTGCCTCAAGGAACGCCATCTGTATACTCTACATTGGGGTAGAAGCCGACGACTGGCCACTTTCAGGTCAAAACAGTCAATCGGGAGGGATATTAAATATCAAGCAACACAATCATATGAGGGAATTTTAAAGACATACTCATTAAAACAAAAGATAGTTTTTATACACACCACATACTTCAACATTCCGAAGTGTCAACTAGAAATACAAAGTGTCTTTTGGACACATGGCCGCGGTAGCCCGGGCGCACTCTTCCACTTCGGCGAATAACTGCTCCGCGATACGCACCTTCCCTTCAGGGCCCCCCACAGCTCGCCGTGCACACCTTCCGAAAATGTGTCTTCACGCAAGCGTATGCTCGCCGTGCTCCCTCCAGGCATGCAGATCGCTTCCAGCAATCCACTTGCGGGTCGGCCACCCGTAGCCTAGCCAGGAGGCCGAAGAAGCTGGTCGACGGTGCTTCCGCATGCCATAGTTTGACGCAGAGATCTTGTAGCGCCAACCTCGCTACACTGGCAAGGCCCACACTTCACAAACATGGTGGTGGAAGAGCGCGAGGAGGTGTTCTGGCAAACGCAGGCCGACCAGAGGTACAACCTCTGGCTCCTCGTCGAGCACCGACACGCAGAGGAGCAAATCGCCCGCGACCAGGCGAACGATAAAGCCGTCATAGGCATGGTGACGGACGTGGATGAGCAGAAGGCGATGCTTCGCGCCATCTGTGACATCCGCCACAAGCAATGGCTGATGCACATCTTGCGGGCGGAGAAATACGCTCAGTTCGTGGACATCGACTCGACAATGGAGGAATTTGACGACGTCGCCGGCTCCGCGTCGGCCGTGCCACCACCGATGTCTGCACCCCGCCACTATAACGACAAGGCTGGCACATCCACGACCGCCGCCGATAGAACATAGGAGGCCGCTGACATTTGGGTCCCAGGAAGGCCGCCACTACCCTCTTGCCGGGACTCACAACTGGTGAGCTTGCCCGCTTCATGGAGACGGAGACCACTATTCTTCCCATCCCGCCGAACCTTCAGTTTTTGGGGTTCATGGCCGGCCAGTGAGCTTGTTGCCGGACATGGGGAAGGCATGTCGTGGGAAACGGGCGGCCGGGGACCATTTAGACTAGTTTAGGATAGCCTAGTTCGTTATAGTTATGTTGAAATATATAAAAAATGTAATGAATATGCTCCGGTTTAGATGAAAATCGTCCGATTTTATGTAAAAGTTATCTAAATTTGAATGAAAGTTGTCCAGTTTGTTTAAATTTATTTATTTTTGGTTAAATTCCATTCAAAATGTGGCCAGACATTTGCGGATAGCTTTGAATGATGAGCTCCCGTATCAATGCGTGGACCGGTCCACGGACATTTGTCCGTTTTACGGGTCCGATGCCCCAAGATATATAGAGAGATAAAGATACTACCTCTCTCTCAGTTTAGAGGGCGTGCGCGTACCCCTAGATCGTCAATTTGACCAACCTAATACAAGTCATATATTACAAAAAATATACCAAAATAAACTTCGGAGTTTCTACTTTCAAAAGGTATAATTTTTGTGTTATATAGTTTATATTATGGTGATAAAATTAGCAACCTAGGTATATGCGTAGGACTTGTAAACTGAAACGGAGGTAGTAATATTTTTAGGGATAGCATCCATTTATGAGCCGTGAACTTTATTATTAGAAAAAATTACCACATGATTTTTTTTATTTCGCATTTTTTTCATGCACATTCTTGTCCGACGGTCCAAACCCGAGCGCACGTCTGCTCGAACTGCTGAAAAGCGATCCCCGCATCATCCGCCCGCCGCCGCGGCGAAGCCGCCCGTTCGTCCCCGCCTTCCTCCGCCCAAACGCGCAGGTCTCCTCCTCCTCCTCCTCCTCCACCCCCGCGTTCCTGGCGCGGAAGCCTAGCGCACACCATCGCTTTCGCTTTTGTTTGCGAAAGCACAACCGTCGCTCTCTTCGCCCGCACACGCGCCGCCGAACACGCCTCCAGCCTCCTTCCACTTCGAAGGAATTCTTTGATCGTCTTCGTCGTGGTTCTCCTGCTCCCCTCTACTGGTATTGGACTGGCGTGGAGCGGAGATCCATCAAGACTCGGGGTTCGTTTCTTTTGCTGTTATAAGGAACCTGGAACCCTAACTTGCTTGGATGGATTGTTAGGCTTTAGAGAACCTTTACTTTGCTGCGAGCAATGATACCAATGCATGGCTTCCTCTATCTCTCTATTAGTTACTTCCTCCGTTCCCAAATAATTGTCTTTCTAGCCATCTCAAATGGACTACAACATACGAATGTATATAGACATGTTTTAGAGTGTAGATTCACTCATTTTGCTTCGTATGTAGTCACTTGTTGAAATCTCTAGAAAGACAATTATTTAGGAACGGAGGGAGTAGTTTATTAGTATTGGTATCTGGTATGGATTGCAGCCAGGAGCGGACCCAGGATAAAAACCCAGGGGGGGGCACCCAGCTATAGAAAACTCTCGATTTTTTTTACACGGGCTTATAAACGTCTAAATATGCTATATATAGACATTTTCTTGCAAGTTATAAGATAATTTTATTCAAGTCCTAAAAATAGAAACTTTATCCTACAGTAACACAGCAAGTCATCACTAAATTGAACATACGTTATAAAAAGACTTTAAATCCAAATAGTTCATATTTTGCAAAAAAGATAATATTTATCCCTAACATAAATGCCATTTTCTGTGAAGAAAAAACCCATATTATTGTTAGCAATTAAAATACTAATGGAAATGGTAAACACACAAGAGGTGTAAGGTATTGGATCATTACATTTTATTTCTCCCACAGGGATCTTTCATCTTATGGAAACGATCAACAATCACTTTATCAGTAATTTCGTCCAGCAGTCCCTTTCCACGAAGCAAATTAGGCTATATACTAATGATAGGGGATATGCTTCCTTGTATCCACCGCCGGTTTAGCAAAATGACCCATTTTGTCCAGAGCAAGAAAACCATGTATCAAGGAGTATATTATCTATGTAGAGATCAAGTTCACGCTCAAGAGTCACCATATTTTTGTGATTAAAATCATCAGGATAAAGCTTAGCTAATTTCAACAACTTTTCCTTGTCAAAATAACAAAGTAAACCACTTGGGCTCAAAGCAGACCTATTGGTGGTGTTGTTGTCATCTCTTTCTTTCTTTATCAAATACTTATCCATTATCTTTCTTCCTCCCTGTCAAATAATTGAAGTACTAACTGTAAAAATTCACAGAGAAAGCATGCTATGACAAGTACTATCAGGCCAGCACACAAGTACTTCTAATAGAATGGTTTGCCGGATTGAATTGCATAGAGAATTCCCAAACCCTACAAATTAAGCTACTATTAGTGTGCCACACTAATCCTATAATTTATTGTTAGAACCAACAGTACATGTCTGCAGTCTGATAGAGTACTAGTACGGATGGGATTGCATATTTTCACTTGATTTGACAGAAAACGCAAAGAAATCAACTGAAAAATAAGGACCGGAGAGGTCCAGGCAAACCAAATCGAGAAGTACCTGAGTTTCTGTTTACCTACGGCAGTTTAGGAGTTGGGATGGGATTGAGATGAATAAAGCTTGGGGATGGGCACTTGAGCAGAGGTTGCTACTGCTGCACACCAGACCTACGTAGACTAGCGGTCGCGCACGCACGGCCGCCGCGGCAAGCACCAGCGCGGGCGGGCGGCGCCGACAAAGGAAGCGAGCGTACCACGATCAACCCATACTCGAAGCAGGTGTTGGGCGGTGGCTGACGGTTCGCTTCTTGGTTTAATCAATTTTCTTGCTATTAAGTCTCCCAGAGATCGAAGAGGCAAGCAGCAGCCAGCTTCTCCTCATGTTTATCGCTGTGTTGGAGGACAAACATGCACTTGGTTTGCTTTTTCTATGGGCTTTTGGAGGACGGCCAAAGGGAGTAGGGGCACCAGCTCTAGCCTGACCGGGGGCCTGCTGGCTGGCATGAGACGTTTATACCGGGACGACGGGAACTCGAGTGGGGTCCTGGGCCCCCACTCATCTCAACGTGCGTGCGCCCCTGATTGCAGCTATGAGCCATTTCATGGCAGTTGAATCGTTGTTCTTCCTTCTTAGAAATTAAGTGGAGAAGAGAACAAGGAACATTCTTGCAGCGCTGTAGTGGTTAGATAGGCCTGAGGCAAGAGATTCACAATTTGTATGTTGATAACTTTTGGTTGTCAGAGCGTGGATGCTTTCCTCACATCGCCACGTAACTTCACCCTTGGCGGTGCCAGCTTTTTCCATACCAAATTTCCATGAGGGCATCGTAAAACCTCGAAACTTGCCGATAGCATGATTGCGCTGAGTAGCGCCGGCCGTCGCCCACCTCCGTGAGCAAGCGGTCCTGCTCGCTCGAGAGGGTGATGTGGCTCACATCTTGCCAAAGGAGCAAGTATTGGCCTATCTCGTGCAGCCCCAGTGTCCCCTAGATATCGCGCGCCCAAGTGTTGTTGGCGAGCCCTTCGGCAACCGTCCGCGCTTTGCATCGCTGCTTGGGAATGCATTGGTAGAGCAGTGGGGCGAGGTCAAGGACCGATTGCCCGTTGATCCAGCGATCCTCTCAGAACAACGCAGTCATACCATTGCAGATGCTCATGGTGGTGGAGGCAAAGAACATTGCTCGCTCCTCATGTGTGAATTGCATGTCGAGACCTTGCTAGGCGCTGTCAGGGTCCACGCGGGCGAGCCACATCCATCGTATACGCAGCGCCAGCCCAACGCGCTCAATGTCGCGGACCCCTAGGCCGCCGTACTCGATAGGTCTGCACACATGGCGCCAGTTGACGTGGCAGTGGCCGCCATTGGCGATGGCACGGCCGGCCCAAAGGAAACCTCTCAGGATCTTCTCCAGCTGCTTCAACGTTTTCTTAGGCGGGGCGAACGCGAGCAGCTGGTGTACGGGGATCGCGGACAGGACGGACTTGACCAGGGCGAGCCACCCAGCCTTGTTCATGAGCCACGTCTTCCAAGTTGGGAGTCTGGCAGCCACCGAGTCGACGAGGGGTTGCAGCTGGTTGGCAGTGGGTTGGCGTGTCGTCAGCGGAATGCCGAGGTAAGTTATGGGGAGGTGCGCTACCGGGCACCCGAGCTGAGAGGTCGCCTCGTCGGCCATCGGGTCACTATGTAGGGTAGTGGCCGAGCTCTTGGCGTAGTTCACCAGTAGCCCGCTTGCCTTGCCGAATAGGGTTAGGATTCCTTTGACGGCGACAACATCCTCCGGCGTGGCGTGGCAGAACAGCATAACATCATCCGCATAGAGAGAGATCGCCGGGATGGGGTGCCTGGGATGGAGCTGCCGCAGGATGCCGACGTCCATAGCCCGGCGCATCAGCCTG
This sequence comes from Aegilops speltoides, assembly GCA_021437245.1. NCBI lineage: Eukaryota > Viridiplantae > Streptophyta > Magnoliopsida > Poales > Poaceae > Aegilops > Aegilops speltoides. The sequence continues at coordinate 198,316,877 of CM038144.1, read as the reverse complement.
CCAAGCATGTCCACGGCGAGCATGAAGTGCTGAGGGGACACGGGGTCGCCCTGTCGCAGGCCACCACAGTGCCATATGGGGGGCCTGGTTCTCCATTCAGCAGGACGCGGGTGCTTGATGTCGAAAGCAGGATCGCGAGCCACTCCAGGAATCTGTCTCCGAACCCATATTGTCGCAAGACCTCAAAGAGAAATGGCCAGGATATGGTGTCGAAGGCACGCGTTAAGTCAAGCTTCAGCATGACGCGTGGAGCCTCGAGCTGATGTAGCATCCGTAGAGATTGCTTGACGAGGATGAAGTTGTCGTGGAGGCTCCGGCCCTGGATGAATGCGTTTTGATTCCGACTGACCAGAGCATCCAGCCTGGGAGCGAGGCGTAACGAGAGGACCTTGGCGAAGATCTTGGCCACAAGATGTATCAAGCAAATCGGTCGGTAGTCGCTTAGCTGCTGGGCATCGGCTTGCTTGGGAAGCAGGGTCATCAGGGCTTGGTTCAGCTTGTGGAAGCCGCGGCCCCTCATCTCGAACAGCTGCTGGAGGACGTCCATGAAGTCTTGTCGAACAGTGGTCCAGCATGCCCGCAAGAATTCAGCGGTGAACCCATCAGGTCCCGGCGCCTTGCGGGCGGGGAGGCGTTTGATCGCGTCCCAGACCTCCTCCACGGTGAGTGGTGCATCCAGACTGGAGAGGTCGCATGGCTCGATGAGCTGGTCCAACTCAAGCGTGAGCTCCCGGTCGGCAGCCGAGCCCAGGATCCAGTCAAAGTGCTCGAATGCAGCCCGCGCCATCATGTTCTGGTCGGTGAGTATGTGCCCATCCACGGCAAGGCTGTATATTCAATTCTTCTGTCGGCGGAAGGAGCATTGCCGATGGAAGAAACCAAGATATGCCGCCTCCTCGAGCGTGGCGATCTGCCGCGTTTTACTCGGCAAGAGTCGCCCAGGACGCAAGGACAAGGTATGTGATCTTGAGGTGCTTCCTCAGCCAGTCTTCGGGCGGTGATAGAGCGCGGTCCTCCTGGGCCTTGTCGAAGCGTGATATGAGCTCATGGAAATGGCCATTCGGTCCCGAATGTTGCCGGTAGACTTGGCACTCCACCGCGAGTCACGGCCGCGGGCCTCAAGGCGCAAAGATCGTGGTGAAAGGGTCCGGTCAGAAGCGAGCCCTGTGCCGCGCCACCGTGTCATGAAATCCATCGAGCCCGAGCCAGAAATCCTCAAAGTGGAAGCGCCTGCACGCCATGGGCATGGGTGCGCAGTCCAACAGCAGTGGGCAATGATCCGAGACGACGGACGCAAGGCAGCGGAGATGGCACTCGCGGCGCTGCGTTTCCCACCCGAGGTGCGAGCACGCGTCCAAATGCACCAGTGGTAGGCGGATCGCTTTCGCTGACCATGTAAAGCGGCGCCGCTGAGGTAAATTTCTTCGTATGAGATCGTTGACAAGGCGGTGAAACCTGCCCATCATTCGCCTGTTCAAGTTGCCATTGCTCTTGTCCTCGTCGCGTAGGATGAGGTTGAAGTCGCCGCACAACATCCATGGCCCTGGGCAGGCCGTACGGATCTCCCGGAGCTCTTGCAGGAACGCAATTTTGTTCGTGTCATCCTGGGGTCCATACACGACCGATAGCCACCAGGGTACGCCCGTGGGCATGGTCACCGTGGCAGTGAGGGCGTTCGTGGTGAACAGAGGGTGCGTGATAGATACAACCCTGCTTTTCCAAGCCAGAAGAATGCCGCCTCGCATGCCATTCGCCGGGAGATATGTGTAATCGTCAAATTCCGAGCCAAGGGTGTCGAGCACAACAGACGGAGGCAGCAGTGGTGTCCAACAGCGAGCGGGTGGCAAAGCGCCAGGCGCGTGCGTTAAGGCCACGCACATTCCACACGACTATCCTAAAGCCGTGATCCATGGACACTGGATCGACGAGCGAGATAGTGTGCCTCTCCTAGGCTTCACATGCAACCTCGACACATGCCGATGTGGTTGGTAGGCTGGTCAGGCCCTCCGGGATCTCTCGATCGACCAGGGTGGCAATGGCCTTGAGCACCGCGAGTGGGATGGGCATTGCAAACATGCCCTCGTAGGTTTGCATCTCGGCGGATGAGATCTTTTGGTTCGTCCCTACCTTCCCCAGGGTGCGCAAGATCTGGACGTGCGCGCGTCTTTCGGCTGTGGGGGGTGCCGCCGTCGGGGATGAGGTGGTCGCAGAGCGGCCGCGCGAAGCGCGGTTCAGGGCTCGCGTGGCCTCTTCTGGCGCTTGCAAGGCAGCGGCGATGTGCTTGGTTGCGCTGCCGAGAATTCGCCGAACGCAAGCGATTGCGACACGGGCGCTGGGCTGTGATCGCCTCATGGTGATCGGCGGAAGCGAAATGCCCTCAAGAGGCGGGCTTTGCCCCGCGACAGTGGCATGCGGCGGGCTTCAGCCTCCGGCTTTGGCCTTGCCAGGCTTGCCGGGCTCGGGCCTTTGCAGGATTGTCACCGGTGGTGAATCGGTGGCTTCGCAGAGGACGCGCTTCGTGGCGGGCACGATCCGCTGTTCCAGCTGGTGCGCTCGTGGGTCCCGCAAGACCGGTCCGCAGGGCGCATAAGCCCACGCCAGCGGGGATGTTGGCGGCGGCCGCTGGCTTCGGCTGCTAGCCGCCACGGATGCGTGTTCCGCACCTCGCTTCGGGCCGGCGTCCCGACAACTCGGATCATGCGCGAGCGACGCGGGGCCCACGCCATCGTCCTCGGGGGTTGGAGCAGTGTTTGAATCTCCGGATCCTTCTTTGGCGTTTGCCGCCAATGGGAGTGCCGCTTGGCCCAGGGCGGGGTTATGCGTTGATGGGATGCGCAGACGTAGCGATTTGGGGGCCACCCGCTGGCCCCTCCTGCCCGGTCTTGGTATCTCCAGCAGCAGCTGCAGCAAAGCCAGTCTGGTCCGCGGCCAAAGCCCGCCTTTGCCTTCCTTTGCCCTTTCCTTCTCTGGCGCAGTGACGCGGGTTGGTGGGGCCTTGCTGATCCACCCGGCCGTGCTGACCTGGCCACGGGGCCATGGAGCATCTCCCAGCGCGTACGGATGGCGGCGCGGGCCATGCATGCGCGACGAACACGCTTATCAACAAGACGCGAGCGCCCCCCCAACGCCAACCTGTGGTGTCGACAGCCATGCCGTCCGCACGTCCAGCAGGCGGCGCTTCCGTACGCCGGCGCTTGCGGCCGCGGCGACGTGCCCGACTAGGGCCATTGCCTCGAGCATGGTCGTGAACGTCTCCGGCGCCGCCTCCGTCACCGCCTCCGTCACCAGCTCTAGGTCCATTGTTCCCCTGATCGCTAGGGGCAGGGGCTCCTATCCTCTCCGCCCGAGCAAGAGCAATGGAGATTGGGTTGGTGAGGGTCTTGATGGTTGGCGCTTCCGAACGCACCCTTGCGGGAATCGCCCACAATCTCCGTAATAATGGCGCGGCGGATGTTGGCGGATCATCTTGTAGCGCCTTCGCCAAATTTAATGTGGCCATGTCCTCTCTGGAGCGCGTGTTGGGGTGAAGCCGCTCGATCCAGCAGCTCTCCCCAAGGATGTGCTTGGCAGTCGAGAGGTGCCAGGCCTGAGCGGAGATGCCCCGAAGCTCAAGCTCGACGTCAAGCTCGACGTGATACTCGAACTGGTCAGAGCCCGCATGGGCCAGCTTGCTCCATGGGCGGACAGAGAGGGTGAACCGCGGGGAGCTGATGAAGTGGTCCCCATTGAGGCGACGCATAGTCGTGCGCGAGCTGAACAGGATCAGGAAATCCCAGGGTGGTGAGCGTGAACTGTGAAGTCGCCGTCTTCGAGCTCGAGGGAGGTCAGGAGCACATCAGCAACCTCGGCGGCTGACACGGTCGGCCTGTTGCCGGTGATGGAGGCCATCATTGCTCGGGACAGGACCTCTTCAGCCTCCATCTCGACTGAATGCGACATGATTATCTCACTGCTCGCACGACGCGTGCCAAGGGCGCAGCCGCCATCGGGCGGCGGGAGGCGGAGGCTCATGCGCGGGCGCCGGCGCCCGCCGCGAAGCGGCAGGCGAAGCGCGTCGGCCGGCGGCCTCTCCGCCGTGTCGAAGAGCGTGAGTCGTGCCGATTCTGTGCAACGGCGGCCGGATGTCGCGTGCGCATCCGAACACGATGATCGGGTCGGCGCAATGGAAGCAAAGTCCAATACCTCTTCCGGATGGGCTTGCGCCGTGGCGTGGAAGCGAACCGGCTCGCTGTCTTGGCGGGAAAAGCGGCGACGGTTCGGCGCGCGATCGCTGGAAGTCTGTCGGCGTCGACCGACGCTGCCAGGGATGCGCACTCGGGCCGGGGCGAGGCGGCTCGCAACGGGTTGTCGAGGCGGGTCGACGGCACGTGCGGGGGCGAGGAGAGCGAGCGGCGCGGAGACAGCCGGTGGTGTGCGTGCGACATCGCTGTACGAGCGGGCCGAGGACTCGCTCTCCGAATCGTACCAGCGGTCGCCGGAGGACACGCGGTCGTTGGAGAGGGTCGCTCGGGGCTCTACAGGGTCAACACTTGGGGCCGCCATGGCTAGGCGAGGGGTCAGTGGGGTGATGGCGGGATTACAGGCCATGGGCATGGTGGGCGGGAGGGCTAGGAGGAGCGGGGAGGGAGGGGCGCGTGGGCAGGTCCCTTTTAACTATCTAAGTGTAGGCTGTTTTGGCAAGAATTTATGGGTTACATCTAATGCGGGTATGTTAACAAAGAGAACTTGTTTAGCTTCGTACCATCTTTGGATTTTCATATGGGACACTAAATTAGAGAAAATACTAGGACAACAATTCAGGCTAGTATAACCCTAATTGAGGGTAATACCTGGCATGTGGGAGTATTGATAACTTTCTAGTAGCAGTGTCTTCTGCGAGAATGTGAAGAAAAAATGACATCTCGTACTTAGAAAATTAAATTGAATAATTTAGAAGTTAAATATAACTGTGCGTATGGCAGGTGACTCGTTATTTCGCCCTGATTACTTCAGTCACGTGCAGTCATAAGTGGTATCTTAATTATAGTTGCCAAACAGAAGAAAATTGGACAATATACCATGTCACTCTCTAGAATAATAATTGTGTCAAGTTTATATCAAAACTAATTGGACATGTTCTTTTATATTCATGGAACTTCTAGCCCAAGAAACTGTGGACCAGAAAAGCACAATCATAAATGTTATTTCAAGTTTGTTATTGTTTCATTTTTGCAATGATTGAAGGGCGCAATCTATTGCAGCCGTTACTGTTCCTTTTCAGATTTATTCGGCCCAATCTTCTAGACGTACCCTGGTGATTTTATTTTAATCATGTATGGACAGCTTTGTGAGTTTTAATGCCATATCAGGTATGATATAAGTTCGTGGTAGGCTACAAAAGATGAAATCATGGTTAGCATTAATACTACCCACAGCGGGAGTAACATGAGTGGTAATATCACACATATCTATGTAAAATAGATGATGTGGCAGCTAATTAATGGGGAGAGAGACAAATTGAGTAACATAGCTAGTTACTCATACTATGAGTAACATCACACATACGAAGACAAGATGAGTCTACAACATAATAAATAAAGTGTTGCATGACACCACACATATGTTACTCCCCACTATAGAGGTAGTAACATATTTTATGTTTAGTCTTCACTATGGCTAGTCTAACACATTTTATGTTTCTGGAGTAAGCGACTTCTCTCAAAATCCTTTGCCCTCCTAGAGTCGTAGTATCCCTCTTTACCCTCTGGCCTATCCCTACCATGTTTTATCCAAACATGTTGTTCTTGCCTTACCTTCTTACTTACTTACTTACAAAGCCTTTTATCCCAAACAAGTTGGGGTAGGCTAGATATGAAACCCTTTCACAAGGACTTCCCAGGAGGTCACCCACCCTAGTACTACTCTCGCTCAAATGGGTTTCATATCCAAAAGACTGGCTAGTTTTTACGTTGGCTCGCCAAGCCTATCACAACCCTTAGATATGAAACCCTTTCACGAGGACTTCCCAGGAGGTCACCCATCCTAGTACTACTCTCGCTCAAATGGGTTTCAAACCATGGGACTGGCTAATTTTTACGTTGGCTCGCCAAGCCTATCACAACCCTCCTCCTTTATCCGGGCTTGGGACCGGCTATGCCTAGAAGACATAGGCGGAGTTTCTTGCCCTACCTTCATGTTGCACTTTAGTTTATTCCAATGTCAGACTAGGGATTTATTCCAGGTAAATACTTTATTAACGGTGTGAGATCTGAGATCTGCTTTAGACATATAGTTTGTTGCTACATCTGGGATTATTTGTTGTCCCAATTTTTCAAATAATGATGTTGTCTTTGCACCATACCTGGAGCATTTTGTGATGGACCTACTGCTACGTCTCTGATGAGTGGCAACCACAGTGTTTCTGATGGGAGTTTGATGATCGGAGGTAGAAATATAGATAAGAATTGGGGCAAAAATATAGGTTTTGCTTTACTTGTGCCTCCCTCTTGTGTGTGCTTGGTTGCTGGGTTACATAGCTACTTTATGCCATTACTCTCAGAGATGCATGGCTAGAATTGAAGGGTGAAATGAGTCCAAAATACATCAGGACGTCATATTTTACCATTCCCGAGCCCATAAGGTTAGTAGTTGAACTCAATTAGTTGACCTAATCCACCTGTGCAAGAGCCCCACTTACCGAAAAAGGCTTTCGGCTCGCTTTATAAATAAAGCAAACGCAAGAGCCCCACTTTAGCCTGACTTCCCTCTTATCGCTTGCTACCGCTGCTAGACTGACACTCTATTGCCTGATGTTGAGTAGCATCCATGCCAAATTTGTGTGTTTTACTTCTTACCAATTGCAGATAATATTGACTTACCATCCTAGAAACAGTAATAATAGTTGGTCAACCATTACATCTGGAGCGGGCGTAAACGATGATACCGGACATGAAAAATCCTAGCCTCCCCAACCTCTTCCGGTGGAGGTCGACCCCGCGAGGCCAGCTGGATGGAGTCCATCCCTTACTTTGCTGGCTCCGGCGGCCTCCGTGGTCTGTCGTTTGCGAGGTCCTATGCTGAGAGGATCTCACGTCTCCCGAGCCAGACTCACACCTTGGCCCCTCGCCGTGGCCTTCGCTTCGAGATCCATTGGTTTCCGCCGCATGAGGAGCCCGCACCTGCCCTTTGGGAGATGGTGCGCAACCGCCAGCCACGATGACCTGTGAGCGCTGCCTCATTGCTAGCCTGGAGCGCAGCGCTCTGCCGCCCCTTCCCTGCCATCCTCGGGCTGAGTGCAGGCATGATGTGCGTTGCAAGCGCTGCTGCTTCTATGTTCATATCGCCCGGGCGTGCATGCTCCCACGCACCTCCTCCTAGCGCTTCCCTGCGGGCCAAGCGCCCATGCTCGCGTTCATCCGGGTCATCTGCGTGTAGTGCGGACCCGCCCGCGCCACAACATTTGGGGTAGGACCCAGCAGCCCCACCCCCCTGGGTCTGAGTCCGCGCCTCCCTCACTCCTTGGACCGCCGTAGTCAGGATCTTCCATCTTGCCTCGTTTGTTCGTGTCCACCTCCAGGGCACTCTCGTCCCGTCGCACGATCACAACCATGTCCGGTCACCCTTGTCTTCGCCTTTCGAGAGTGTTATGCTTCATTCCACGCTTTTCGGAGATTGAGGCGGCTGAGGTCTCCCTCCCGCGTGCGCTGCTCACCATGGTTGCGGCCGACAACGTTCGCTCGCCGTGTTTCCGCCTCATCCTCCACCCCTAGAGCTCTGGCCGGCGCTGAGCCCATCCAACTCCTCTTCAAGGTCCCCCACTCACATTATTAGGGACTTCCTTTGGCATGACCGTAAGGAGGCTAGCGCCGGCAATTGCTTTGTCACTTGGCCTAGTGTGTACCTTCCTCTAGCTCTTGGAGGCCTTGACGTCCGTGATCTTCTATGCACTGGGATCGCCCTTAGTGTTAGGTGGCTTTGGCTCAAGGCCACTGATCCCTCCCGACCATGGCACCTCCTCCCACTGCCATGCGAGCCGAAGGTCCGCGACATCTTTCGGGCTTCTATCACGTGGACGATTGGTAATGGGCGGACCTGCCGATTCTAGACAGACCATTGACTCAATGATCAGTCAATGGCCGACATTGCTCCAACCCTCATCACCCCAGTTCCTCGTTGATGCTTCAAACGCGGCCTGGTGCGCAAGGGAATTCCCCTCTGGACCTGGATCCGCGACATCCGAGGCGTCCTGGGGCCTGCTGCTTCCGTCGAGTACGTCGATGTGTAGCGGCGCCTGCAGAATGTCACTCTTTCATCTATGCCGGATACCATTCATTGGCGCTGGACTGACAATGGACTCTACACTGCCAGATCGTGCTACCTTCCGCTGTTCAATGGCTCCATCCTTGATCCACATTGGTGGCTAACTTGGAAAAGCTGGGCACGACGAGTGTCAAATTCTTCTTATGGCTTGTCGGACAAGACAAATGTTGGACAGCCGAGGACTTGGCTCGCCGAGGCCTCCCTCACTCTTCATGCTGCATGCTCTGCAATCAAGAGCCCAAAACCATGCACCGCCTCCTCGTGGGTTGCGTGATCTCCTGCCAAGGCAGCGTGGTGCGGCCTGACCACTACTTCACCGGACGGCTCCAAGTGCTTACTTAACTGGTGGGCATCGGCGACAAAATAATGTCCTTCGGGCCTCTGCAAAGGTCTAACCTCGATCATCCCTCTCTGCACTTGCTCTATCTGGAAACATCGCAATGCATGCACCTTTGATAACCGACAACTGTTCCTCCTGCACTGTACACTATCCAGACGGACGCTCTGGCGGCGGCAAAGCAAGGGCTGAATAATCTGATCCCTGTAACGTAGACATGTATGCTATCGGGGCTGAGCAACCCCTCTTCGTCTTCTGCTCCTGTGCAACTTCCTCCATACCTCTGTGTATGTGGCTAGGAGGTTGCCCACACTGTAATTTCTCACCCCTCTATAAATGGAATGGTACACACCATGCGTATTTTGCGGAAAAAAAAATCAGTAGCATGTAACAGTATATGCTTGCATGGTTTTCTGTTGGAAGGAGGAACAACGATGGCGGTAATCCGCATCTACCCAACCATAAACCATCCTCCCTCATTCATTTTATTAGCCCCATCCTATAATATCTTCCAGCGTGGAGGTTCTTAAAAAACCTAGACCAATAGATGTGAATCTTTACCCCTAAAATTCCTCTTTTTTCCTTAGTTCCACATTAATTAGTGAGAAACCATACATGCATGTCTGCATGTGCACTTAGCATCAGCTGGTGAGAAACCAAATCATCAAGGACCAAAGGAGAGGACGGTTGCACAGGCAAGGAGGGAACTAATAGTGGTGGGCTTAGAAATTGAAATTAACCAAAATTTGGAGATGAGACCAGAAAAATGGATTGGAGGGACCTATCTGCATGCCCCACAGATTTGCTAGTTAAGTTCAATCTTATTAGATGTAGTTCTGACTTTCTGGACCTCATTTACATAGAGTTGTGACCTTACCGGTTGTTATTGTTAGAGTTATATTAGTGATGTCTTTTGACCTTTTGCATTTAGTCTCTTGGCATCCTCCTGTAGCCTCTTGGCATCCTCATGTATGTGTATATATGTTGGCTTTGGCCTCCTAATAATACAAGTTGCTGTTCCTAACATGGTATTATATCATTAGTTTTTTTCCGCACGTGCAACTCGTGCATCCTCCGATCCATCTCATTCTCACGACCGCTGGTACTCCTGGCCGTCGCTGTCTTCTTCCCTGCCGGCAGCCACTGCTCCTTCCCCGTGGCTTTCCGTTGCTGCTTCACCGCACCCGCCCGCTGGTTGGATCTCCTCTGCCACCAAGGAGCTGCTCGAGTTGCCGCTGCTCTCCTCCTCTGGATCAAGTCCGCCTTGGTCGCACGTCTGCCGGCCGCCGCCTCCTCCCGGCTTGCGGCCCCGAACTTCTCCGCCGGCCGCCGCCTCCTCCCGGCCGAGGGCTAGCGACTTCTCCGCCGGCTGCTGCCATCAATCCCTTCCTCTGGTTGGAGAGAAGACGAGGGGAACTTCGATCCGACATCCAGATCGGGACGCCCGTCTGCCAATTCGGCCGCCCTCGATCGGGGCGCTCTTGCTCGTGCTCGTCCTATGGATCGAGCGCCCTCGCCACCGCTTCTTCTTCTGGTTTTGGCCGTTGGCTGCTTGCCTCGTGCGTGAATGCTGGTTGCTCTTTGTTCAGCCCGCTGGGTGCACGTCTGCCTTTTGGGCTGATTCTGTTGGTTGTTCCTTGGTGTTTAAAAAAAAGAGAGAAAAAAGAGTACTAAAAAAATTGATATGGCGTTTACACCAGGCCTGCATTTTCGTCGCTGCATGAAGACTTCTGACGGTGTTCTGTATATTGATCCCGTCTCACACATGCGCCGTCGCTCGGTGCTTGGTGCTCGTCCGTCTGTGACGTTGTCCTCTATGGCGTCTTCAGCAGGCTATGATGGTCGTTATTCGTCGACTCTTCTCGCGGCTTTTGACCGTGATGGTGGTGCCTGCTCTACATCGACTCCTGTCGCGGTTTCCGCGCGCGTCGATGACCGCTCCGCGCGCGGCGGTGACCACTCTATGCTGACTCCTCTCGCGGCTTCCGAGCACGGCGGTGACCGCTCTACGTCGACTCCCCATGTGGCTCTATGTCGACTCGCTACTCTCGGTCGACTCTACACGCGACTTCCATGGGTGGTGGCGACTGCTCATCGTCGTCAGATGTTTCTACGTCGACCTCTTCTACCGAAGCTTCTGCCGTGTCCCTGTCTGCGCGTGAGATTGCACAGCTGCGATGCCTGCTTGATGCTTGGGATTCTTCACCGACAGTTTCTACAGGTTCTGTGACTAACTCTTCTGGCATTGAGAAACCACTTTCAACTCATTCAGGTACATCCCCATGGATTCTTGATACTGGAGCTTCTTTTCATATGACTTATGATTCTTTCACTTTGACCTCCGTTCGACCTGTCGAGTCTCCTGTTCGTGTTCTTACGGCTGATGGCACTCCCTTCCCTGTAGCTAGTCGAGGCACCCTTAGCACTTCTTCATTTCATGTTCCCTCTGTCACTCATGTTCCTCGGCTTACCATGCAACTGATATCCGGTGGTCAGATTGTTGACTCTAGTTGTATGGTCATTCTCGACTTTGATTCGTGTTCTGTTCAAGATCGTCGCACAGGTGCTCTGCTTGGTGCTGGCCCTCAACGCTCCGATGGTCTTGGGAGCTTGACTGGCTTCGTCTTCCCTCCGTTGCCACCGCCGCCAGTCTCGCAGCCCCTATAGCTGCATCTACCAGCTCTTTTCAGCAGTGGCATCATCGTCTTGGCTATTTATGTGGTTCTCGTCTTGTCTTTGGTTCATCACGGTGTTCCGGGGTCTGCCTCCGGTAATGCGTCGTTGGATTGTCTGGGTTGTAGACTCGGTAAGCAGATTCAGCTGCCCTACCCTCACAGTGAGTCGGTGTCCGAGCGTCCTTTTGATCTCGTTCACTGATGTTTGGGGTTCGGCTCCCTTTGCTTTGAAAGATGGTCATCGCTACTATATTATCTTTGTAGACGATTTTTCTCGATACACTTGGATCTATTTCATGTCTTCTCGTAGTGAGGTCTGATCTATATACAAAGAATTTGCTGCCATGGTTCACACCTAGTTTTCCACTCCTATTCGTGTTTTTCGCGCAGATTCAGCTGGTGAGTATATCTCTCATGCATCATGAGGATTTCTTCTTTGAGCAGGGTACTCTTACTCGCCTTCTCTTCCCCTGGTGCTCATGCTCAGAATGGTGTGGCTGAGCGCAAGCATCGTCACCTTCTTGAGGAGGTGCGTTTGATGATGATCGCCGCCTCTCTTCCGCCTCACTTTTGGGCTGAGGCTGTTACCACTTCCACCTATCTCATCAACATTCAACCTTCTACTGCTCTACAGGGTGGTATTCCTCTCGAGCATCTTTCTGGTCATCCTCCTGATTATTCGGCGCTTCGTTTGTTTGGTTGCGTTTGCTATGTTTTGCTTGCCCCTCGTGAACGCACATTCACCAAACTGACCGCTCAGTCTGTTGAGTATGTCTTTCTCAGATATAGTGATGAGCATAAGGGCTATCGGTGTTGGGATCTCGTCGGTCGCCGGATGCGTATTTCTCGGGATGTGACTTTTGAGGAGTCTCGTCCCTTCTACCCGCGTCCATTCTCCTCGGCTTTTTCAACGCAGAACATCTCTTTTCTTACGTTTCCGGATACACCTACCTCTGTGCCCAGCATTCCTATTCCTCGTCCTGCTGTTGCAGATCCGATGTCGTCTTCTCCTCCAGTTTCTTCTCATCACATGACTCTCCACCTTCATCATCGATACCTTCCCCTTCTCCACCTTCATCACCGATACCTTCCCCTTCTCCATCGTCATCATCGATACATTCGCCGTCTCCACCTCCAGTGATTCCACCTCTTCCCTCCTTTCCTTTCAATTATACTCGTCGTCCATGTGTTGTGGATAAATCCATTGACGAGCCATCTACTTCCGGTGCGTCGTCCTCCTCATCTCAGCTGACTTATGGTCTTCAGGCTCGGCCTTGCCCTCCCCCTGACCGCTATTCTCCTAGTCGATATGGTCTTTCGGCTGTACTGGAGCCTACCTCTTATCGCGATGCTATTGTTCATCCTGAATAGCAGTTTGCGATGGCAGAGGAGCTTCCTGCTCTTGAGCGCACCGACACGTGGGATCTTGTTTCTCTTCCTTCCGGTGTTCGTCCCATCACTTGTAAGTGGGTCTACAAAGTTAAGACTCGCTCCGATGGTTCTCTTGAGCGTTACAAAGCTCGTCTTGTGGCTCGTGGCTTTCAGCAGGAGCATGGTCGTGATTACGATGGGACATTTGCTCCTGTGACCCATATGACCACTAGCCGCACACTTTTCGCTGTGGCCTCTATTCACCATTGGTCTATTTCTCAGCTTGATGTTAGAATGCCTTTCTTAATGGTGAGTTGCGTGAGGAGTTTTATATGCAGCCACCACCAGGGTATTCTGTTCCTAATGGCATGGTATGTCGTCTTCGTCGCTCTCTTTATGGCCTTAAGCAAGCCCCTTGCGCCTGGTTTGAGCGTTTTGCATCTGTGGTGACCGCCGCTGGTTTTTTAGCGAGCGCTCATGATCCGACGCTGTTTGTCCACCTTTCAACTCGTGGCCGGACTCTTCTTCTATATGTTGATGACATGATCATCACTGGCGATGACCCTGAGTACATTGCCTTTATCAAGGCCCGTCTCCGTGAGCGGTTTCTTATGTCCGATCTTGGTCCTCTTCGTTACTTTCTTGGGATTGAGGTTTCCTCCCACCTCTGATGCCTTTTTTATTTCCCAAGAAAAGTATATCCAGGATCTTCTTACTCGTGCGGCTCTTGGTGATGAGCGCACTGTTGAGACTCCTATGCAGCTCAATGTTCACCTTTGCGCTTCTGATGGTGAGCCCTTGTCTGATTCGACACGTTATCGTCATCTTGTTGGGAGTCTTGTCTATCTCGCTGTCACTCGTCCGGATATCTCCTATCCTGTCCATATCTTGAGTCAGTTTGTTTCTTCTCCCACTTTGGTGCACTACTAGTCACCTTCTTCGTGTTCTACGATATCTTCGTGGCATGATCTCTCACCATCTTTTTTTTCCCGCTCTAGCTCGTTACAGCTCCAGGCCTATTCGGATGCTACGTGGGCTAGTGATTCTACGGATCGCCGTTCACTTTCTGCTTACTGTGTTTTTCTTGGTGGTTCTCTCATTGCCTGGAAGACGAAGAAACAGACTGTAGTTTCCCATTCGAGTGCAGAGGCTGAGTTGCGAGTTATGTCTCTTCTGACGGCAGAGGTGACTTGGTTACGATGGTTACTGGAGGATTTTGGTGTTTATGTTACTACACCTACCACCCTCTTGTCAGACAGTACAGGTGCTATCAGTATTGCACGGGATCCCGTGAAGCATAAGCTTACCAAGCATATTGGTGTTGATACTTCTTATGTGCGCGCTGCTGTGCAGGATCATGTTGTTGCTCTTCAGTATGTGCCTTCTGAGTTACAGCTAGCAGACTTCTTCACGCAGGCTCAGACTAGAGTGCAACATGGATTTCACCTTTCCAAACTTAGTGTTGTGGATCCAACATTAGTTTGAGGGGGGGTTGGGGGGGGGGGGGGTGTTAGAGTTATATTACTGATGTCTTTTGACCTTTTGCATTTAGTCTCTTGGCATCCTCCTGTAGCCTTTTGGCATCCTCATGTATGTGTATATATGTTGGCTTTGGCCTCCTAATAATACAAGTTGCTGTTCCTAACAGTTATTTGAATGTTTATTAATTCATGATCCAGGCTATTCACTGGAATCGGAGGATAGGACTACATTAGGTTTGAGGGTCGGCTTTTTAAGCATACCTGCAGTAGACCGGTATAATCTCATGACTTCTTATATATGGCTACTTAAGTATGAATTTTCTTCTTAATTCCAGTGTAGATATATTTGACATCCAAATTTTTGCTGCATATGGTTGTATTTGGTTAACAGATGACTCCAAAATGGAGTGAGTGCCCTTCAAATAGTCACAGAGAACTATCTTTGCATGAAAATGGTGAGTGCAGTCTATCCTTAACAGAACACCCTTTTTGTCCGCAAGTTATGTTAGTTAACTGGCTATAACAGAATGTGCTCAATATCTGCAGAAAATAAGGATGGCAATGTTTATAAAAGGAGAAAGATGGATAAAGATTCAAATTCCCTTGTAGCAGATGTAGAAGTTGAAGAACTGACAATTCAAAGTTGCACTACCTCTGAAGATCACTCTTCACTACTGCTCCCTGTTATGAATCCCTCATATCCAGTATTTTCAAATTTGATGGCAGGTAAGATAGACCCTGTCGTAGAGCTTGAAGAGCCTGCTGGAGTTTCATTGGAGCCAAATTCTGGTGTGAACGAAAGATGTTCAGTGTCAAGTATGCCACCATCTTCCGTGATACTAGACAAAAAGGATGCTTCTGTATGGTCCTCATCAAATATACGCCCTACAGAACCGATAAGGGAGCTCACATCAGCAAGGGATCTATGCATTGCTATACTGAGAAAAGATGGACTCATAACTGAGTCACAAACTAGAATCATTTTAGAGGAATCCACTGATTGTAATGCCAACCACTTGGTGACATGCAATACTTGTGGAAGCTTGGATGTTCCACTAAAGATGCTTATATGTGATTCTTGTGAAGCAGCATTCCATTTGCCTTGTTGCATCCCTTGTATTAAGGTGGTACCAGCTGGTGAATGGTATTGTCAGCCATGCTTGAAGAAGAAACCTAAGAGTCTTTATGGTCAACTGTTAGAGGGCAAGGTCAAGTCTTCCGGGAATATGGACCAAAGGCCTCATGGCATGAGTCATATAGAGTACATGTTCAACGATGCTGAATCATACGTTACTGGGGTTCGACTTGGTGGAGATTTCCAAGCTGAAGTGCCAGAATGGTCTGGTCCCATTTCCAGGTGTGTTGACACAATTGCTTGTAGTTCTAACATTTCAATTGGTTAACTCTGAGAAAACACATTTGCATTGGTTAACTCCGAGAAAACACATTTGCATTAGTTATAGGAATAGTACCATGTAATTTTGGTGGAGTAAACATAAATTTCTGAAGATAGCTAATTAAATGACTATCCTTTTTTTTGCATTCACCATAATCTTTATAAGATATGCTCTTCCTAATCCTTGGATCAAATTCATAGCTAAATCATCATCTTAGATACTAATCAAACTTTTTAAATTGTGCATGTGCCCAAGTGTATTCTAAATTCTAAACTCAGAAGAACATCGTTGGGGCGTTACCCTTTTAGGGACGCGCCATATCGGAACCAGGGTGTGGTGTTAAGTGATAAGTGAGCAAGGATCAGGTCATTGATCCTTAGTGGCGCTATATCGACGCCCGGGTGTAGTGAAAAATGAGCAAGGGTCTTCGCATTTGACTCGTTGAGTGCGAAGGGTAAGGAAGCTAGCCGAGCCAAGTAGGATCTGCTTAGGTAGTTGGAATGTAGGGTCCGGTAAGTTACGGGAGTTAGTTGATACATCGGTTAGGAGACGTGTTGATATCCTATGCGTCCAAGAAACCAAATGAAAGGGACATAAGGCGAAGGAGGTGGAGGACACTGGCTACAAGCTGTTGTACACGGGAACAACTACAAATAGAAATGGAGTAGGCATCTTTATCAACAAGAGCCTTAAGTATGGAGTGGTAGATGCAGGAGGCAAGGGACTGATCAAGAGGCAAGGGGATTGGACTATCCTAGTCAAGCTGGTCGTTGGGGACTTAGTTCTCAGTGCTACCAGCGTGTATGCCCTGCAAATAGGCCACATTGAGAGCATCGATAGGGAGTTCTAGGAAGGCCTGGACATGGTTAGCAGTGTACCTATTGGCGACAAGCTCTTCATAAGAGGAGACCTCACTGGCCACATGGTATGTTAACACATGTTTTGAAGGGTGCATGATGGCTTTGGTTATGGCAGCAAGAATCAAGGAGAGGATGTCTTAAGCTTTGCTTTAGCCTATGACATGATCGTAGCTAACACATTCAGAAAGAGAGAATCCGATCTAGTGATTTTTAGTAGTGATCAACGCTCTAGCCAGATTGATTCCATCCTCTCGAGAAGAGAAGACATGCGTGCTTGCCTAGATTGTAAGGTGATACTTGGAGAGGGAGGGAGAGAGAGAGGGAGGGAGGGAGGGAGGGAGGGAGGGAGAGAGAGAGAGAGGTGGTGGAAGCTCAGGATGGCTCTTGGGAGGAAGGAGGTGATGCGAACAATATGTGGACGAAGGTAGCGACTTGCGTTTGGAAGGTGGCTTACGAGGAGTTTGGGGTGACCAGGGAAAGTAGAAGCAAAGCTAATACCTGGTGGTGGAACTATGCTGTCCAGAAGGCTATTAAGGAAAAGAAAGGTTGTTTCAAATGCCGACACTTGGATATGTGTGCAGGCAACATAGAGAGTGGCAAAGAAGACCACGAAGTGAGTTGTGAGTGAAGCTAGGGATTGGGCGTACGAGGACCTCTACCAACGTTTAAACACGAAGAAAGGCAAAAGGGACATCTATACGATGGTCAAGATCCGAGATAGGAAGACGAGGGGTGTCAACCAAGTCAAATGCATCGAGGACGGAGCAGATCGGCTTCTATTGAAGGACGAGGAGATCAAGCATAGATGGCGAGAGTACTTTGACAAACTATTCAACGGAGAGAATGAGAGCTCACCATTAAGCTTGACAACTCCGTTCTTGATATCAACATATGTTTTGTGCGACGAATGCAGGAGTTTGAGATCAGGGAGGCTTTAAAAAGGATGAAAGGAGACAAGGCGATGGGCCCTATTTGTATCCCCATTGAGGTGTGGAGAGGCGTGGGAGACATCGATATTATGGCTAACTAAGCTTTTCAATCTCATTTTGGTGAGACAAGATGTTCGAAGAATGAAGGCGGAGTATATTATTCGTACCAATCTTCAACAACAATGGGGTTGTTCAAAGTTGTACAAATACCGTGGAATTAAGCTGATGAGCCATACAATGAAGCTATGGGAGAGACTCATTGAGCACCGCTTAAGAAGAATGACACGCGTGACCAAACATCATTTTGGTTTCATGCTTGGGAGGTCGGCCATGGGAGCCATTTTCTTGGTACAACAACTTATGGGGAGATACATGGAGCAAAAGAAGGACCTGCACATGGTGTTCATTGACTTGGAAAAGGCCTACGATAAGATGCCGCGGAATGTCATGTGGTGGGCCTTGGAGATACACAAAGTCCCAACAAAATACATTACCCTCATCAAAGACATGTATGATAATGTCGTGACAAGTGTTCGAACAAATGATGGCGATATTAACCACACCAAGGGTCAACTTTGAGCCCTTGTCTTTTCTGCTTTGGTGATGTATGAGGTCACAAGGGATATACAAGGAGATATCCAATGGCGTGTGCTCTTTGCGGATAAATGTGGTGCTAGTCGGTGATAGTCAGACCTAGTTTAATAGAAAATTAGAGCCGTCGAGACAAACTTTGGAATCAAAAGATTTTAGGCTTAGTAGAACTAAAACTGAGTACACAAGGTGCGGTTTCAGTATTACTAGGCACGTGGAGAAGGAGGTTAGCCTTGGTGGGCAGGTGGTACCTCAGAAGGATACCTTTCGATATTTGGGGTCAATGGTGCAGAAGGATGGTGATATCGCTGAAGATGTGAGCCATCGAATCAAAGCTTGATCGATGAAGTGGTGCCAAGTTTCTTGTGTTCTCTGTGACAAGATAGTGCCACAAAAGCTAAAAGCTAGGTAGGATGGCGATTCGACCTATGATGTTGCATGGCACAGAATGTTGGCCAACTAAAATGGCGACATGTCCAACAGTTGAGTGTAGCAGAGATGCACACGCTGAGATGGATATGTGGCCACACAAGAAAGGATTGGGTCCAGAATGATGATATACGTGATAGAGTTGGGGTATCTCAGATTGAAGAGAATTTTGTCCAATATCGTCTGAGATGGTTTGGGCATATACAACACAGGTATCCAGAAGCACCAATGCTTAGCGAACAGATGAAGCGCACTAATAATGTCAAGAGAGGTCGGGGTAGACCAAACTTGACATGGGAGGGTCCGTAAGAGAGATCTGAAGGACTTGAATATCACCAAAGAACTAGCGATGGACATAGGTGTGTGGATGTTAGCTATCCACGTGCTAGAACCATGACTTGGTTTTGAGATCTTATGGGTTTCAACTCTAGCCTACCCCAACTTGTTTGGGACTGAAAGGCTTTGTTGTGGTTATTGTTGTTGTTGGTAGTGGTACTAGGCTGCTACTTGCCATTGGACAAGAGGTGTTTTGTGCTTTTAATCTTGAACGCTGATTCTGTTTTCATTGCAAAGTCTGATAATTTCAAAATATTTACCAGTAATATTTATGTTTTTATTGTTATTGATCAGTCAAGTAATAGGAACTTAAAATATCATAGAAGATATGGAAGGCCTATACATGTCAGGAAAATAGTAAATTTTGGAAGTACAAAATAAAACTAAAGGTTTGAGAACAAAGTTGCCTGCACTCATAACTGGTTGGTTGGGAATATAGTGCAATCAGATGGCTTCTCTGTTGCAAACTTATGGTACCGTATACCCTAGTTCCGAACTAGTATCTAATTTATTCAATGCTTTTAGCGTTGGTGTAGTCCAACAAATAAATTTTAGGCCCTCTTTGATTCGTAGGATTCTCAAAACGCAGGAATAGGAAAAATAAAGGATTGAAGTGGCATTGCCCACTTGAATCCCATAGGATTAGCACAGAGTGTTTGATGCCATAGGAAAATCAAAGGAAGTGAAAAAGGGGTGGGATAGATTTCCAATGAAATCTAGTACACATGATTCCATAGGAAAAATTCCTATAGGATTCAATCCTATGAATCAAACGACCAATGTAGGAAAAAATCCTAAGGGTTCTAACCCTTTAAAAATCCCATGGAATTCCTTTGAATCGAAGGAGTCCTTATTAAAAACTCATAATGTGTTATCTTGTGGTATGAGTGGTTCCTATTTAGTTTTGCTTACATTCTTAATGCTCTTGTTTCATGTTTATTCTGCTTCGTTTTTTAAACAATTTATTCTACTTCGTTTTGTGTAGTAGCGATGGTTATTTCACAGCGCCCTCTGAATTTGATCCTGCTGAACTCATGAAACTGAATGTAAGATTTGTATTTTTGAGTTAGTAGTACTTCCCACATACAGTTTCTTAAGCTGGTTTCTTGCTTGCGTAGTTCTGTTCAAAGAATAATCACAACAAATCTTCAAGTTCAACTGGTAATTGGGTACAATGCCGTGAGGTCTTGAGCACAGGAGATCCTAACAAGCCAGTAATCTGTGGCAAATGGAGAAGGTAAAGAACTTTGCAGTTTTTTATTTGATAGGTATTTCTATTAACTTTGATTTTATAACAGCTCAATTAGTGGAAATATCAAATTTCAAATTGCCATGTCAGCCTCTGTCATCTGAGTTACTGCATGCTTGTTACTTATGATTCGCTTTTGTACAAATTCCCTAAACATTCTTTAGTGTGTAGAAGCTACAAGCCTAGAACTACCTTTTCCATACTACCTCAAGGTTGTTTGTATTGGTTCAACTGTTTGCTAGATATATAGCCGCTCATCTGAACTATAAACTAGCCACACTTGCTTGATTTCTGGTCTGAAGCAGGCACGTAGCACAAAAAGTGACATGTTTAAACTTATGATTTTGACCCGACATACGTTTTTGCTAGAAATAGACCTTAAGATCTGAACCCCACATAAGTTATATTAGAAATAGACGTTGGGTCTTCCACAAGAATTAAGAGTTGACGAGTCGAGCCGAGGTTGAGACTCATAGACTAATCGTGACTAGTCTAGACTACTGCCGGACTAGTCGACATGGTACTGTAGTACTCAACTTACAGTAGCTACTAATGCATAGTATGTAGCATACATTGTATAGTACCGTACAGCATACAGTAAAAATTGAATGCATGGGAAGTGAATGAAGAACCCAAGGCTGGGCCAATTGTAATATCCAATGGCCAGGGCCACAGGGGAGAAATCAAACCCAAGAAGGGAAGGAGTGAAGGGAGAAATTACTTGCTACAACATCAGAGGAGTGCTTGCTTGCCATCGCCGACGCATCCAGGAGGAACACAGCAGCAGAGGGGCGGATCCAGGGGAGGAGCATAACAGTAGGGGCGGATCCTGCAGAGGAAGAGGAGCAGAATGCTCCTGGCCACCACCGCCTGCAATGGCGAGTCAGTGGGTGGCGGCGGCGGCCCTGTCCCAGGTGAGGCGGGCAGGCGGCTCGTTGTGGAGGAGCCTGAAAAGCTAGGGTTGCAATTTTTCCCTTCCGTGGGCTGCTCACTTATCCCTTCAAATTCAGTCGGTCGACTCAAACACGCCGACTAGTCGCTCCACTTCCCGACTCACAGAGCTAGTCCACACGAAGAGCCTAGTCGACAATCAGATTGAGACTACTAGACTAGTCGCGCGACTAGTCAAGATTAGTTGTTAGACTCATAATGCTTGGTCTTCCAAGAACATTGCAGAAAGTAGACGATGGCGAGCTATGTTTAATGACAGGTTTTGGCAGAAGTCTACATCTCAGGAGCCATTGCTGGGGTGTTCCTCCCTGTTGTATTAAATCAAGATACACGAAAAGACGAAGTTTGCCGAGGTTCTGACTACCTGCCACGGCTGGTCTAGCTGCCCCTGCCATACGTGGCCTGTCCGTCCCTCTTGCGATCTTCTGTTTAAACCTACCTATTTTGTCTATTCTGTTTTGGTTACCCTGTGAAGGGGAGCCTTGGCGCAGTGGTAAAGCTGCTGCCTTGTGACCATGAGGTCACGGGTTCAAGTCCTGGAAACAGCCTCTTACAGAAATGTCGGGAAAGGCTGCGTACTATAGACCCAAAGTGGTCGGACCCTGCGCAAGCGGGAGCTACATGCACCGGGCTGCCCCCCTTGTTTTGGTTACCCTGTGGTGCCTTTATATATTTGGCCCAGGTTACAATTGTTTGACTACAACACCTAACTCCTCGCTTATACCCCATAAACATATTTGATACAAATCTAACAAGTTTCGCTTTCCCTTGTTCATATCTTACGTATCTTTGTAGATATCTCTTACAATTTTATCATTGGGATCTCCTGTAGGGCACCCCTATATGTTGGTCAGTCAGATGATTGGGATTGTTTTTGTTGTCTTCTCTGGGATCCAGCTCATGCTGATTGTGCTGTTCCACAGGTAATTATTTCTTGATTTTTTTAAGTAATGTATAGCATCTTAGCGAACTTAGTACTTAGTGGCAGCTACCGTAATGTAATTTCTATGGTGTTACTACGCAATATTGTCTTAGTTCCTAGGATATATAAGAAATTACAAACATATGTACAAACGAATATTCTTTATTTCTGTAGTTAAGAAGTCATTCGTCACCAATTCTAGACTTGTATAGTGTTATCGAGAGTTCAAGGTGTAATTATTTTGCATGTAAGTTCCAAAATATCATCAACCTGTTGTATGTAACGGATATTTGCAGTGGCAGAGCCAAGGGGGGACGAGCAGGGGCCAGGGCCCCCTCCCCCCCCACCCCACCCACACACAATGTTCGCCTCGTACAGGAGATTTAGCCATTTAGGCATAATCCCCACCCCCCGCGCGCCTAATACATGCGCTCAAGGGCTGTAGCGAGACAAGCAATAACATAGCCCAACCCAACAACTCAGCCCATATACTAGCCAGCCAGCCCAGTATTGAACCTTTGTAGTCCATAGTAGTCCAACCACCACTATCGAAGACAAACAGGCGCTTGGTCCATGATACTAATGACAGATTATCGCTTATTTCGATCCCAACGCACATCTCGCAGCGGCGGGCAGTTCGCCGGTTGGCAAATGGTGGGTCGGCGCCGCGCCTCGCAGCCGATCAACACCGATGGCCAAAGTGTTAGGCCGCACCCGGCAACCACGGCGACACCCTAGAAAATTTGCGGTCAATTGCTCCTTCATTTATTTGTTTTGTGCGATAAGATTTAGATGGATAAGTGGCCAAGCATCAATCGCTCCAGGTTCGTTCATATGTTCCGGGTCGTCAGTATTCGTTTATTTGTTCTATGCGGTCAGTCGCTCCTTCGTCGGCGCTAGGATTTATCGATATAGATGGATAAGTATTGCTGCAATTTCAGGTTCGTTCATATGTTCCGGGTCGTCAATATTCGTTTATTTGTTCTGTGCGATACAATTTACGGTCAGTCGTTCCTTTGTCGGCGCTAGGATTTATCGATATAGATGGATCAGTATTGCTGCAATTTCTATGATTTAGATGAAATTAATCACGTGCAGCAATTTCTTGTTTTATCCTCGCAATTTGATACCGCAAATTAGAATGATGCAATGATTCTACCATTTAGATTTAACTTGTTATCAACTGTGCATGGGTGTGTGTAGTCGTGATGAGAAAAACAGTCTTTGATTCATTGAGAAAACAATGAGATCCATGTTTAACTATCAAAATCACCTAATATATTTGTGACGTTATGTTTTTTTTTTTGGATTGCCGGCATTGCCCCCCCCCCCCCATGTCTAAATCCTGGCTCCACCCCTGGATATTTGAACGATTGAAAGTATCTTGAGAAGAACAACTTTAAGTTCTTAGTCTATAGTCTCTATAATTGTTTTATGTTTGTGATATTGTAAATTATTATTTAACTCGGTGCAAATTACTTCTACACAGAAAATTATACGTCTGTAGTTCCATTGTATTTTGTGTAATGGTTTTATTGTTAGAAGGTACTCTACTTTTTCAAGGATGCTCTAGCGGCTGCCTTGTTCTTAAACATGCTGTAGAATACTTCTTTTCCTCGGTATTCTAGAGCAAAACAAGCCAATATTTAAGCATACCCCCATGCTTCCACTTCCACTATTTTTGTGGCTGCGATTACATTTTCTTATTACTATACAAATTGAAGTATTTATGCATATATTGCATACTTTCTGTATTTATCTCTTATTACTAAACACTTTGGATGAAGTGTCTTGAATTTCTGTTGGAAAAAAGAATACATGTTTGCATTTTGCGTATATTGGCTTGAACTAGCAGAGTGGTGTAGTATGTTCTCCATGTCAAGTGTAATAGTGCTGTGTACACGGCTGTGTAGTTATTCCCTTCTGTGGGGTATATGTACATATGTACCTTGTATATATCTGGCCTGTTTGGCCCATAGCAATACTAAGGTCCATTTCATCACACTCTAACATGTACATGATATCAGACAGGATAGGGTTTCCCAGCTGCCACCCCTGGGTTGCTGTATGGCCGCCGGCGTCAAGCTGTCCTAGGCGTGTCCTGCCCCTCCCCTTCTCGATCTCCATCCAAGATCCCTCCTATCGACTCTTCTCAGCCAGGCCCTCAGCAGATCTCTGCCACTGAGCAGGAGATTATTGCTTTGTTTCGTCGACTGGTTGCCTCTGCCTCGTCCTCGCCATACGAGTCTGCTTCTAGTGCTTGTGGTTCCGCACCACCACCACCTCCTGGTATATCATCTCCATGGTTTCTCGACTGGTGCTTCCTTTCACATGACACCGGACTCTTCATGTCTCACTGGACTCAGCCCTCCTGATGCACGTCTCCGTGTTCACACAGCCGATGGCACCTCACTTACTCTTTATGCCAGCCGGTCAAATCGTTGATCATGATTGTCATATTATTCCTGAATCTGACTCTTGTGCTCAGGATCGATGTGTTACAGTATATGTGGATTGTACTAGCCCTTTCCATCAGTTTGGACTTTTGGTTGTGTTGGCTAGTGCATGAGGCTTAACATGGTATCGGAGCTAAGGTCTTGAGTTCAAGTCCTGGTTTGCGCAATTTATTTAAAAATTGCTGATAGCCCCCCTTTGTGTCCACGTAGAGGCCTCTTGAGTCATACGTGAGTTTCGCGCGCCGTCGCTCTCTTCCGGTTGCACGTGTTGACTTGTCTTCCCCGTCACACGTGAGAGGGGGTGTTACAGTATATGTGGATTGTACTAGCCCTTTCCATCAGTTCGGACTTTTGGTTGCGTTGGCTAGTGCATGAAGCTTAACACGATGCACAGGGCTTCTGGTGGGGCTGGTCCTTAGGCGACGTGACTCTCGGGGCCTATGGGAACTTGATTGGTTGGTGCTGCAAAGGCGGCGTGCCGAGTCACCATGGCTGCCGCGAGCGGGTGCTACAGTTCGGCGTCGACGCTGCAAGCAACTACGTCGTCGGTGCTGCAACGGCGGGGCGGGCTGCTGCGAGCAAGCACTGTAGGCTGGTGTTGATGCTGCAAGCTGGTGATGCTGTGACAGTGGATGAATAAGTTACGACGGCAGGATGTTGTGAGGCCAGCGGCGCTGTGCGGCGAGGGGAGCGCCCGTGCTGGGTGGGAGATTCCCTGAGATGTTGTGAGGCCGCTCGCCGGAAGCATCTGATGCTGCGAGGCCGCTCGCCGGAAGCATCTGATGCTGCGAGGCCGCTCGCCAGAAACATCTGATGCTGCAAGGACGCTTGCTGGCGGGAGCGCCGGTCCTAAGAAGATACAGCTGTATGCTGCGAGGCCTCTCGCTGGAAGCATTGGATGCTGCGAGGTAGCTTGCTGGAGGAAGCGCAGGTGCTGCGAGGTGAGTACCAGATGTTGCATGACATGCTTCAACGGCCACTTCGACGAGGCATGCTGCGACGGCGTTGACGACCGTGGCGATGCTGCTACTGCAATGACCATCGGGATGCTGCGACGTCGACCGCCAAGGCGGTCATGTTCGTGTGACGATGTTGTGGGGCGACTGCGACGGTGGTCGGCGACGTGTTGAGCGATGGTACGATGGACGGCGACCTAGCGACGATGCTGTTGGGGAGTGGACAGAACTACTACTACGATGCTGGTCGGCCAGCAAAGCGTGAAGGTAATGCTGCGACGGCCACAGCGATGTTTGTATTGCAGCATCCGGAGGTCGCCCTTTCAGCCTATTGTGTTTTTCTTGGTTCATCTTTGATTGCCTGGAAGACTAAGAAACAGACAGCGGTTTCCTGTTGGAGTGCTGAGGCTGAGTTGAGGGCTATGGCAGCATTGACAGCTGTGGTCACTTTGTTGCGGTGGCTTCTTGGTGATTTTGGGGTTTCTACTACTGCACCGACTCCCCTCTCTTCGGCACCGGCACGATCAGCATTGCTCGTGATCCTGTGAAGCATGAGCTCACCAAGCACATTGGTGTGGATGCTTCTTACATGCGATCGCAGGTGCAAGACCGGATTGTGGCTCTCCAGTTCGTGCCCTCTGAGCTCCAACTAGCAGATTTCTTCATGAAGAACGAACTCGAGCCCACCACAGCTTTTTTCTTTCCAAACTCAGTGTTGTAGACCCACCCTCAGTTTGAGAGGGGGGTGTAGTACTGCCATGTAGAGGATGGTGTAGTTATTCTCTTCTGTAGAGGGTATATGTGCACATGTACCTTGTCTATATCTGGCCTGTTTGGCCCATAGCAATACTAAGGTCTATTTCATCATACTCTACACTCCAAACTTCAGTAATAAACTGAGTAAGGTTTTGAATACTCGTTAGAAACTGCTTCTGCTTCGAATATACAATGTATAGCCGATAACTCAGGAAATCCTGCTGGTATCTGGTCATCTACTAGTACACAAAATTTGGTTAACCTATTATATGTCCCGAAATAATGTAGAGTTGATAGTAGATACACATGTTACTTCAAAGTGATGCCTTCTAATTTCTTGAAATATTATCGTTTTCTGCAGGAGTTGGATACAGATGAAGTCTTAAAGCAGCTGAAGTATGTAAATGCGGTAAAATTTCATCCCTAGAAACCAGTGCATTTTATTTAGTTCTATTATGGATTCTAAAACTGTTTCTTTTCGGTTTTTGGGTACAAGCCTATGCACATTAGAAAGGACAAGAAGTTTCTTGAATCAGGAAAGGGGTGAGCCTCTTTGTTTTGTAGGATTTCAAAAATGTGGGAATAGGAAAAGTTACATAGGATTGCAGTGGTATGCTTTGAATCCTATAAGATTGATTGCATCATAGGAGAACAATAGGAATTTTTCCGGGAGGTACGAGTCAATGAAAGTTTTCTTGTGAAAATTAATTCAAATGAGCCCACAGGAAGAAGTGCTATGGATTATAATCCTACAAATCAAACAACCCACAAAGGAAAAGTTCATAAGGATTACAATCCTCCAGAATTCCTATGGAAATCCTTTAAAACCAACAGATCCTGCCATTTGAGAGTAGTGTTGGGACCGACCAGCCTACATTAGGGGTATTCGAAATAAGGTTTTACGGTTTCAGAGAAGTGCTAAATGAGTGAACTGCGGACGTATATATGTGCATCACCGGTTTGCACTTGGTGGGGTCAACCCGGATGATCGCCCCTCATTTACATTATAAATCTGTGCCTCACTGGTTCTCTTGATGAACCATCCTTAGAGCATGGTACTCTGCTCTAAAGTAGATTGCGTCATGTATATTACTAGCCTCTAGTCATTTACTCTAGATGTTATCTTTGGTTTAGGGAGCTAAGATAATTCTTTCTGTTTAGAACAGGAGATTAATTTGTATTACCCAAAAAAGCTTCCGCCCCGCTTTATATATAAAGCACATATCAACATCACCAGGTACAAACGCACGCCACCACAACACACGCACACACCAAAGGCAAGAAACATAGGCGCTGAGCGCAGCAAAACCACCCCTAGCACTATCGTGAAGAGACAAAGCCGCATACGCGACCCGTGGACTCCAAGACGGCGCCTTCAGGAAGGATACGACACCAGAGCGCCGCCACCGCCTGATCCAAGGATCAGAGTTTCCCCTGGAGCCACACGAAGGGCGGTGAGATCCGCGACGACGCCTTCAAGAAGGGAACGAGCTTCGCCGCCGCCAGTCCGTCCGAAGATAGAACAGGTTTTCACCCCGGCAACACTCATCGCCACCGATCGCCACACCCCGGCTACCACGCCGCCCACACGGCCATGGCCACCGGGCAGCACCAAGCCACGGGCTCGGCCCAAGAGCACCGCGCAACCACCACCCCCAGGGCCGCCGCCCTGGCATCCAAGACCTAGACACCATCTCACCCGAGATCTGCCGCTACCCCCACCAAAGAGACGAGCGTAAAGACCCGACTTTCCCCCCTGGACATCCCCCAATGCCGAGACCCAATAGGCCAGCAAAAACGGGCCTCCATCGACTCGTCCTGCCGCACCGGGCGCGGGACGAGGTTGGTCCTGCTGCATCGTGCGCGAGACGAGCTCGGTCCGACGACACCGTGCGCGAGACGAGGTCGGTCTTGCTGCACCGGGCGCGAGTCGACCGATGGACCGCAACTGGGAGAGGGCCAGCCCTTTGACAGAAGTAGAGCCCGGACGATGAGGAGATGAAGCGAAGGTCGACATGGTCCGACCGCAGACGAGCCGACGCCGGAGTAGAGCCAGCCGTCGCCGCGGGCAGAGCCGCCAAACCACCATGTAGCCGCCGCGCCGCCGGACGGCCGCCGCATGGACCATACAGCACTGCGGCAACCCATGGCCGGAGCAGCAACCACGCCGGGCCATTGCCCCAACCCGCGCCGCCCGCCAGATTCCTGCCGTGAGACCCGGCCGGGCACGCAACCACTCGAAGCCCCTGCGCCGCCGCCACCATCCGCCCAATCGGGACTCTAGCCGCCTCGCGCGCAGTCGGCCCCGTGCCGCAGACCCGGCGGATCTGGCAGAGGCCGAGCCTCGTGACTCGCAGCCACCAGCTTCGCCGGCACGCGCCTGCCGCCAGACTGCCGCGCCAAGCCGCCGCCACGAAGACCACCCCACGCAGCCCGCGCGGATCTCGACGTCCATGACCCGCCGTCGATGCCGCCGTCACGCCATGGCGCCCAGACCAAGATGTCGCCGCCGCCCTACACCAGATCCCGCACGCTCGAAGGACGGCGTGTGGAAGCCGCCGCCGCCACGCCGGTCGGGCTTTGGCGGCGCGCGAGGAGAGAGGACGAGAGGGGCCTAGGCCGGCGGCGGCTAGGGTTTGCCCTCCTGGTCGCCTGCGGGAGCGACGCGGGATTGTATTGAAAGACATGTGGAATCTAAATAATATGTTTAGATTCCACTTTCTTTAAATAATATGTCTCCTTGTCTAAAATAAAGTGGAATCTAAAATGTCTGAAGAATAAAGGAAGTGGTGGTCTAAACACAAACAGTGTAATGAATATATCTCTGAACTTAAAATCATGCGGTGACCCCATTGTTTGAATTTGTTTTTTTTTTACCCGAGCATTGTTTGAATTTGAACTAACATGTCCTTCTCTCTGTTACCAATATATTCAGGTGAAGAATCGGCTGGCTGACCGTAAGCATAAGCCTGCTTAAATGCAAGGATGGCACAGTTGTGAAATACCTCACAATGGATGTCATGTAGTGAGCCATCTGTTGTCAACACAATCTGTTGGTGACTCTTCATTTAATTGACCATAGTCGTCCTCCCCCCTTTCAGTTGCCAACATAGGTTTTGATCCAAAAGAATTTTACAACATGGTAACGCAGTTTTCACAGCAGTGAGCCATCTGTTGTCAACACAATCTGTTGGTGACTCTTCATTTAATTGACCATAGTCGTCCTCCCCCCTTTCAGTTGCCAACATAGGTTTTGATCCAGAAGAATTTTACAACATGGTAACGCAGTTTTCACAGCAGTGTACCGCTACTGGTTTCAGCCGTCACTGCCAAACAATCTGCACCCAGTTTTGTTCGATTTGACTTTTGGATGAGAGGGAACCAGCTAGCTATGATTGTCATTCTACAAATTTATTTGATGTTTGTATCTTAAGAGGGGACCAAGTTGGATTCCATTTTGTAATGCCTGTTAGTCATGTGTTTGCAGAATCTGTAGATATCGAGTTCGACCGTGCCCCAGAGAACTGACATTCTGCATCGGCAGTCAACTTTTTGTACAAATGAAATGATCATTACATCAGAGTTGATATTTTCTAGCTGTTTCTGCATTGGATGCATATACTGATATTCTGGAAGTGTTCCAGAATTATCGTTTTCAAGTTTCATTTTGTTGATTATTACTTGCGGTAGTCCAGGCTTGTGTTGTGTGTTAGGTTGCTTGCATGATGAGGTCTGTGAGGTTGAACTAATCCATCAAGATGCATCTTTTGTTTTTCTTGCGAGCTTGAACTTATCCAGCAAGATCCATTTTTTGCCGTTTTTTAGGTTGAACTGATCCAGCAAGATGCATCTTTTGGATTTTTTAGAGGTTCTTTGGTTCCCTGCATTTAAACTTGACCTGGGCCATGCCATGTCATAGGCCGATTTAATAAAACCCTTGTATCACTTTGATTGCTGCAATAACCGCGTGTGAAATTACCTACAAGCCCCTGCGAGCTGTCTCCACTTGTTGTCGTCATGGTGTGATGTCTCCTTTGGGTCGTTTCCTTCTACTATTTGGGAGCCATCACTTGCGCTGTAGGGCGTTGAATTCCTTGCAACAAGCCAGTTCGGACCCCGAAGGGCTGCACGAGCGGAGGAAGGTAGAGGTGACGGTGTCGAGGTTGATGCAGCACACACATACTCGTCAGAGGTGTAGTGCGTGCTAGGCTGGAACGTCCCAGTGCGAGCCCGGGTGACCACACTAGAGGGGGGTGCAGCACCCACCGGATGAGCCGAAGGGGAGACATGCGATGATGAAGTTGAGCCAGTCTCATAGGACCTCGAGGTTGAAACGACCGGAGAGCCCGCAGCGGCCGAGCCGGAGGGGGTCGTGCTAGAGGCGTCCAACGAGGCCGTCGTGGCGGCCGGAGAGGTGGCCGCGTCTGAGGCGACCGAGCCGGAGCCAGAGGTGGCCCGACCGGAGGAGGCCGCACCCGAGGGGTCACCACTAGAGGAGGCGGTCGCGCCAGTGGTTTTCGATGGGACTGTGGAGGCAGAAGGCGCCGGGCTCGGGGCGAGGCCGAGAGGGACTCGATGAAGGGGCAGCCAGCCAAGTGTGGTGGCAGGGGCAGGCCGCGACCGAGTGCTGCACCAGGGCAGAGGCGCGGCAGGAGGAGCCACGGGTAGCTCGGCGGAGGGTGGTACCTGCTGGAAAGGGAACACCATCTCATCAAAGTGCACGTGTCGTGATGTATATATGCGGTGGGACACTTGATCATAACACCGGTAACCTTTGGTATTAGGAGGGTAGCCGAGAAAAATGTAAGGAACTGACCGTGGAGCGAGTTTGTGAGGAGCGATGGACGCGGTGCTAGGATAACGGAGACACCCGAAGATACAAAGACCATCATAAGATGGAGGCGCACCAAAGAGAAGCTGGTGAGGGGCATAGTTCCAGAGGGGGCGACACGGACGGGTGTTGATGAGAAGGGTGGCGGTGGCGAGAGCGTCCGGCCAAAACCGGGAAGGCACGTTAGAGTGAAAGAGCAACATGTAGACACAGTCATTAAGAGTGCGTAGGACATGCTTGGCGTGACCATTTTGTTGGGACGTGTAGGGACAAGTGAGGCGGAAGATAGTGTCGTGGGAGGCTAGGAGATTACGAACAGCGACGTTGTCAAACTCTTTTCCCTTATCAGTTTGTAGTGCAAGGATAGGACGAACAGAACTGTGTGGTGACGTAGGAAGAAAAGGCGGTGAGTGTGGCAAGGGCGTCAGACTTGCGACGAAGAGGAAATGTCCACACATAATGAGAGAAATCATCTAAAATCACCAAATAGTATAGGTTAGCCCGTGTTGCTTGCAACCGGGGATGTCCAAACATCACTATGCAGTAACTGAAACGGAAAAGTGGAAATAGTTGTAGACGAGCTAAAGGGGAGACGAACATGCTTGCCAAGATGACAAGCCTCACAAGTATGGTCGTCAACCTTATTACATGAGAATGAAAAACTCTGAAGAATTTGACGCAAAACGGTGGAGTTGGGTTGTCCGAGACGAGCATGCCAAAGGTCGACACTGGCGGCAAGGGCGACTGGGTGGGTGGAGGTGGTGGTGGAGGAGTGCACCGGATAGAGCTCGTCAGGGCTATCACATCGATGGAGAACCATCCGGGTACAGGCGTTCTTCACAGAAAAACCAACATTGTCAAATTCAACAGTAATGTGATTCTCACGAGCATGGCGACGAACATATACAAAGTTCGTGACTAGGTTGGGAGAAACAAGAACATTAGACATGGTGATAGGGGTAGATGTAGAAGGAAACGACCTATGACCAACATGTGTAATGGGTAAGGAAGAACCGTTATCAACGGTGATGCGAGTGGGAGTATGAACTGGAGTGGAAGAGGTTAGGTTACCGAGATGAGATGTCATTTGAGCGGTGGCGCCCAAGTCCATGTACCAATCTCCACCGCCACTGTAGTTACTGGGTGACGGAGCCGAGTGCAAAGCAGCCAGGAGGGATGGGTCCTACGGCGTCGGAACCTGCGGCGGGTAGGACCCGCCATAGGGTGGCGCCGGGGCGCCGGGATAGCTGCTAGCAACCTGTGGTGCAGGCAGGGCCGCATAGCCGGCTGAAAGATCGAGGATGTCGCCTAGAGGGGGGTGAATAGGCGCTTTAAAATAATTATGGTTTAGGCTTGAACAAATGCGGAATAAACCTAGCGGTTAATTTGTCAAGCACAAAACCTACAACAACTAGGCTCACCTATGTGCACCAACAACTTATGCTAAGCAAGATAAGCAACTATGTGATAGCAAGATATATGACAAAGAACAATGTGGCTATCACAAAGTAAAGTGCATAAGTAAAGGGGCTCGGGTAAGAGATAACCGAGGCACGCGGAGACGACGATGTATCCCGGTTCACACCCTTGCGGA
Source organism: Aegilops speltoides (assembly GCA_021437245.1). Classification (NCBI taxonomy): domain Eukaryota; kingdom Viridiplantae; phylum Streptophyta; class Magnoliopsida; order Poales; family Poaceae; genus Aegilops; species Aegilops speltoides. The sequence goes on along the minus strand of CM038144.1, from coordinate 198,284,458 downwards.
TGCTAATCTCCGTTTGGAGAGGTGTGGAGGCACAATGCTCCCCAAGAAGCCACTAGGGCCACTGTAATCTCCTCACGCCTTGCACAATGCAAGATGCCGTGATTCCACTAAGGGACCCTTGAGGCGGTCACCAACCCGTATAAATGGCGACCCTTGGGGCGGTCACCGAACCAGACACTTTGGCAACCCTTGGGGCGGTCACGGTACCGTCAAATTGCTCGGGGCGATCTCCACAACCTAATTGGAGACCCCGACGCTTGCCCGGAGCTTTACACCACAATGATTGAGCTCCGAACACCACCAACCGTCTAGGACGCCCAAGCACTCAAGAGGAACAAGCTCAAGGGCACCAAGCACCCAAGAGTAATAAGCTTCTCAACTTGTAACTTCCATGTATCACCGTGGAGAACTCAAACCGATGCACCAAATGCAATGACAAGGGCACACGGAGTGCCCAAGTCCTTCTCTCCCAAACCCCACCGAAGCAACTAATGCTAGGGAGGAAAATGAGAGGAAGAACAAGAAGGAGAACACCAAGAACTCCAAGATCTAGATCCAAGGGGTTCCCCTCACATAGAGGAGAAAGTGATTGGTGGAAATGTGGATCTAGATCTCCTCTCTCTTTTCCCTCAAAACTAGCAAGAATCCATGGAGGGATTGAGAGTTAGCAAGCTCGAAGAAGGTCAACAATGGGGGCAAAAACGAGCTCAAGAGATAAGGTTCAATGGGGAAGAAGACCCCCTTTTATAGGTGGGGAAAAATCCAACCGTTATGCTCACAACCCGCACAGAGCGGTACTACCACTCGTCCTCACGGGACTACCGCTAGGGATCGCGGTACTACTGCTTGCGGTACAAAAAAAATACTTCCATAGCTACCTCTGCAGGACTTGGGACGAGTTGTTTGGTCCGGAGCGGTACTACCGCTGTAGGAGCCGCGGTAGTACTGCTCTGGATCGGTAGTAAAAAATTACATCCGCTCCAATTCGCGGTAGTACTGCTGCAGCCTTTTCAGAACACCAAAACTACCACAACTTTTGCAAACGGACTCCGAATTCGATGAAACCAAGTTTGTTGGAAAGCTAGCAACAAGGGCTAACACAATCTTGATAGAAATACCAATAATAAGCAAATGATAAAAGGCCCAAAAGAAAATGGTGAGAACCCTTCCTCGGAAAAGACCGGTAAAACCTTCAACACCGAAAACATCATAGAAGACGCATGCAAACTCCGTTTTCGATGAACTCAAGCTTGTCATCAAGATGACCATAAGCTCTAAGACTCACAAAGAGAATCAAACAAGAACCAAGAAACATGATGTAAGGATGCAATGGTTTGAGCTCTTTACGAACGATACGATCAAGCAACTCATCGAGAGCCCCCCTTGATAGTACGGCAATCGATCCTATAACCCGGTCTCCCACAACTACCATGAGACCGGTAAAATAGAAAACCTATCAAGGACAAACCTTTGCCTTGCACATGGTCCACTTGAGCTAGATGATGACGATCTTCACTCCCTCAAGTTGGACCACCTTTCTTGATTGCGTTGGCTCGATGAAGACTAGATGATTGCTCCCCCATAGTCCACTATGGGTGAGCCACTCTTCAGCTCATCTTCACAAGTCCATTGACACCACAATGGATGGCAAGATTCAAGCACTTGATATCTTTGTGATGCTCCACTTGAACTTGCACACGGCAATCTTGACGACGATCACCACTTGATGTCATCCTTTCCATGGGTTGTATGATATATTCCTCTTGATGCAAGCCCATGGATACGTACCTAACCCCACATAGAACTCTCACATAGACCATGGGTTAGTACACAAAGTGCAATGGACAATGCTTACCATACCATGGGATCACTTGATCCCTCTCGGTACATCTTCTACGCTTTGTGAGTTAATCAACTTGATTCACTATTGACTTAGTCTTGATCAACCTTGAATCTTTGCAACTCTCTTCATTTGGATGATGTATTGAAGGTAAACATGAATGATCACACAACCTTCTTCTTCAAGACATGCTTGCAATAAGCTCAACACTCGCATGACCAATCTTTGGATAATTCCTTAATAGCACCTTGGTCAACTCATAAACTCCTTGAAACCAACACATGGACTTCAAGAAAAGCCTATGGACAAATCCTTCAAATATAACTCAAGACAACCATTAGTCCATAGAGATTGTCATCAATTACCAAAACCAAACATGAGGGCACCGCATGTTCTTTCAATCTCCCCCATTTTGGTAATTGATGACAATCACTTTCGAGAGAGTTTATACAAGGAATTATGCATCACCATGCAATGCAACAACCAATGATGCATGAGAATGAGATGCAAATGCTTAGGAACCAAAACCAAAGCAAGGAGAAAACTCAGAAGACTTCTCCACAAAACTCTCTGAAACTCCTCCCCCATTGGCATCGATTGCCAAACTGGGTGAAAAGCTAAGAAGGCCAAAATAAAAGGTGTTCCTCCATAAATTGTGTATTTCTCAACAAGAGAGTGGAATGCAATACACATATCCAACTGCCAATACTTGGAGGAAGACAAACTATGTTGAGGCCCAAAGATTGCAACAAAAAGATATGACACAAAGACATAACAATGAGAGACACAAGCAATCAGAAGATACCAATTGAAGCAAGCAATCAACAGATATCAATTGAACCAACTAGACCAATGATCCTACATGCCACAAGAATAAAGATATTATGGTAAGCGCAAAGGAGTGTTCTAAAGAAACTAGAGAAGCTCCCCATGATTTGTGCACACATAAGAATTTTTGTATTTGAATACAAAGTGCACAAAATAGGATCATAGCTCCCAAAAATCAATAGAAACTCACATCCAAAGTGCAAGTGAGCATATAGGAAACAAAGTCTAGCGCTTGCAACAAGCACATGGTTGAGCAACATGTAAAAGAGGCAACTTAAGAATAGGCTCAACCAAAATGATGTGTGTGAGTCATGGCGAAGCACTTGAGAAGACTAAAATTAGGATGAGCATTAAGCATCAACATAGTCTTGAAAGAATGAGGCACACGGTGCAAGGCCTATCATTCCCACACACAACTAGCAAATGGGTTCACAAGCTTACTAATAAGCATATAAAGAACTTATGCTTGTGACAACCCGTGGTGAAGATAGAAGATGAAAGCCTCATCAAGACGAGGGATGCCAATTAATATGGCAAAAGCCTCGTAAAGATAAGCATGAGGAAAATAATCTTCACCACACAAGAGTGCATCAAGATGCAACAATAGAGGACACACACTCAAGGCAAAAGCTTTCACGGAGCCACCAAAGAAATAACATAAGAAAGACAAGGTGGACGCAAAAGAAAGGATATCAACTAGAGATGTAATTTCTCTCAAGTGTATAAGGTTCTATGTAGACGAAATCATGATGATATATATACCTACAAAGAAGGATGTACACCCGAAATAGTTACAACACGAAGGAACAAGATATCCACAAGGAAGTCATAAATATACCAATAAGATATTTGCTTGAAAGCATAGCACTTGGCTAGATATGGTCTTATTGTATATAAATGAATTCCAAACACACATCCATCAAGGGCATCACAACTAGCAACAAAGATCATCGTTGGGATGCTTTGAGAAAGGAAACAAATATCACAAGATATGAAATGAATATCATGCCAAGATACAACCTACACACGGTTGAATGCAAGAGGGGAAAGCATGAATAGATACTTGTTACCGAGATATCATTGGAAGGATGTAGTAGATACCAATAGAAGGTAGATAGTAGTTCATTGATCATCCTAGCTTGAATCCAATATGCACATGGTGACAACACCTTCCTTGTGAGTGAGCCGAGCATCCAATGCATCTCCAAATGTTCCTAGAACAGCAACACAAACAAAATGGTACCCAAACTCATCGGGACCAAATAGTTAGAAACACCAATACATAGGACAAACTCCACATAAATATGTGCATATAGATATGAAAATGAATTTCATGCACATCTCATCCAAATTGAGACTAGGTGGAGTTTCCCCTATATATTGAGTCAAAGAAAGAAAGCATGCCAAATTAAATACATGAAGTAAACATGCATGCTCAAGATTTTCAAAACCCGAAACCAAAAGACAAAGAAATGCCAAGTGAAAAGGATACCAAATGGAGAAATCATCACTTGGAAGATATCATTAAAGATACATCAAGGAATGAGATATCCAGTGATACACACTAAACTAAAGATGTCAAACTCCCAAAGAGAGGATGGTTCCAAACAAACCAAGCTCTCAACAAAGTTTCATGATGGCACAAAGTACCAAAAAGAAATGGCTTGCCTTCCACCAAAACACACTTGATAAGGATCACAAGAAGAGTGTTCTGAAGAAAATAGAATAGCTCCCCCACGAGTTGTGCATTATATAGGATTTGTATTTGAATACAAAATGCACAAGGTGGGATCACCGCTTTCACTATATCTAGAAAACACTAGACAAGAACAAGAAATAAACAAGATCCACAAGTGGTATGGAAGACAACGGGACTTGACACAAACCTTGGCAAGAGAAAAGGCAAGTAAAACAAAAGCCAATGTAAAGATGATCAATAAATTCTACCACACATAAATGACTACCAATTGTCAAAAGACAAGAAGTAGATGGAAAGAATTCCCGGTGGTAGATAGCAAGGATATCCAACATCATCTTCGCACCACACACAAGCAAATTGCAACTTGTGGAGCTAACATGCCACCTAGGAACAAGATAATCTACAATATCAACACTAGGTGACAACATCTCAAATGTACACATTTTCTAGGCTAGTAATATACATAGCATATTACTCCCCCATAATGTGATACCAATGAAGAAAACTTAACAAGAGGCAATAAGAGGATCCAACACGAGATAATCAATGGAATTTTTAGAATTTGAATTTCTCATGAGAGATATACCACCTAGCGACTAGATAATCTTGAAATATCAATACTAGATGGTATTACTCATGTGCACACATTTATAGGATTGTGAGGTGCACAAAGCACACCACTCCCCCATAACGGATATTCCATTAATCTCTCACAAGAGCCAACTAAGAAATAAACAAGATGCACTAAGGCTCAATGAACGACACACAAGTACATGGTGTGCAAACCAACATACACAAAGGCAATTTGGAGACACATCATATACAAACACATGCAAGGAACAAAACCAAAACATGCAAGGGGGCAAGTAACTTTCAAGGTAAACAATTTAAGTACAAGTTACCGCAAGGAGGCACATTGGATATAAGATAGAAACTTGGTAAACAATTGACTTGGCTTGAGACAAAGAGAATGATGAAGTCCCCTTAATTCTTCATAATGTAGCCAAGTCTCCAATGCCCTCCAACAACACCTATTTATCAAGTTTGAGCTTGTTGGTCCCCAACCAAGTTGGGTCCTAAGAGGTTAGTCACAATAGGTTTGGCTACCCAAATGGTTCTTTGCTTGACACCACTTTGAGTACCAACAAACTTGGCAAACACATTGCCAAACTTATCCTTACCAAGAGAATAGATATCATCAATAATAATTGGGTTGGATAAGTTACCACTAGTGCATGAAGAAGCGACGTGACCTTTCTCACGACATAAGTGAAGGAAATATGCCCTAGAGGCAATAATAAAGTTATTATTTATTTCCTTATTTCATGATAAATGTTTATCATTCATGCTATAATTGTATTAACCGGAAACATGATACATGTGTGAATGCATAGACAAAACAATATGTCACTAGTATGCCTCTACTAGACTAGCTTGTTAATCAAAGATGGTTATGTTTCCTGACCATGAACAAAGAGTTGTTATTTGATTAACGAGGTCACATCATTAGTAGAATGATCTGATTGACATGACCCATTCCATTAGCTTAGCACACGATCGTTTAGTATGTTGCTACTGCTTTTATCCATGACATATACATGTTCCTGTAACTATGAGATTATGCAACTCCCGTTTACCGGAGGAACACTTTGGGTGCTACCAAACGTCTGGCGTAATCGGGTGATTATAAAGGAGTACTACAGGTGTCTCCAAAGGCGATGTTGGGTTGGCGTATTTGAGATTAGGTTTTGTCACTCCGATTGTCGGAGAGGTATCTCTGGGCCCTCTCGGTAATACACATCATCGAAGCCTTGCAAGCACTACAACTAATGAGTTAGTTGTGAGATGATGTATTACGGAACGAGTAAAGAGACTTGCCATGAACGAGATTGAACTAGGTATTAGATACCGACGATCGAAACTCGGCAAGTAACATACCGATGACAAAGGAACAACGTATGTTGTTATGCGGTCTGACCGATAAAGATCTTCGTAGAATATGTAGGAACCAATATGGGCATCCAGGTCCCGCTATTGGTTATTGACCGAGACGTGTCTCGGTCATGTCTACATTGTTCTCGAACCGTAGGGTCCGCCGCACGCTTAAGGTTTCGATGGCGCTTATTATGAGTTTATGTATTTTGATGTACCAAGAAGTTGAGTCCGGATGTGATCACGGACATGACGAGGAGTCTCGGAATGGTCGAGACATAAAGATTGATATATTGGGCGGCTATATTCGGACACCGGAAAGGTTCGGAAGTTTCCTGAGAAAACCGGAGTCTTGGGAGGGTTACTGGAACCCCGGGAAGTTATGGGCCTTAGTGGGCCAAGAGGGAGAGAGAGGGCCGCACCAGAGGTGGCGCGCCCCCCTGTCGAGTCCGACAGGACAAGGCGGGGCCCCCTTCCTCTCCCTCTCCTCTCTTTCCTTTCCCTTCTCCTTCCTAGTTGGACTAGGAAAGGGAGTCCTACTCAACTAGGAGGAGGACTCCCCCTCCTTAAGCGCGCCTATAGGGGCGGCCGGCCTCCCCCTCCCTCCTTTATATCTGAGGGCAGGGGGCACCCTAGGACACACAAGTTTGATCTACGGATCGTTCCTTAGCCGTGTCGGTGCCCCCTCCACCATATTCCACCTCGGTCATACCGTCATGAAGCTTAGGCGAAGCCTCGCGGTGAAACATCAAGATCGTCACCATGCCGTCGTCTTGTGGAACTCTCCCTCGACACTCGGCTGGATCGGAGTCGAGGGACGTCATCGAGCTGTCGTGTGTCAAGAACTCGGGCGCCGAGTAACGGCGTCGGGATCGGTCGGATCGCGAGGAGAACGTCGACTACTTCCTCTACGTTGTGATCGCTTCCGCCGGGTCTCGAGGGTGCGTAGACAACACTCTTCCCTCTCGTTGCTATGCATCACCATGATCTTGCGTGTGCGTAGGAATTTTTTGAAATTACTCGTTCCCCAACGATGGCATCCGAGCCTAGGTTTTTATGGTTTGATGTTTTGCACGAGTAGAACACAAGTGAGTTGTGGGCGATACAAGTCATACTACCTACCAGCATGTCATACTTTGGTTCAGCGGTATTGTGAGATGAAGCGGCCCAGACCGACATTACGCGTGACGCTTCGCGAGACTGGTTTCACCGCCACGAGCACTCGTTGCTTAAAGGTGACTGGTGGGTGACTGTGTCTCTCTCACTTTAGTTGAACTGAAGTGTGGCTACGCCGGTCCTTGAGAAGGTTAAACGGAGTCTATTTGACGAAATATCGTTGTGGTTTTGATGCGTGGGTGAGACTGGTTCTTGCTTAAGCCCGTAGCAGCCACGTAAAATTTGCAACAACAAAGTAGAGGACGTCTAACTTGTTTTTGCAGGGCATGTTGTGATGTGATATGGTCAAGACGTGATGCTATATTTTATTGTATGAGATGATCATGTTTTGTAACCGGTTATCGGCAATCGGCTGGAGCCATATGGTTGTCGCTTTATTGTATGCAATGCAATCGCTTCGTAATGCTTTACTTTATCACTAAGCGGTAGAGATAGTCGTAGAAGCATAAGATTGGCGAGACGACAACGATGCTACGATGGAGATCAAGGTGTCGCGCCGGTGGCGATGGTGATCATGGTGGTGCTGCGGAGATGAAGATCACGAAGCACAAGATGATGATGACCATATCATATCACTTATATTGATTTGCATGTGATGTTTATCCTTTATGCATCTTATCTTGCTTTGATTGACGGTAGCATTATAAGATGATCTCTCACTAAATTATCAAGAAGTGTTCTCCCAGTATGCACCGTTGCCAAAGTTAAATCGTGCCCGGACACCACGTGATGATCGGGTGTGATAAGCTCTCGTCCATCTACAACGGGTGCAAGCCAGTTTTTGCACACGAGAATACTCGGGTTATACTTGACGAGCCTAGCATATGCGAGATATGGCCTCGGAACACGGAGACCGAAAGGTCGAGCGTGAATCATATAGTAGATATGATCAACATAAGATGTTCACCATTGAAAACTACTCCATTTCACGTGATGATCGGTTATGGTTTAGTTGATTTGGATCACGTGATCACTTAGATGACTAGAGAGATGTTTTTCTAAGTGGGAGTTCTTAAGTAATATGATTAATTGAACTTAAATTTATCATGAACTTAGTACCTGATAGTATCTTGCTTGTTTATGTTTGATTGTAGATAGATGGCTCGTGCTGTTGTTCCGTTGAATTTTAATGCGTTCCTTGAGAAAGCAAAATTGAAAGATGATGGTAGCAATTACACGGACTGGGTCCGTAACCTGAGGATTATCCTCATTGCTGCATGAAAGAGTTACGTCTGGATGCACCGCTGGGTGCGAACTGCTGCTGATGTAACCGACGGCGTTAAGAACGTCTGGCGAGCAAAGCTGATGACTACTCTATAGTTCGATGTGCCATGCTTTACGGCTTAGAACCGGGACTTCAACGACGTTTTGAGCGTCATGGAGCATATGAGATGTTCCAGAGTTGAAGTTGATATTCAACAGAATGCCCGGATTGAGAGATATGAAGTCTCCAATAAGTTCTATAGCTGCAAGATGGAGGAGAATAGTTACATTAGTGAGCACATACTCGTAATGTCCGGTACTACAATCACTTGACACAATTGGGAGTTAATCTTCCGGATGATTGTGTCATTGATGAAATTCTTCAATCACGCCACCAAGCTACAAAGGCTTCGTGATGAACTATAATATGCAAGGGTTAGTAAAGACTATACCGAGCTCTTCGCAATGCTAAAGGCTGCGGAGGTAGAAATCAGAAGGAGCATCAAGTGTTGATGGTCAATAAGACCACTAGTTTCAAGAAGAACAAACAAGCAAGTTGCTTGCTCAGGAGAAGAAACCCAAGTCTGGACCTAAGCTCAAACTCGAAGTGCTCCTACCGCAAGCGACTAGTCCTTTGGAAGCGGAACTGCCCCAAGTATTTGGCGGATAAGAAGGATGGCAAGGTGAACAAAGGTATATGTGATATACATGTTATTGATGTGTACCTTACTAGAGCTCGCAGAGCACTGGGTATTTGATACTGGTTACATTGCTAATATTTGCAACTCGAAGCAGGACTACGGATTAGCGAACACCGCAAAGGGCGAGGTGACGATGCGCGTGGGAAATGGTTCCAAAGTCGATATGATCGCGGTCGGCACGCTACCTCTACATCTACCTTCGGGATTAGTTTTAGACCTAAATAATTGTTATTTGGTGCTGCGTTGAGCATGAACATTATATCTGGATCTTGTTTGATGCGAGACGGTTATTCATTTAAATCGAGAGAATAATGGTTGTTCTATTTATATGAGTAATATCTTTTATGGTCATGCACCCTTGAGGAGTGGTCTATTTTGATGAATCTCGATAGTAGTGATACACATATTCATAATGTTGAAACCAAAAGATGCAGAGTTGATAATGATAGTGCAACTTATTTGTGGCACCGCCGTTTAGGTCATATCGGTGTAAAGCGCATGAAGAAACTCCATCTTGATGGACTTTTGGAGTCACTTGATTATGAATCACTTGGCACTTGCGAACCGTGCCTTATGGGCAAGATGACCGAACCCGTTCTCCGTACTATGGAGAGAGCAACAGATTTGTTGGAAATCATACATACTGGATGTATGTGGTCCGATGAATGTAGAGGCTCGTGGCGGATATCGTTATTTTCTCACCTTCACAGATGACTTAAGCGGATATGGGTATATCTACTTAATGAAACATAAGTCTGAAACATTTGAAAAGTTCAAAGAATTTCAGAGTGAAGTTGAAAATCATCGTAACAAGAAAATTAAATTTCTACGATCGATCGTGGAGGTGAATATTTGAGTTACGAGTTTGGTCTACATTTGAAACAATGCGGAATAGTTTAGCAACTCACGCCACCGGAACACCACAGCGTAATGGTGTATCCGAGCGTCGAATCGTACTTTACTAGATATGGTGCGATCTATGATGTCTCTTACAGATTTACCGCTATCGTTTTGGGGTTATGCTCTAGAGACGGCCGCATTCACCTGAATAGAACACCGTCGAAATCCGTTGAGACGACACCTTATGAACTATGGTTTGGCAAGAAACCAAAGTTGTCGTTTCTTAAAGTTTGGGGATGCAATGCTTATGTGAAAAACTTCAACCCGATAAGCTCGAACCCAAATCGAGAAATGTGTCTTCATAGGATACCCAAAGGAGACAGTTGGGTACACCTTCTATCACAGATCCGAAGGCAAGACATTCGTTGCTAAGAATGGATCCTTTCTAGAGAAGGAGTTTCTCTCGAAAGAAGTGAGTGGGAGGAAAGTGGAACTTGATGAGGTAATAGTACCTTCTCCCTTACTTGAAAATAGTTAAATCGCAGAAACCGGTTTCGAGACATCTACACCAAGTAGTGAGGAAGTTGATGATGTTGATCATGAAACTTGAGATCAAGTTACTTCAGAACCTCGTAGATCAACCAGTGTGGTGCGGTAATCCTGTTCGGAAGTCATGCTACTAGATCATGATGAACCTACGAACTATGAAGAAGCGATGGTGAGCCCAGATTCCAAAAATGGCTTGAGGCCATGAAATCGAGATGGGATCCATGTATGAAAACAAAGTATGGACTTTGGTTGACTTGCCGAGGGTAGGCAAGCAATAGAAAACAAGTGGATCTTCAAGAAGAAGACCGACGGCGACGGTAATGTTATCGTCTATAAAGCTCGACTTATGCAAAAGGTTTCGGCAAGTTCAAGGGATTGACTACGATGAGACCTTCTCACCCGTAGCGATGCTTAAGTCCGTCCGAATCATGTTAGCAATTGCCGCATTTTATGATTATGAAATTTGGCAAATGGATGTAAAGACGCATTCTGAATGGATTTACGGAAGAAGAGTTGTATATGATGCAACGAGAAGGTTTTATCGATCCATAGGGAGCTAACAAAGTGTGCAAGCTCCAATGATCCATCTATGGACTGGTGCAAGCATCTCGAGTTGGAATAAGCGCTTTGATAGTGTGATCAAAGCATTTGGGTTTGTACTGAGACTTTTGGAGAAGCTTTGTATTTACAAGAAAGTGAGTGGGAGCTCTGTAGCATTTCGATATTATATGTAGATGACATATTGCTGATCGGAAATGATATAGAATTCTGGATAGCATAAAGGATACTTGAATAAGAGTTTTTCAATGAAAGACCTCGGTGAGGCTGCTTACATATTGGGCATTAAGATCTATAGAGATAGATCAAGGCGCTTAATTGGACTTTCACAAAGCACATACCTTGACAAAATTTTGAAGAAGTTCAAGATGGATCAAGCAAAGAAAGGGTTCTTGCTGTGTTACAAGGTGTGAAGTTGAGTAAGACTCAATGCCCGACCACTGCAGAAGATAGAGAGAAAATGAAAGATGTTCCTATGCTTCACCATAGGCTCTATCATGTATGCAATGTCTGTGTACCAGACTGATGTGTGCCTTGCTATAAGTTTAGCGAGGAGGTACCAAAGTAATCCAGAGTGGATCATCGGACAGCGGTCAAGAACATCTGAAGTACACGAAAAGGACTAAGGATATGTTTCTCGATATGGAGGTGACAAAGAGCTCATCGTAAACAGTTACGTTGATGCAAGCTTTGACACTGATCCGGACGATTCTAAATCGCAGACCGGATCGTATTTACACTAAGCGGAGGAGTCGTCGGTTGGTGCGTTCCAAACAAAGCGTCGTAGTGGGATCTACATGTGAAGCGGAGTACATAGCAGCTTCGAAGCAGCTAATGAAGGAGTGCGGATGAAGGAGTTCATATCCGATCTAGGTGTCATACCTAGTGCATCGGGTCCAATGAAAATCTTCGTGACAATCTTGGAGCAATTGCCTTAGCGAAGGAATCCAGATTTCACAAGAGGACCAAGCACCTCAAGAGACGCTTCAATTCCATCCGGACTTAGTCCGGTGGGAGACATAGAGATTTGCAAGATACATATGGATCTGAATGTTGCGAACCGTTGACTAAGCCTCTTCCATGAGCAAAACATGATCAGCACCAAGACTCCATGGGTGTTAGAATCATTACTATGTAATCTAGATTATTGACTCTAGTGCAAGTGGGAGATCAAGGAAATATGCCCTAGAGGCAATAATAAAGTTATTATTTATTTCCTTATTTCATGATAAATGTTTATCATTCATGCTATAATTGTATTAACCGGAAACATGATACATGTGTGAATGCATAGACAAAACAATATGTCACTAGTATGCCTCTACTAGACTAGCTTGTTAATCAAAGATGGTTATGTTTCCGACCATGAACAAAGAGTTGTTATTTGATTAACGAGGTCACATCATTAGTAGAATGATCGATTGACATGACCCATTCCATTAGCTTAGCACACGATCGCTTAGTATGTTGCTACTGCTTTTATCCATGACATATACATGTTCCTGTAACTATGAGATTATGCAACTCCGTTTACGGAGGAACACTTTGGGTGCTACCAAACGTCACAACGAATCGGGTGATTATAAAGGAGTACTACAGTGTCTCCAAAGGCGATGTTGGGTTGGCGTATTTGAGATTAGGTTTTGTCACTCCGATTGTCGGAGAGGTATCTCTGGCCCTCTCGGTAATACACATCATGAAGCCTTGCAAGCACTACAACTAATGAGTTAGTTGTGAGATGATGTATTACGGAACGAGTAAAGAGACTTGCCAGTAACGAGATTGAACTAGGTATTAGATACCGACGATCGAAACTCGGGCAAGTAACATACCGATGACAAAGGGAACAACGTATGTTGTTATGCGGTCTGACCGATAAAGATCTTCGTAGAATATGTAGGAACCAATATGGGCATCCAGGTCCCGCTATTGGTTATTGACCGGAGACGTGTCTCGGTCATGTCTACATTGTTCTTGAACCGTAGGGTCCGCACGCTTAAGGTTTCGATGACAGTTATTATGAGTTTATGTATTTTGATGTACCGAAGAAGTTCGAAGTCCCGGATGTGATCACGGACATGACGAGGAGTCTCGGAATGGTCGAGACATAAAGATTGATATATTGGACGGCTATATTCGGACACCGGAAAGATTCCTAAGTTTCGGAGAAAACGGAGTGCCGAGGGAGGTACCGGAACCCCGGGAAGTTATGGGCCTTAGTGGGCCAAGAGGGAGAGAGAGGGGCCGCACCAGAGGTGGCGCCCCCTGTGGGAGTCCGATAGGACAAGGAGGGGGGGCGCCCCTTCCCTCTCCTCCCTCTTTCCTTTCCTTCTCCTTCCTAGTTGGACTAGGAAAGGGAGTCCTACTCAACTAGGAGGAGGACTCCCCCCTTGGCGCGCCTATAGGGGCCGGCCGCCTCCCCCTCCCTCCTTTATATCTGAGGGGGGGGCACCCTAGGACACACAAGTTTGATCTACGGATCATTCCTTAGCCGTGTCGGTGCCCCCTCCACCATATTCCACCTCGGTCATACCGTCGCTGAAGCTTAAGCGAAGCCCTGCGCCGTGAAACATCAAGATCGTCACCACGCCGTCGTCTTGTGGAACTCTCCCTCGACACTCGGCTGGATCGAGTACGAGGGACGTCATCGAGCTGTCGTGTGTCAAGAACTCGGGCGCCGGAGTAACGGCGTCGGGATCGGTCGGATCGCGAGGAGAACGTCGACTACTTCCTCTACGTTGTGATCGCTTCGCTTGGGTCTCTGAGGCGTAGACAACACTCTTCCTCTCGTTGCTATGCATCACCATGATCTTGCGTGTGCGTAGGAATTTTTTTTTGAAATTACTACGTTCCCCAACAATAAGTAGCAACGTCTACTCTTCACTTTCTTCTCACTTGATTTCTCAATTTGAGAAGCATTAACTTGAGTCTTCTTGGGAAGAGGCCTTTCTTCAACTTGATGTTGAGCATGAGATTGAACTTGTACCCTCTTCCCTTGTTGCTTGACACTAATGGCCTTCTTCTTCAATGGGTGAGGGAGTCCTGGACTAGGGGGTGTCCGGACAGCCGGACTATCAATATCCGCCGGACTCCCAGACTACGAAGATACAAGATTGAAGACTCCGGCTCGTGTCCCGATGGTACTATTCCTTGGCGTGGAAGGCAAGCTTGGCGATACGGATATGTAGATCTCCTACCATTGTAACCGACTCTGTGTAACCCTAGCCCTCTCCGGTGTCTATATAAACCGGAGGGCCTTAGTCCGTAGGACGAATATACATCTCAACAATCATACCATAGGCTAGCTTCTAGGGTTTAGCCTCCTTGATCTCGTGGTAGATCTACTCTTGTACTACCCATATCATCAATATTAATCAAGCAGACGTGAGGTTTTACCTCCATCGAGAGGGCCCGAACACAGGTAAAAACATTGTGTCCCTCGTCTCTTGTTACCATCCGCCTAGACGCACAGTTTCGGGACCCCCTACCCGAGATCCGCCGGTTTTGACACCGACATTGGTGCTTTCATTGAGAGTTCCTCTGTGTCGTCGCCGATAGAGCGGATGCCTCCACCCGTCTTCAAAGACGGTGTTTTCGCCGGAGGGGCCTTGGCCGCCGGCCAAACTATCCGGCTTGGTGGTTTTCTCATGACTGCCTGTCCGGCCGCCGCTTCGGCAATGACTTCTCAAGTCGTCGGAAGCAATCTTCGCGTCAGCCCTAAAGCTGCCGAACAGTTAGATCCAATCGAGCTCTCGTCTGTTAACGAGCTCTTGGATCGCATCGCCGCCCTGGGAGTCGCTACGGACTACAACCAGATTGGGCTTAAAACCGATCTGAGAGAGATCAACTCTCCCCAGGCCACCCACCACGTCTCTGTGGTAGAGGAACAATACGGCAACTCTTTGCCAATGTTGAAGACAATTCATGTCCGGATTCCCGAACCCTCCATGCCGGATCCCCGCGGAGGGACGGACTTCCATCGAGCATGGAACTTAAAATCATGCATCGCCCCGAACTCGCTGGATTGCACCCAGCAAACCAAGCTTCCGAATTCGGAAACTCCTTGGCCTCTGAGCCTCAAGATGGGCAGGGATCCGGATTTTGTTCCACCCACCCGCCCAGACATATGCGATCTATCTCTAATACGGCAAGAGCCTCAAACAAAGACATCACTCTTCGGGCGATTCCTCCTAGTTATGGACAGGATAAAGGACTACCGAGAGGAAAACGCAATATCAATCTTACGCAATAACTGCACGGACAAGGGAATACTAAACGCCATTGATCGTCGCATAATTACGCTTCACCGATCGGCATCCATTATGCGAAAAGCTTGTGCGATGGAGAGTTTCCGAAGACCGAAAATCAATTTTGGGATAATCCGCCCCAAACCCATCCACGATAAAGGGCGCCTTACAATCAGGCCCCAGATGCAAAAACAAAAAAACAAAAACCCAATAAGGGAAACGGAACCGTACTGGAGGGATGGCTCAATGGACCCTGTAAACTTCATAGTACAGAGGGAGCCGTCCCAACACATAGCCTTCGAGCATGTTGGATATTACGGCAGGTGGCCAAAAGTGGCGAAGAGCTTCTAGCTCCGGGAAACCACTCCAACAATACCAGCACGGTATCAATAGTCTTTGAGACTTCCGCATCAAATAATATGCGAAAATGAACAGTCCGCGAACTCGCCGAAGTCTACCAAGTAGCAACAGCAAATCCATGGAGCGACACAGCTATTACCTTCAATGCCAGCGACGAGCCCACATTCAGAACAACCAGAGCCCCAGCCGCACTTGTACTTAGTCCCATAGTGGACGGCTTTCGACTGACAAAGGTCCTCATGGATGGCGGCAGCGGACTAAACCTCATTTATGAGGAAACTCTGCGAAAAATGGAAATCATTTGGAGCCGTATTGAGCGAAGCAGCACAACCTTTAGAGGAATAATCCCTAGCCGGGAAGCGCGCTGCACCGGAAAAATCACACTCGATGTGGTGTTCGGCTCTCCGGACAATTACAGATCCGAAGAAGTCACGTTCCAAGTGGCCCCGTTCGGCAGTGGGTATCACGCCATATTAGGACGAGAGGCATTCACAATTTTTCAAGCAATACCTCATTACGGGTACATGAAGCTCAAAATGCCTGGGCCCGGCAGAATAATCACTCTCACTAGTGATCCGGACATAGCACTCCGCGCCGAAAATAAGACAGCCGCACTAGCCCTCGAGGCACTATCCGAAGCCCTAGCGGCAGAGGAACTCACCGCTACAGTGCTCACGGTGAACAGGGACGATGTGATACTCGACAAAAGATCCAAGTCCACCTCCTTCAAACCAGCAGATGAGATAATAAAATTCCAGGTCCATCCAACGGACCCAACAAAGACGGCCTCCATCGGGGCACAGTTGAACCCCGAAGTTGACGCCGCACTGCGTGAATTCCTCCGGGAAAATTGGGATATCTTCGCCTGGCATCCTTCGGACATGCCCGAAATCCCTCGCAGGTTGGCAGAACACAGCCTAAACATCCTAAAAGGATTCAAGCCAGTCAAATAGGCTCTTCGATGATTTTCCGAGCCCAAAAGACAGGCAATGGGAGAAGAGCTAGCCAAACTATTGGAAGCCGGATTCATTAGAGATATTAAACATCCAGACTGGCTAGCAAATTTGGTGATGGTACCAAAGAAGGATAAATCCTGGCGCCTCTGCGTCGATTTTAAAGACCTCAATAAAGCTTGCCCAAAGGATCCCTTCCCTCTCCCCCGCATTGATCAAATCATCGATGCCACAGCAGGGCACGATTCGTTGTGCTTCCTGGACGCATACTCTGGCTATCATCAAATCAAGATGGCAGAAGCAGACCAAGCCGCAACGGCGTTTATCACTCCATATGGACCATTATGCTTCAACACGATGCCCTTCGGACTTAAAAATGCTGGCGCAACATACCAGCGCATGATTCAAACATGTCTGGCCACCCAGATCGGCAAAACAGTCGAGGCATACGTAGACGATGTAGTCGTCAAAACAAAACACGTCGAAACTTTAGTAGACGATTTGAGGCTCACATTCGACTACCTCAGAGCATATGACATCAAGCTGAATCCGGAAAAATGCGTTTTCGGTGCGGCCGGAAAGCTGCTGGGCTTCATCGTATCCGTAGAGGAATTGAAGCAAATCCGGCTAAAATCCGAGCTCATCACGGTTGGATATTCCAAAAGACCTCAAGCAAATACAAAATTAACAGGATGCGTGGCAGCCTTAAGCCGCTTTATCTCCGTCTAGGAGAAAAGGCGTTGCCCTCTATCGCCTCCTCGGCGCACCAACACTTCGAGTGGACGGATGCTGCCACTGCCGGACTCGAAGAAATAAAGGCCATACTGGCAACAAATCCGGTCCTGGCTGCGCCCACTATGGGCGAACCAATGTTGTTATACATCGCAGCAACGCATCAAGTTGTAAGCGCAGTCCTCGTCGTCGAACGAGCGACAGAAGGGCATAAATTCCCTCTTCAAAAACCAGTGTATTACGTATCCACTGTGTTAACCCCCTGCAAATCCCGTTACCCGCACTATCAGAAGATAGCATATGCGGTGTTCATGGCGTCTCGAAAGCTCCGGCACTACTTTCAAGAGTGCTCGATAAAAGTGGCCTCTGAAGTACCACTCAATGACATTATAAATAACCGCGACGCAACGGGCAGGATAGCAAAATGGGCCATTGAGCTCTTACCATTCGACATCACTTACAAACCTCGACGAGCTATAAAGTCACAAGTCCTGGCTGACTTCGTCGCCGAATGGACCGAATCCGAACTCCCTAAAGAGTATGGCGCATACTCCAATTGGACTATGCATTTCGACGGCTCCAAAAAGGTTGGCCGGACTGGGGGCTGGCGTCGTACTGACGTCCCCCACCGGAGATACAGTCCAGTACGTACTTCAAATAATGTACACGGACTCCAACAATGCAGTCGAATACGAGGCCCTGTTACATGGTCTCCGGATGGCGGTCTCCATGGGCATTCAACGCCTAGAGGTGCGCGGGGACTCAAACCTTGCAATATCCCAAATAAATGGAGACTTCGACGCCAAGGATCCGAAAATGGCAGCATATCGCAACGCTGTCCTAAAAATGTCAGCTCGGTTTGAAGGACTCGAATTCCATCATATAGCCCGAGATAATAACCAAGCGGCCGACGTCCTGGCACGCATCGGTGCGAAACGTGATGCCGTCCCTCCAAATATCTTCCTAGAACGGCTTTTCAAGCCATCCGTACTATGGGAAGAGGAGCCCGGCAGCGACAAACCGGAGAAAACCGCACCAATCGGTGATTCGGCAGATGACACAACACCCTCCGCCCACGACATAATGGCAGAATCGCCACGTGGATGTAACCTTTCCTAGCCTACTTACTTAGGCAGGAACTTCCGAAGACCAAAATGAGGCCCATTGCATAGTCCGCGATCGAAGGCCCGCAAGGTCCATGAGGAGAACTTTATAAGAAAAGTACTACCGAGTCCTTCAAAGGTGTATCTCCGAAGAAGAGGGGCGAAACCTCCCGGCTGAAATTCATGCGGACTAGGCGGACACCACGCAGCAGCCCGGCCCCGTAGGAAAGGCATTCCGTACATGATTTTATTGGCCGGCGGCTCGGCAGACGACATGACTTGGTCCAGCGATCGTTGGTTGTCGACTCTTTGCTAATCGAGCCATATGCCACCCACCGCCCTCAAAACCATACCCATTACCCGCCGTTCGCGGTGCAGGGGCTTGACATGGTTGGACCCCTTAAAGGGGAAACCCACAAGAAAAAGTACCTATTGGTCATGGTGGATAAGTTCACCAAATGGATAGAGGCCAAACCGGTCAAGACGGCAGAGTCCGGACCAGTGATAGACTTTATATCAGGGCTGGTACACCGTTACGGAGTCCCCCACAGCATCATCACCGACAATGGCACGAACTTCACAGCCGATGAGGTTAAGTCATGGTGCAAAAATATGGGCATCAAGCTTGACTATGCGTCAGTCTATCACCCTCAAACCAACGGTCAAGTGGAAAGAGCAAACGGTCTAATAATGAGCGGCATTAAACCCAGACTAGTGAGGTCACTCACTAAATCCGACGCACAATGGGTCGAGGAGCTCGACCCGTACTGACTGGGGCTGCGGACAACGCCTAACCGTACTACCGGATTCACACCATTTTATGGTATACGGTGCAGAGGCGTCTTGCCTGCGACATTATTCATGACTCACCTCGAGTGCGCATGTATGAGGAAAGAGAGGCCGAGCTGGATCGGCGGGACAGCTTGGACACATTGGAGGAAGAACGTGGCGCTGCGAAGGCTCGTTCCGCATTCTATCGCCAGCAGTCCCAAGATATCAAAGCGAGAAGTACGGGCCAAGACTTACAACGTTGGCGAACTAGTTTTACGCTGCGGACAAGAAAAAGCGACAAGCTCAAGCCGGATGGGAGGGCCCTTCATTATCGATCAAATCTTGACCGGCGGAGCATACCGTCTGCGAAATGCGTCGGATAACCGACTCGAGCCGAACCCATGGAACGCAGCCCGCCTCAAGCGATTCTATGCCTAGCGCCGACTAAGAGTTCGTCCCCTTCCCCGTCAAACTTTTATACTTGAATCGTCTTTTGTTTCCTTTTTATCCTTTTGACTTAAAAGCCCTTTCGGGCCTATTCTTGCATTCTTTGCATATGCATGATGTGCCATCCGCACTCATTATTCCCGGGGCTTCTTTTACGAAGCTTAATTATCTGGTCTCATACCCAACACATGTGTCAAGCTTCCACACGCACCTTTTACTCGCCATTATATGCATCGATATGACTTAAGTTTTGGCCAAGCTGGGTTGCTCGCTCTGTGCTTACCCCTCGTTCCCGATTGTTCGGCTAGGAGGTAAAGGAGCACCTCTGCGATTATTCTTGCCGGTCACCGGATGTGTACCTCGACTGGGTGAAGCCGAAAGCTAGCGTTCTTAAGGGAATATTCGGTCGGTGATTTAAAAGATGACTTTTTACCTATTTTATCCATCTGCCCCCAGATGTTTTATCGCTTTTGCAGTCCGGTCATGCACTTTAGGGCATGCCTCCCAAATAAAGGAACCCTTAACGGAACTATTCTCCCTGGAAGATGTTTCTTACTAACCATGTAATATAAAATAACTAGTTGGGCACTTGTCTGATAAAGCACTAATGACCCCTACGCCTGGTCTCCATGCATACCCCGGTTTTTCATAACCGAGAAGGTATTCGGACACACTCCGGACTCTAGGGTCCCGAGGTCGAAGCGAAAAGGTCGGCAAAGACAAACGATCTACAATCCGGCTAGAAGGCATTTCACATGTCACTTTAAAGGATAACATACATCGTCAAATTTATTGATTGTATTCCTCCTCGATCCCGTCTAACAGGCTGTCTATTTACAGTCCCGTTGGGAATATTTAGCAGCCAACTCTACCTGGCTGTACACTAAACTCACAGGAATCTCCTTCCCATCGGGCCCCACCGGACCAACTTCGGCCATATGGTTGGGGTCCGCCTTCTTGTACCGCGTCTTCACCATGGCCCAAGCCTCCCTGGCACCTTGACGGCAAGCGAAATCTTCCACAAACGGAAGCGCTGCCGCACTCCCTGCAGCTTCTCCGCAAGCTCCCCGAGGCCCTCGGGCAGGGTGAGGGCTGGCCATAAAACCTGAATGACGCCACTCATTGCCTGCCGAACTCGTTCGAGTAGCTGCAACAGTTCGGGAAGTTGATCACCCATTGATATGGGCATCTCCTCCGCAGGACGACCCGTGAGTATGCCTACAAGACATATCATGTCAAAACACTTCCTCGTCGAACTCTTCTTTTCAAAAGAGTTCGCTCAAGCACTTACTATATATGCCGCGACGAAGCCGTTGATTCTCCTTGACGGAGCCGGACAGCTCGGCCTGTGTGCCTTTCAGCTCTTCTCCGAGCTTGGCGTTGGCATCTTGGAGCTTGTTCCTTTCCATCTGAACCCTATTCAGCACACTCTCGCCAGCCTTTAGCTGGCGCAGCAATGCTTGCCTGTCCGGATCTTGTCCGGCGGTACCTGCAATGTCATTATTAGACTCACGCGCACACCGCACATCGCTTATATTTCTTAGTAAAATGTGTTACCGGGAGGGTCTTTCCGTCTCCTCCTGCGGCAAGTCTTGACCTCAAGTTGGGTCTTGCAATCTTGCAGCTCCCGAGACAGTTGGGCGTTCTTCTCGTTAAGTGCACGAAATTTACAATGATCCTTAAATCAGTTAGAATAACTAATTTAAGTCTCGGGAACTCTTGGTATATACAACCATTAAAATTCCCTTACCCGTATGTCTTTAACATCTTTGCTCCGTAGCTCTGTTAAACCATTTTGAGCAGCACAGAGATCGCATCCCTGCGTTAAAGGCATCCAATGCCTCAGGGGAAAAGCACGCTTCTTGAAATACTGTCCGGCGGCGCCTATGATTCATAGCGCTCTCCACCTCAGACTTGGTGGCGGACAGTCTGTCGGTATCCTCCGTTGGAGCAGGATCCGGTTCGCGTCTTGCGCTTGCCTCCCCCTCCAGTCCGGGCGCTGGAGCCTGGCTGGTGTTGGTCGGATCGGCAATTCCTGCGCTCGCAGTCCGACGAGCGCTTTTTCTCCTATAAAGATCATGAGCACTTAGACGTTTCCTCGAACGTTGCTCGAAAAATTCAAACACGAGCTATACCTTTGCGGCGTTGTTTCCGTCCGCACGGCGCTCCTTTTCCTCCTGCTAGTTCGGACTGACCTCTGTAGGTCGGTCGCCGCAGGCTCGGCTTCCTGCCGTAAAGGCACTTCCTGCAAAATACCATCGTTTGCGAAGGTCAGAAATAGACAAGGATAAGATGACGGTGTCCGGACTTCGGTCGTGGTCACCTGGGAAGCCGGACTTAGCCCGGGGTAGTCCGCCGTAATGGCGACCAAAGCATTGTCTATGCTGAGCTGGTGATACACCCCGTCGATCAGCTCCACCTCGATGTCCGGATCCTCTTCGGAGGTCGGACCCAGGGATCCTTCTGGATCCTCGGGTTGTGGAGCAGGACTCACCATGTCCTCCACAGTCCGGCGTAGACCCTGCGCCGAAGATATAATGTAAGAAGCTTAAACTTCGAAAACACGGGTAGAACCCTTCGAGGTGTTCGCTTACCCATCCTCTAGGGTTGATCATGGAAAACCCATTCAAAGGGTTCGAGCGAAGGAAGTCCTCCTTCTCCCCCTTGTACAGGCCGGACAGGATCTTCACCAGATCCTTGGTCGAATCCGCCCTTTTGCGGCCGTCGCGGTAGCATCATCTTCCCGTTGAAATCCCACATGGGGTGGCCTCAGATTGCGAAAGCTGCACCCCCGCTGATGCACGCCGCCATGACTCCAATCATGGTCAAGCCGGAATGAGCCATTAATCTTATCCGCCCATCAAGTAATGGACGCTCTTGTCTTCCTCCAAACGGGGCTCATGGGCGCCACCGAGGCGTTTCTTCAAGGGAGCAGATCAAACTCCGGAGGCCGATCCGGATGGTCGGGCAACGGAGCGTCTACTATATAAACCACCCGAGGGCCGTCTTGGACGCCTTCTTAGGAGTGCGGATAGGTATCCGGTCCCGGTGATGCGCCATATTTCGGCGCCGCCCACTTGATATATGGACCCCTGGTGAGAACGGGGTACGAGGCAAAACAACCTCTTCCACAATGCGAAATGGGGCTCGATGCCCAGGAATAGCTCGCAAAGAGCTACGTAGCCCGCGATATGCAGCACAGAGGCGGGCGTAAGGTGGTGGAGCTGGAGTCCGTAGAACTTCAGGAGCCCGCGGAGGAACGGATGTATTGGAAATCCGAGCCCCCTTATCAGATAGGGGACAAAGCACACTCGCTCCCCCTTGTTGGGGCTTGGAGTGTCCTCCGCCTGCCTCCCACCTTGATAAGTAACCAGTCCGGCTCGGACTGGGACCATGAAGGCCGGAGGAAGAAACCCCTCCGTTTGGAGCTTAACCAGCTCGTTGTGCGAAACAGAGCATCTCCTCCAATTCCCCGGCGGTGGGCTGGGAGCGCGTGAAGAAGAGCCGCGTTGACGATCCATGGTGGAATGGATTTCTAGGTCAGAGGCGCTTCGATGGAGTATACGCGGGAGGAAGACGGTGTGATTTGGATCTGGATTCTTGCCTCTTTTATAGGCGGACGACTCGCACAATCAGGGGGTGAAATGTAAAAGACACCCTGGCTTTTCGCATTCATGCGACGCGTGGAAGAGGGCCATTATTTGGCGTAGAAACCGAGGAACACAGTATTCAAGATGAAGCCGGACACTATTCGGCAGGTACATGGAATTTGAAGGGAGAACCCGCCTTGCAACGCCGAAGACTATAAACACGCTGGACTTATCGTCATTGAAGCCTGGTTCGGGGGCTACCGAGGGAGTCCTGGACTAGGGGGTGTCCGGACAGCCGGACTATCAATATCCGCGGACTCCTGCACTACGAAGATACAAGATTGAAGACTCGGCTCGTGTCCGGATGGTACTATTCCTTGGCGTGGAAGGCAAGCTTGGCGATCTGGATATGTAGATCTCCTACCATTGTAACCGACTCGTGTAACCCTAGCCCTCTCCTGTCTATATAAACCGGAGGGCCTTAGTCCGTGGGGCGAATATACATCTCAACAATCATACCATAGGCTAGCTTCTAGGGTTTAGCCTCCTTGATCTCGTGGTAGATCTACTCTTGTACTACCCATATCATCAATATTAATCAAGCAGGACGTAGGGTTTTACCTCCATCGAGAGGGCCCGAACCTGGGTAAAAACATTGTGTCCCTCGTCTCTTGTTACCATCCGCCTAGACGCACAGTTCCGGACCCCCTACCCGAGATCCGCCAGTTTTGACACCGACAATGGGCAAGATCTAACATGATGCCCTTCGACTTTGCACTTGAAGCAAACAATCTTGGCCGAATTCTTGACTTGTTCTTGGCCCTTCTTCTTGTTCAACTTGGACTTCTTCTTCTTGTTGGAGTTGAATCCAAGTCCACCTTTGTCATTGGGGGATTTTTGCACACTCAAGATATTGTTGAGTGCGGCCTTCCCTTCATGACACTTTTCCAAGTCTTTCTTCAAAGAAGTGACTTGGGCCTTGAGCTCTTTGATTTCCTCTACATGGTTAGTCTCAACACAAGTACTAGAGGAAGTATAAGCTTCATCGTTAGAGCAACAAGGCAAGGAAAGCAATTCATCAGAAGATGTACCAACATTGTGAGTAGATGAATTACAAGGACTAACACATGGCAATATACTATTTTGACTAGAAGTAGTGCTAGTATCCACATGAGGCTCACTAGATGTTACCTTAGCAATCATGGCCTCATGAGCTATCTTTAGCACACTATGGGATACTAGAAGATCATCATGAGAGCTTGAGAGCTTTTCATGACTTTCTTCCAATTTCCCATAATTGCAAGATAGCACCTCAAGTTGAGCCCGTAGCTCAACATTATCCTTCAAAATGGATGCTTCACAAGTAATAGAATTAGTAGCATAAGCATCATCATTAACAACAAGAGGAGAAGGCAACTTGGCAAGCTCTTTTAAATAAGCGGCTTCAAGTTGAGCATGAGACTCGGTGAGTTTGATGAGCTCACCCTTGATGACCCTTGAGCCATTTTCGAGGTGCTCAAAATCCTTAAGGAGTCTAGCATGAGCAACTTCAAGCTTAGCATTTTAGTTTCAAAACATTGGCCACCTCAAGAGCTCTATCAAGAGATTCCTTCACTCTAGACAATTCTAGAGCAAAAGTCTCCTCAAGAGATTCCTTGGTGGTTTGTTCAAGTTCAAGAGCTTGAGAGAGGTCCGCAATCTCATTAGCGTAATCACGCCATGACCTTCCATTTTATCAATGGTGACCTCATGCTCCTCAAGACAAGATTCCAACTCATCAATATATTTCTTGCTCTCAATAGCAATGGACATAATTTCCATGAAGTTGGAACGAGCAATTTTATTTTTATGAAGAGCTTTAAAAACCATTTCCCCCTTAATTTTTAAGGAGGCAACATTATCATTCTCTTCATCATTATCCTCATCATCATTAGCATCAACATCATCATCAAGAGACATATTGGGGTACAAAGTAGGAGATACCTTTGATGCCTTAGCCATAAGGCAAAACGCAATAGATGATGATGTAGGATCCATTGAGGCACCATTAAACACCACATCTTGTTCCATGGAGTGTTCGGTTTCCTCTACATTGTTAGCACAACAATTCGAGGAAATAGATGCATTTTTATCATGGCAACAAGACATAGCAGGCATATCATCATGATATTTAGTCAAGCAATTTCTACATGATATGCAAGGACTATCAACACAAGCACGTGAAACATTTGGAGTGCTCGAAGTGTTAAAGCCCAAAGAGGGAGCATTGCAATAATGTAGTGATGAAGGATCATCCACAATAAGCATACTATCATCATTGCAATGACCAACACTACTCACCATATCATTACCTTGTGGCAAACCACATGTAGGTGAAGTAGAAGAAGTTGAGAAGACTATATGACCAGAGGTGGAGGGAGAACAACCATCCCCACAAATCTTGGACACACCATATTTATCTTGAAGCTTTGTCCATAACTCATGAGCATCCCTAACGGCATGAGTTGAAATATAACTACATTGCTCAAAGCATCGAAAAGCACATTAGAGGCTTGAGCATTGAGATAAGAGTTTTCTCATCCTCTAAAGATAATCTTTGGGGATCCTTTGGAGGAGAAAACCCATATCTACAATTCGCTCTAAATTTGGGTCCATGACCCTAAAGAGATTAAGCATGCGAATTACCCAAACATCAAAATTTGTGCCATCTAAACTAAGAGTGTCAGAGAATCCTAATCCCCTAGTCGACATCTTTACTCTCTAGGCGGTTAAGCCCAACAAAGAGACACGAGGCTCTGATACCAATTGAAAGATCGAGGATGTCGCCTAGAGGGGGGGCGTGAATAGGCGCTTTAAAATAATTATGGTTTAGGCTTGAACAAATGCGGAATAAACCTAGCGGTTAATTTTTCAAGCACAAAACCTACAACAACTAGGCTCACCTATGTGCACCAACAACTTATGCTAAGCAAGATAAGTAACTATGTGATAGCAAGATATATGGCAAAGAACAATATGGCTATCACAAAGTAAAGTGCATAAGTAAAGGGGCTCGGGTAAGAGATAACCGAGGCACGCGGAGACGACGATGTATCCCGAAGTTCACACCCTTGCGGATGCTAATCTCCGCTTGGAGCGGTGTGGAGGCACAATGCTCCCAAGAAGCCACTAGGGCCACAGAATCTCCTCACGCCCTCGACAATGCAAGATGCCGTGATTCCACTAAGGGACCTTGAGGGCGGTCACCAAACGCTGCATAAATGGCGACCCTTGGGGCGGTCACCGAACCCGTACACTTTGGCAACCCTTGGGGCGGTCACGTGCACCACAAATTTCTCAGGCGATCTCCACAACCTAATTGGAGACCCCAGTAGCTTGCCTCGAGCTTTACACCACAATGATTGAGCTCCAACACCACTAACTGCCTAGGGCGCCTAAGCACCCAAGAGGAACAAGCTCAAGGGCACCAAGCACCCAAGAGTAATAAGCTTCTCAACTTGTAACTTCCACGTATCACCGTGGAGAACTCAAACCGATGCACCAAATGCAATGACAAGGGCACACGGAGTGCTCAAGTCCTTCTCTCCCAAATCCCACCGAAGCAACTAATGCTAGGGAGGAAAATGAGAGGAAGAACAAGAAGGAGAACACCAAGAACTCCAAGATCTAGATCCAAGGGGTTCCCTCACATAGAGGAGAAAGTGATTGGTGGAAATGTGGATCTAGATCTCCTCTCTCTTTTCCCTCAAAAACTAGCAAGAATCCATGGAGGGATTGAGAGTTAGCAAGCTCGAAGAAGGTCAACAATGGGGGCAAAAACGAGCTCAAAAGATAAGGTTCAATGGGGAAGAAGACCCCCTTTTATAGGTGGGGAAAAATCCAACTGTTATGCTCACAACCCGCACAGAGCGGTACTACCGCTCGTCCTCACGGACTACCGCTTAGGGATCACGATACTACCGCTATGGTGCAAAAAAATACTTCCGTAGCTACCTCCGCAGACTTGGGACGAAGTTTTTGGTCCGAGCGGTACTACTGTGGACGCCCGGTTCAATCGTACACTAATCATGCACGCAAACGTGTAATGATCAAGATCGAGGACTCACGGAAGATATCACAACACAACTCTAAAAACATAAATAAGTCATACAAGCATCATAATACAAGCCAAGGGCCTCGAGGGCTCGAATACAAGTGCTCGATCATAGACGAGTCGTGAAGCAACAATATCTCGAGTACGCACATAAGTTAAACAAGTTTGCCTTAAGAAGGCTAGCACAAACTAGGATACAGACGAAGAGGCGCAGGCCTCCCGCCTCGATCCTCCTAACTACTCCCGGTCGCCGTTAGCGTACCGCACGTAGTAGTAGGCACCTCCAGTAGTAGTAGTCGCCATCGACGGTGGCGCTCGCTCTGGATTCCAAAGATCTGGTTGCGACAACCGTAAAGAAAGGAAAGGGGGAAAAGGGGAGAAAGCAACCGTGAGTACTCATCCAAAGTACTCGCAAGCAAGGAGCTACACTACATATGCATGGGTATATGTGTAAAGGGCCATATCGAGGACCGAATGCAGAATGCCGTAATAAGAGGGGATAGCTAATCCGTCAAGACTACGCTTCGCAACCTCCGCCTTCTGCAAAGATGTAGAAGAGAGTAGATTGAAGTCCTCCAAGTAGCATCGCCAAGTAGCATCGCCAAGTAGCATCTCCAGTAGCATCTCCAAGTAGCATCTCCAAGTAGCATCTCCAGTAGCATCGCATAGCATAATCCTACCCGGCGATCCTCTCCTCGTCGCCCTGTTAGAGAGCGACCACCGGGTTGTATCTGGCACTTGGAAGGGTGTGTTTTATTAAGTATCAGGTTCTAGTTGTCATAAGGTCAAGGTACAACTCCGGGTCGTCCTTTTACCGAGGGACACGGTTATTCGAATAGATTAACTTTCCTGTAGGGGTGCACCACATAACCCAACACGCTCGATCCCATTTGGCCGGACACACTTTTCGGGGTCATGCCCGGCCGCGGAAGATCAACACGTCGCAGCCCCACCTAGGCACAATAGAGAGGTCAAGACGCCGGTCTAACTCCTATGGCGCAGGGTCCGGGCCCATCGCCTTTGCACACCAAGACGCTGCGACGCGCCGAAGCGACCTAGCCTAGTGGCGTTCGGTCAATCCAAATAGCGCCACTCGATCGGCGACGTCACGAAGGCTTCTACCGATACCACGACGCCGGATACCCATAACTACTCCCACGTAGATGGTTAGTGCGTATAGACCAAATGGCCGACTCGGATCAAATACCAAGATCTTGTTAAGCGTGTTATTATGAAGCAACCATGACGCCGACCAAGGCCAGACCACCTCTCGCCTAGGTGGTCTCAACTCGCCTGTCGCTCCGCCACAAAGATCCACACAGAGGGCCGTCGGGACAAAGGTCCTTTCATTTCAATGCGTGAATCACTCGCGGGTACTCTTCGAGCGGACCCGACTTTAGTCACCATCTCGTAGTATGTATGCATGTATAGTATATACCGTGATCACCTCCCAAGTGATCACGGCCCGATAGTATAGCAAGGCGGTCGGCAAGAATGTAGGGCCAATGATGATAAACTAGCATCCTATACTAAGCATTTAGGATTGCGGTAAGGTATCAACAGATGTAGCAACAATGTCGCTATGCATCGTAATAGGATCAACTAAAGCAAGAATATGCTACACTACTCTAATGCAAGCAGATAGAGGAGAATAGGCGATATCTGGTGATCAAGGGGGGCTTGCTGGTTGCTCGGCAAGGAGGGGTCGTCAACTCCGTAGTCGAATCAGGGGTCGCCAATTTCGGGTTCACTAGGAAAGAAGTAACGGCGTAACACAATAAATAACAGAGCAATCAAAGTATCACAAAGCATAGCATGGCAATGGCGGTGCTAGAGGTGACCTAACGCAGAGGAGGTGATATCATGGTGAAGGAAACATCCGGAAAGTACCCCGGTGTTTCACGCTTTCATGATGAATCGGAGGGGAAAGTTGCGTGTTCGCTATGCTAGGGATGTATGGTGGACAAACGGGTTGCGATCCGGATTCGCCTCACCGCTCGAGCAAGTTTCATGTACAAAGTTTTTCCATCCGAATTACGCTTTATTTTCTATTAATTTTCAAAGTTATAATAATTTTCTAAATTTATTATTAATCCGAATTACAACAGAAGCTACTATGTGTACCGTTATGGACTAGTCACGATGGCTTACAGGTGGGCGATGGGCTGGTTGACCCACCAACAATTGACTGGTCAACAGTGAATAGTAACAGGGTCCCGCGTGTCATAGGCTTGGCCATTTTCAAATAGATTTAACCTTCTAATTATCAGCAGGGTCCACATGTCATAGGATACAACTAAAACAAAACTAAAATAGTCTAACAGGAGCTTGTTTTAGTTGGGGATTAGCACCTAATCTAAACAAAGGGGCCGGCCCCAATGTGCATTAGCCCAAGGCCATGGCTATGACGCACGCACGAGCACAGAGGCCACGGCGGCCAAAGCTAGCAGCGGCAGTAAGCTAAGAAGCAGCAACGCTAGGAGCGACGGCGGCGTTAGCATCAGAAGCAGTGCGGGCAGCAGCGGCAAGGCAGCAGCCGACCAGGCGCGCGCGCAGCAAGTAGCAGTGCAGCAGGAGCAGCAGCTACGGAAGCAGGGGCACGGCCTCAGCGGACATACGCGCGCGAGGGCGCGGCCTGGTGTGCGCCCGGTGCGACAAAGGGACGGCCAGGGGGCGCACGGGAGCAGGGCAGGAGCAGCATGCGGAGGGGGGAACGCGGTCGACTAGCAGGGCGCGCGGGAGCACAGCCACAGGCGCCCGCGGCCACGGCGACCTTTAACTACGGCGGAACGGCGTCGGATCGGAGGGGGAACGAGGGGAATGGGAGTGGTGCTCACGAGGGGAGGCGGAGGACGCGGCCGGCGTGGCGGAGGAGCTCCGGTGAGGTAGATCGGGCGTGGGGCAGCGACGGCCGTTGGCGACGAAGACGCGTCGATCCTGTCGGTGAGGTGCCGCCGAGCTCGAGGTGGTGGTCGGAGAGGATGAGGCGGACGACGGCGAGGCTCCTGGCGCGGTCCTAGGCGGCGGGAAGGGCGGCGGCGGTCGGGGAGTGACGGTGTTGGGGGCGGCGGCGACCGGGCGTTGGCCCGATCTCGATCCCGTTCTGGATGGGGAAAAGGGGATCGTGGGGAGTGAGGGTGCGAGTGGTGGAGTAGTGGGCTAGGGTTACCGTGGTGGGGGAGTATAGGCAGGGGTGGCCTGGTCGGCTGGTCAACAGGGCTAATCGGGCCACTTGGCCCAGGGAGAGGAGGTCTTTTCCTTTTGTTTTCTATTTCTTTTCTATTTTATTTTAAGTCCTCTTTTATTACAGCTTTTATAAAAATAAACACTAGCACCTAAATTTGTATTTATAAATATACTACTGCCACCTTAATTCTCAACCCAAAATAAAATAGTTTAATATTTTACAAAATTCAATAGGCATTTATTTAATTGTTTTAACTCTTGCTTTTAATTATCTTAGAGTCTTTAAACATTTTATCAAAGTTTGGTTTCTCCACCATAATTACCTATGCATTATTTAGTTCACTCCGAACATTTTAGTTTTAAAGTTTGGAAACTTTTGTTGTTTGCCTATGTTTTAAATTTGAATTTGAATAGGCCTCGAATCAACGTGAGTTTAATTACAATGAATCGAGGTGACATGGCATCATTAGCGGAGGTTCATTGTAGCTTAATTGTCCAAGGCCACACTACATTTGTAGGAGCATGGTAGTACCGCTCGAGCGGTAGTAAAAATTACATCCGCTCCAATTCGCAGTAGTACAAATTGCAACCTTTTCGTAACACCAAACCGCCACAACTTTTGCAAACGGACTCGAATTGATGAAACCAAGTTTGTTGGAAAGCTAGCGACAAGGGCTAACACAATCTTGATAGAAATACCAATAATAAGCAAATGATAAAAGGCCCAAAAGAAAATGGTGAGAACCCTTCCTCGGAAAAGACCCAGAAAACCTTCAACACCGAAAACATCATAGAAGACGATGCAAACTCCGCTGATGAACTCAAGCTTGTCATCAAGATGACCATAAGCTCTAAGGCTCACAAAGAGAATCAAACAAGAACCAAGAAACATGATGCAAGGATGTAATGGTTTGAGCTCTCTACGAACGATTCGATCAAGCAACTCATCGAGAGCCCCCCTTGATAGTACGGCAATCGATCCTATAACCCGGTCTCCCACAACTACCATGAGACCGGTAAAATAGAAAACCTATCAAGGGCAAACCTTTGCCTTGCACATGGTCCACTTGAGCTAGATGATGACGATCTTCACTCCCTCAAGTTGGACCACCTTTCTTGATTGCGTTGGCTCGATGAAGACTAGATGATTGCTCCCCCATAGTCCACTATGGGTGAGCCACTCTTCGGCTCATATTCACAAGTCCATTGACACCACAATGGATGGCAAGATTCAAGCACTTGATATCTTTGTGATGCTCCACTTGAACTTGCACACGGCAATCTTGATGACGATCACCACTTGATGTCATCCTTTCCATGGGTTGTATGATATATTCCTCTTGATGCAAGCCCATGGATACGTACCTAACCCCACATAGAACTCTCACATAGACCGTGGGTTAGTACACAAAGTGCAATGGACAATGCTTACCATACCATGGGATCACTTGATCCCTTTCTTGACATCTTCTACGCTTTGTGAGTTAATCAACTTGATTCACTATTGACTTAGTCTTGATCAACCTTGAATCTTTGCAACTCTCTTCATTTGGATGATGTATTGAAGGTAAACATGAATGATCACACAACCTTCTTCTTCAAGACATGCTTGCAATAAGCTCAACACTCGCATGACCAATCTTTGGATAATTCCTTAATAGCACCTTGGTCAACTCATAAACTTCTTGAAACCAACACATGGACTTCAAGAAAAGCCTATGGACAAATCCTTCAAATATAACTCAAGACAACCATTAGTCCATAGAGATTGTCATCAATTACCAAAACCAAACATGGGGGCACCACATGTTCTTTCACCGGCGGCGCCGGGCGCGGCCAGATAGGCCTGATGGCCCGCCGGACGAGGCCCAAGGATGCCAGGCGCGGGCGGTCGTGGGACCGGCATCGAGTATGCGTGGACAACGTCGGTCCACTGGTTGGTGTCATAGGTCTAGGGTGGCGAGGTCGCTGCCGCCGAGGCGCCTGTCTTGCTGTTATTGCTGCCGGGCGACCGCCCTCGCGACGTTATTCTTGGCGGCCGCCGCCGCCTGGCTGGGGAGGTGCGGGAGGGGCGGGTGGCGTGGGCGGGAGGTGGTAGTACCCCGGGGGCAAGGGCGGCACCGGGTTCCGCGGCGCCGGTGGAGCGGGTGGCGGCGGGGCACCACGAGAGGTGCCAGCGGTGAGGGCGGTGTGTTGCACGTGCTTCTTCACCTGCTTCATCCGGCGCTCCTCCAACCGCAAGTATGCCACGAACTTGAAGAAGGAGGGCTCCGGCATTAAGGTGAGATTGGCGGCGGCGTTGCCGAAGTCCTCATTGAGGCCGGCCGTGAGCATGCTAAGGAGGAGATCATCATCAATCTTGGCGCCAATGTCATGGAGTTCATCATACTACGTCTTGAGACGGCAGCAGTAATCATCAATTGATTGATCGTCTTGATGGCAACCAAAAAATTCTTGCTGCAGAAAAGCGTCACACTGAAGCTGGTTGTCGGTGAAGAGGCCGTTGAGTTTCACCCACACGGCACGTGCGTCATGATCATCGCTCACGACCGTGTGAAACAGGTCCTTCGAGACGGTGAGGAAGAACCACCAAATGAGCGTGGTGTCGATCACGGTCCACTCGGAGTCATCCTTCATGGCGCGCGAGTCGATGGAGTCGTCGACATGATCCTTGAGATTGTTCTCGCGAAAGAGAAGCGAGAAGTAGGTCTTCCACGCATAGTACGTGGAGTCGTTCGGGTCGAGAATCACGGGAACACGCTAACGGATGTTGATGTTGCAAATGTCAGCGGGATCCGGACCGGCAAAGGGGTTGGTGGCACCGGAGATGGATGAGTTGAGGGACATGCACTACAGGAATCAGCTGATTTGCAGTCTACCATGGCAGACGGCAAAGGACCGAAAAGCTGACGGCAAACATGCCCGGCACAGTACGTAATGGTAAACAATTGATTTTCCGTCTGCTATTTGCCAGCGGACGGCAAAGACCCCTTTGCCATCGGTGGCAGACGGCAAAGAAGGTGGACAGCAAACAACTGACATTAGCCACAATAGGTGGCTAATGGGAGGCTTTGCCGTCTGCTAGCCAACGGCAAACATGCCCTCCCCTTTGTTGTCTGCTATCTAAGGCCAGCCACACGTCATTCCTTCCCTAGCCTTTGCCATCTGCCATAGATGGCAACCCCCCCAGCCTTTGCCGTCTTCCACAGACGACAAAGTACCCCAGCCTTTGTCGTTTGCCACAGACAGCAAACATCCTAGCCTTTGCCGTCCGTCACAGACGGCAAAGTAACCAAATGGGTCAGCTCCCAGGTTGCACAAGTTGCTACCACGTGGCCTCTTTGCCTTCTGTGGCAGACGGCAAAGAGGTTGCATTGCCTTTTTCTCTTCCTTTTTTCTTATATCCAAGCATTTTCACAGCAAATATATATATAAGGTGACACTATTCTAATCCCGGGATTAGAATAGTTATTTGGATCACGACCCACGAGTTGTTCCCGAACTCCTGATAACCCCACCGGACCATATGAGGTGAAAAATCTAATGTACGGTTCTGTAAAGGGACAGTAAGGGTGACTTATCTGTCGACTTTTCCACTATCAACCCCAAAAAAACCAACTCTGGGTCTTAGGTAAACCCACTTGCTGCCCCGATCCCGCTCGAGGCCACAGCGCCCCGCCCGTGGCTCTGGCGCGCCTCCCGCCGGCGGCCCACCTGGGCCCCATGCTCCTCCCGCCGCCTCCCCGAGTCAGGACGCGCCTCCCGCTGTCGCCCGAGGCCACCGCGCACCACCCCGTAGTCATCCTCGACCCCCGTCCCTACCGCGCTCGCCGGTGAGGTTAACTATGAGATCCCTCCACGTCCTCTATACTCCTCCTCCTCAGTTCTCCTTGGATCTTAAAGAATGGGGCAGTAGCTCCGGTGGCTTCTCCTCGGTCCATGAACGAGGTTGCTCAGTGGCACGCACGAGCCGGGGAGGCTGCAGTTCGGCAGCGCGTACACATAGTTCGTCTTTGGCCCGTGGTATCATCCTGCTGGTTGGTGACCAACAGAGCTGGCCTGAGGCATGGTTTTGCTCGCCGCGCTGGGCGCGACTCCGCTGGAAGGAAGAACGAGCTCCATCCAGCCTGTGAAGTTCGGCCGGTGAGCCTGTGCAGTCCAACGGCGCATGTGTGCTTGTGTCCGGTTCACGGGCGGAGCGTGTGTGGTGCTTCATACGTTTGCATACGAGTGTGCAGGCAAGACAGACACAGAGAAGTTCAGGCAATGCAAATGGTGCAGCCGCAGCAGCATCGATCACAATTGTGTGGCGTTCCCTGTTGCTCCTCTCCCTCTGTTGCCTTGCTTGTTGAGATGCCACCGCTTCTGCATGTTTGTACTAAGGCGACTACCCATCTATCTTCACAAGTGATTCTTGTTTGGCAATTTGGAGGAACTTGCCACTCTGAAAATCTAACTCTACATCGTCCTTGTTTTTGTTCTTCAGAAGTTCAGGTAACTAGGTTGCTGACTACGTAAAGTTGCTCTTTTCTTTAAAGTTGCTCCTGGCTGTGCTAGTTAGTACTAAACCATAATCTCGTAAAGTGCATAATGCTCATGCGCTTGGACGTTGAGCATGGAATATTTTATTGGTGTGTACCAAGAAAAAGTTTGCGCAAAAATGCAGAAGCCTTTACTATCCATGAGTTTGTGTACATGCTCCGTCTTTTGTGGCTGCTGCAGGCTGCAAGACCTGCCGTCGTCATCCCCACTTAGCCCATGTCATGAAGCTTCGCCCCCCTACTACTGTTACACGTAAGTGCTCGTCTGCAATTTGGCATGAAGTTGAACAACTTTAGCTAGAGTTCAGATAACTGAATGGCAGAGGTTGCTCTAGAACTACAGCAGTATACTTCAGAGTTGAGTGCAGATAATTGAATGTTCATACAGTCAAACCTGTTGCCCTCGTGATTATATGAAGATATTCAGAATCAGAAGTTCAAAAGAAGAGTTCCATGAAAGTCAAAATCAAGAAAGAGCGCTGTGAAGTATAATTACTAAAGACTAGTGTGTCTGGTGCGTGCGTCCGGACTGTGATGTCTCCTGTGTGTGCGCTCATGCGTTTGCATGTGTGTTGTGAGCTCACATGTGTGCACTCAGGTTTTTTTTTTATTTTGTTGAGCATTCGTGTGTGCTCTTGTGTGTGTGTGTGTTGCAAAGGTCCTCCAGTGTGTGTGTGTGTGGTCATAATACATATTCACAAAAAGGTTGTTTGCCTATCTAAAAAACTTGCAACTTTTATATTTGTCCATCTCTCGGTGCATTTAAAAAATAGACACTCACTTCTCAAAATTTAGAAGCTCGCTCACTAAATAAATACAAGTGTGCTTTGAAAAACAATAAAAAATAGTTTACACAAGTTTGGGATTTTAGAGACTAAAAGATCAGGAAGTTTAGAAAATACAAATGAAAATGTTCGAAAACCAAACATGGGGTGGTTCCCCATAAAAAAAGTTCAGGGGCATTCATGTCACGATTTTTTTCAATGAAAGGATTAATTCAAAATTTATGAAAAAATCAAATTATTTTCCTATACAAAAGCAAAAAAACAAGAAGTTCAAATTTAAAAAGCAGATCAGTTCAATATTTATAACAGAAATGAATTTTCCCGTTTCTAATTTTTTTTTTGAGAAGTTCAGATTAAATTAACATAGTAGTTCAATGATTACTAAAAACTCAGATTTGTAACCGCTACTAAAGAAAAAAAAAATTAGATGTTCAAAATAAAAACGAAGCAGTGACAGATTCATATAAAAAGGATTTTCAACATTTCTAAAAAACCTAGAAATTCGAATTGAATAACCAAAGCGGTTCGGTATTTGCTAGAAAAACTCGTATTTTCAGGTACTAAAGAAAAAAAA
This sequence comes from Aegilops speltoides, assembly GCA_021437245.1. Lineage (NCBI taxonomy): Eukaryota > Viridiplantae > Streptophyta > Magnoliopsida > Poales > Poaceae > Aegilops > Aegilops speltoides. The sequence goes on along the minus strand of CM038144.1, from coordinate 198,247,750 downwards.
ATGAGAAGTTCAAATAAAAAGCCGGAGCAGTCGAATAAATATTTTAAAAAAGGATTTTCCCTATTTCTTAAAAAATCTAGAACTTCAAATTTAAAAAGTTGATCATTCCAAAATTTATATTAAAAAAGGGAGTTTCCCATTTCTAGAAAACCTAGAGGTTCAAATTTAAAAGGCGAAAAAGTCCAATGTTTATTACAAATAAAGAAGGCCAAACTAAAAAATGAAGCATTTCAACACAAAATTATAAAAAAGGGACTTTCTCCCTTTATAAAAACCCCTTGAATTCAAATCTAAAACACTGAGTGGCTTGATGTTATTAAAAGACTAGGATTTTTTTATGTTACTAAAAGAAATAAAACCATTTTTTATGTTTTTTGTATGTTATTAAAGACTAGGATTTTATAAGATGGTCGTGTGAGCGTGTGTTTGGTGTGCTTGTGCTATGGGTATGCTTTTCCATTATTTTTGAAATAAATCAGTTCTTACATACAAAAAATAGAAGTTCAAAAATAAATGTTTGTATGCAAAATTCACATGCGAAAACTGTGCTCAGATTTGTTGCAAGAAGTTCACGTGCACCTCCGTGCACGGTTCAGAATTTATATTGCGGGACGTTAGACCTACAATTACATGTTTTAAAATGGCAAAAAATGGCGTCCGAGCTTCAATAACGCGTAATTCGATGTACACAAAAAAATGTGACAAAAGTTCATAGTGAAAACAACGAGAAGTTCAAGTACTGCGAAGAATTCATTTCAGGTGAGAATAAAGGTGTAGAAAAATAAAAGCTTAAAAGGTTTGTTGAAAGAAGTTCAAGTGCTCTGTCCGGGATAGTTCAGAAATTCTTGTGAGAGAGGTTCACCTTGTATTTCCATGTCCGAAAACACAAAAAAGAAATTATTTTTTGCATTTTAAAATAATTCTCTCAATCCACAAAGAAGTTTCGGCTCAGAATTTCCTCGTTATTAAAGAATGGAAATGAGAAGTTCAAAAAATAAAATAACTAGAAGTTCAACTTCTTAAAAATAGAGCGTTTCAAAAATTTCTTAAAATAGATTAAGACAAAAATAAAACCAGGAAGTCCATATTAAAAAGATGGAGAAGTTCGATGATTACAGAAAACTCAAATTTTCCTCGTTATTAAAGAATGGAAACGAGAAGTTCAAAAATAAAATAACAAGAAGTTCAACTTATTAAAAATAGAACATTTCAAAATTTTCATAAAAAAACTAAGAAAAAATAAAACCAGGAAGTCCAATTTAAAAAGATGGAGAAGTTCGATGATTATAGAAAACTCAGATTTTCCTCGTTGTTAAAGAATGCAAATAAGAAGTTCAAAAATTAAATAACAGGAAGTTCAACTTTTAAAAATAGAGCGCTTCAAAATTTTATAAAAAAGATTAAGAAAAAAACCAGGAAGTCCATATTAAAAAGATGGAGAAGTTCGATGATTATAGAAAACTCAGATTTTCCTCGTTATTTAAGATTTGAAAACAAGAAGTTCAAAAATAAAATAACATGAAGTTCATAAAAAAGATTAAGAAATCAGATTAATATTATATAAAAACTCAGATATTTTCACGTAATCGAAAGAAGTTCAGATTCATAATTGCGAGAAGTTCACATACTACATGGTGTGCATTTTGTATTAAAAAGGAATAAAAAAGGCAAAGGCTAAAAGTTTTGTTGTTATAAGTTCAAGTCCTTCATCGAAGAAAGTTAAAAAAATTATTGTGAGAGAGGTTTGTATAAAATGAATATCATTTGTGTAACACAGACGAATGGATGAGAAAAGTTACAAACGAAAATACGTCATAGAAGTTCAACTGAAAATAGCAGGAAGTTCAACTAATACATTGGATGAATTTCAAATGAAAAACTATTAAAATCGTCGCTGGTATGAAAAAACGATCAACACGGGAAAGTTGCGTGTTCACAGCAGCTTTCCACTGGTATATCACTTGCTCAATTCCGGTGAGTGTTCCAATGAGTGGATGGAGAGATACGGGAAAAAAACATGTGAGAAACAGAGTGAAGTTCAAGTAGACATGCCGAGAAGTTCAGGTTATTCACGCGGTGCATTTTCAAAGAATCTGTTTCAGGATAAAGGCAGAATGAATGATCCCGCCATTTTCAAAATTACTTGAAAACGGCTATGAATTAGAGGAAACCATCAACATGAATTTTTTCGCATTTTCCTTAGCTTTTCAATGGTATATTATTTGCCCCATTCCGATAAAGTTAGTAGAAATTATGGCGAAACTACATTTTTAGCCATTTTAAAATTTGACTTAAAACCATAAGGAATTGGGAGAAATAATAGATACAAAAAAGTTTCGCATTTCCTCAAGCTTTCCAGCGCCATATTATTTGCTGCATTCAGATATACGGTTAAAAAATTAGCTCAAAATTACAAATTCGCTAGAACTTGTATTGTTTTCTAAATTTCTCTTAAACCGTTCAAAATTAGAAAAAACTTTCAACATGAAAAAGTAGCGCATTTTCATACCAATGCCATATCATTTGCCTCAATTGGATTAGCCGTTTAGAAATTCCATCGAAAATACGAACTCGGCTGTTCGGTTTGCGAAATTTTACAATTTTCCAAATTACTCTTTAACCATAAGGAATTAGAGAAAAATTTCAACATGTGGAATGAGCGGTTTTGGAACAGCTTTCCAACGCCATATTATTTGCGTCATTCCAATAAACAGTTTAGAAATGCGATAAAAAATACGATTCACGTTTTTTGTGTGAAGGAAAAACGGTTTTGAAAACTGCTCTTAAACCGCTTATATTTTGCCAAAAATTCAACTTGGGTCATGATACTGGTGTCCATAGCTTTCCAACGGTATATCGCAAGCCCCATTTGGACACTTTTTAGCTGAAGTTCAACCTTGTACTCGAGGAAGGTCACGCGCGTTACTCGGGAAGTTCATGTTGTGATCAGAATATTATTCTGATCCCGTGATCAGAATAGTGTTTATGTGTGTGTGTGTGTGTGTGTGTGTGTGTGTGTGTCTATATATATATATATATATATTCACTGGGCAATTTCACAACAGACATATGACATATCCAACCCATAAGTTTCATCATACATACATATCCAACACATAGTTCCATCCATACATATTACAATCCTTTCACATTGTTCATCTATATAGTAAGTTCCACATTGTTCATCGATACAAAAGAAAAACAGAAAGGGAAAACAAGCACTCCATCAATGCAAGCTTCCGTGAAGTGAATGAAATATGCAAAATGGGAAACAAGAAAGTTAGAAGAAGAAGACTAAAAGAAGAAGAAGAAGAAGTATATGACATTTATGAGTTAACTTAGGTAAAAATGACACTTATGACCTAAATTAGGTAAAATGGATAATTTATGAGCTAACTTAGGTAAAATGGATCATTTATGAGCTAACTTAGTTAAATGGATCATTTATGAGCTAACTTGGGTAAAATGGATCATTTATGAGCTAACTTAGCTAAAATGGATCATTTATGAGCTAACCTTGGTAAAATGGATCATTGTGGAGCTAACCTAGGTAAAATGGATCATTTTGGAGCTAACCTAGGTAAAATGGATCATTTTGGAGCTAACCTAGGTAATCATGCCATTTTTGAGTTAACTAAGCATATTATACCATTTTGGAGCTCTCTCTGAAGAGCATCCTACAACACCACTCCTCGTTAGCATTGTAATCATTGATGGCCGCACACATAATGTAGTGGAGGAAAAAAGCTGAGTCGGTATAACTAACCTCGAAGGCAAGCTCATAAGGCCATTGACAAGGCCTTATCTCAGGAGCGGAGCTCGATTGGCACGCCTTGATCTCCAGGAGAGTGCGAGGACAACTGATAAGTCCATCTCCAATGGCTATCGAGCCATGGGACCTCCCACCACCAGATATCATCACCAGCTTTGGATCAATGGGACCCTGGCTCGGGTTAAAGTCCTCCCCTTTCCTCGCCTTTGCCTCATCTCTGTACTTCATGAGCTTGTTGTGTGAGCATATGTTGGTGAAGTTCTCTGGATGATCAAGGTCAGACTCAGAGAATGCCTTGACCTTCTTGTACGAGGCAGTATGGGCCATGGCATAGAGGTCGTACACCTCTGGCACCTCCGCCTTATTGTGTCGCGCCTGAAAGAGAGGAACAAAGTAAATTAGTAATTAAAGGGCTCATGCTAGCATGAAGAATGAATTGCATGAATCATGAAGCAAACACATACCCAGTTCCACCCGAGCTGATATAAGTTGGCGCTGCCTTCATGGTGTGGCACACCTTCCATTTGGGCACGACAGTCCTTGGCATTGTTGTGGAGGGCTAGCCATTGGTCTGAGCACCACTCATCCACCAACACCTCCCAACAATCCATCTGATCCGCACACCATATTGGGGGCACCTAAGTTAGTAAAGAGAAACTTGAGCGCTACACCTACGAATCAAATCAAGGAAACTACGTACAAGGCCTTAAGAATAGGTAATTATCCGTCATGTACTGCTCCTTCTTCAGAAACTTTCCGTGGCACTCCGACTTGATCTTATTAATACCATGCGAGGTGTAGTAGCCTCGAACAGCCTGCACCCAAGCCTCGTGACAGAAGTTTTGTAGTAGGCGCTTGCACTCGGTATCAATAATCTTTGCCGCGGCCTCCTCGTATCCCTCCTCACACCTGTAGAAGGTTTGCAATCAAACGAGACAACATTGATTAGTACAACAACTAGCTATTTGAAGATTTTTAATTATGTAAAGGAGAAATTACCCAGAACTTTCTGATCACCATGTCCGCCCTCGTGTGGCACATGACACCGTAGATCATCTCCTCCGGTGGGGCCGGGGCAGCCAAGTAGTGCTCCCAGCTCAATCCTGAGTTCCAGCTATCTGAGAAAAGAGATATCTATGGTCCCAACTATGGCTGAACTCGCGCTTTGAACGCAAAGGTTGTTTCCTTATCTGAAGAAGAATCTGACTGCAACTCTGGGGATCCTGAAGACATTGGAAAGGAGCTTGCTATGCTTGTGAAGAAGTTCTAGAAGTTCACTAAGAAGAAAGACTTCAGAAAGTCTTCAAGATCTAGCTCTAGAAACGATAAAGGTTCCTCTCGTGATCACAAGAAGAGAACATGCCACAAGTGCAAGAAACCTGGTCACTACATCTTTGAGTGTCCACAGTGGGACAATGAGACCAAGAAGAAGAACAAGAGCAAGGAATATGATTCTGATGACAACAAGAAGAAATCCTCAAAGTCTTCTTCCAAGTCTTCGTCGAAGTCTTCATCACACAAGAAGAGCTCATCAAGCAAGGCCCGTGCGTTTGTTAGCAAGGAGATGGATTCAGAGGAGGAGTTTGCATTAGAGGAGGTAGAGGTGGAGTCTGAAGAGGAATCTGATTCCGGCGTGGCAAGCCTGGCTCTAGCTTCAGCGTATGTCGCCAAGTCCATCTTCAACACTGAAGACAATGGCCTCGTCACCAACACTGATGCCTGGGAGGAGAGGGACAAGAAAGGGGAATACGGGGTACTTATCTTTCTTCAATCTTAAACCAGTAGGCATTTGCCAAATTTTAATACAAATAATCTAATCTCTCATGTCCATGTTTGTGTTCTATAATGCTTGTACTTGTATCAGCATGTTAATGAAAAAGATGAACCTTGCTGAGAACTCGCGCATGTATACGTCCATGCAGAGGTGAGATGCCTCCTTAGTGTAAAATAAACGAGATTGGCCCGGCAGGCTATCATGCCGGCCTTCCTTTTGTCTGTCGGAGAACCTTATTTGCTGTGTTACAGACAGAAGGGCCAGCCCCCCGCCAACCTACCTTTATCAAAGGCAACTACAACAATCCTGACTGAAGCAGCGTTCAGGCTAGGAACGGGAGCACCTAAGTCTATAAGGAGCGGCAAGGCTTTCTAATGCACAAGTTATAGCTTACATAACATAAATGGACAAGAGGTAGAACTTATCTGTCTGGCTTGCCCAGATCGAAGTGCCGAGCAATCTTCTCACTCCCTTGTCGAAGCCAAGTCCATAATGAGTACCTGTAACTTCATGTAGATGAGAATGAATGCAGGATGCGATCCTATCTATATGCATATGGAGATGCTCATGAAAGTGCTTATGCAGTAATCTGAAATGCTCATGCATGCATGCAATCTAGGTTGCCCCCCCCCTACAATGCTTCTTTATTTTCTCTTGCACGGGGTCATTGCCCCGACTTTGTACAAGGGGTTACATGCAACTAAGGCAAGGCCTAGGTGCTCAATATTCCATGAGTTTTGCAACAAAGTGCCATCTCCGGTCTCCAGACGGACTACGCCGGGTCTGGTGACTCGTACCACCCGGTAAGGGCCTTCCCACTTCGGTGACAACTTTTGTGTACCCTTGCCGGACTGAACGCGCCTAAGGACAGGGTCGCCTTCCTCAAAACACGGGGAATGAATCCCGTGGCTATGGTAGCAATGCAAGGCTTGCTGATAGCGTGCATCACACGTAGCAGCCCGGAGATGGTTCTCCTCGAGTAGCACATCATCGTCACACCGGTGCAGATCTTGTACAATTTCATCATAAGCAAGTACTCGAGGTGACCCATAAATGAGTTCTATGGGGATAACTACTTCTACCCCGTAGACCAGGGAGAAGGGAGTCTGCCCGGTAGCTCGGTTTGGTGTCGTTCTGAGGGACCAGAGAACTACCGACAGCTCCTCGATCCACCGCATGTCGTGCTTCTGCAGCGTATCAAAGTTTCGTGTCTTGAGTCCGTGTAGCACTTCAACGTTCACCCTCTCAGCATGAACATATTGCTCTGGGGGTGTGCCATAGAGGCGAATGAGATCTTGCATCCGAGGGCATGAACATATTGCATGAAGGTGCGACTCGTGAACTAGGTGCTGTTGTCGGTGATGATCCTTGCCGAAACTCCAAAATGACACACCAGATCTTTCAAGAACTTGATAGCTGACTGAGCAGTCACTTTTCTCACAGCAGTCACTTTCGGGTACTTTGTAAACTTGTCGATGGCAACGAACAAGAATTCAAAGCCCCCGATTGCTCGGGGGAAGGGGCTGAGGATATCGAGCCCCCAGACCGAAAATGGTCATGATAGAGGGATTGTGTGAAGCGCTTGGGCAGGCAGGTGGGTTTTCTCGGAATGGAACTAGCAGGCTTCACACTTAGTGACTAGCTCGACTGCATCTTGGAGGGCTGTGGGCCAATGGAATCCTTGCCGGAATGCTTTCCCAACTAATGCCCTTGATCCAATGTGGGAGCCGCATATTCCTTTGTGTATCTCAGCCAGTAGTTCCTTTCGTTCTTCCCGGCAGACACACTTCAATTTCACATCATTGGGCCTTCTTCTGTATAGAGTGTCATCGACAAACTGATACATACTGGCCCTCCTGGCTACTCTTTCAGCTTCGTCTTGATCGCCGGAAAGCTCTCCAGTTTGAAGGAAGCAGACAATGTGCCTTGACCAAGTTAGAGCCTGTGTCTCGTCAGCGAGGACTAGTGGCACCTCCCGTGCTGCGGGAGCACCAGCCTCATATGCGGGGTTCACGGATCCAGCTGGAGGGGGTGGACCGACAAGCTGTGATGAGTTGTTTCTGGCAGGGTCTCTGCCGGGAGCGGACGGCTCTACCGGGAGAGGCTTTCCAGTGTCCAACTTTCTCCTCTTCTGGGCCATTGTTGCTGGGGATACGGAGGGCTGAGTAAGACGGAGAACAAAAGTCCCTGGTTCCACAAGAAGCTTCTGCGGAGCACACTTTGACAAATGATCAGCTATGCCATTTTCCGCACGGGGTACGTGCTCTATTTGTAATCTATCAAAGTGCTCCTCCAATCTTCTCACTTTCTTGATGTATGCCTCCATAAATGGACTTTGATAATCCTTGTTAACTTGCATCACCACCAGCTGCGAATCTTCTCAAATGATTACCTTCTTAATTCCCAATTCTTCTGCAATTCTGAGCCCGGCAAGGAGCCCTTCATACTCTGCTGTATTTTTGGTAGGTTATTCCCGTGCAAAATGCATATGGACAACGTACTTCAAGTGTTCCCCGGAGGGGGCAACAAGAAGCATGCCAACCCCCGCACCTTGCAGGGAAAAGGCACCATCAAAATACATAATCCATTCTTGGGGTGATTCCTTGCCGGGGACAATTGTCTCTGTCACTTCCTTATCAGGGGTTGGCGTCCATTCTACAATAAACTCTACCAACGCCCTGCTCTAGACAGTTGATGTGCTCTCAAACCTCAAACCAAAGCTGGATAGCTCCAAAGCCCACTCCACTTTCTTGCCGGTAGCCTCTGGGTTTTGGAGTATCCGTTGCAAGAGGAGACGAGTAACAACCGTGATCTCATGGGCTTGGAATAGTGGCGTAGTTTCCTTGAGGCCATGATGAGGCCAAAGATCAACTTTTGCACACCAGAGTACCTCAACATAGCCCCCTATAACAGGGAGCTAACAAAGTACACTAGGTGCTGCACCACTTTCTTCCTTGCCACGTCCTTTGGATTGTCATCGTTGTTGTGCTCACTGCTGTTCTGATCCTTATCTGGCCCTGCCGGCCTCTGCTCACTCTCTTTCTCATCCACTCCTCGCTATGCTACCAAGGCTGCATTGACCACTTGGTTTGTTGCCGCCTAGTATAGCAATAACGGCTCCTAAGGCTTGGGTGTGACCAGGGTAGGCATAGAGGGCAGGTAGGTCTTCAGCCCTTGCAAAGCCGCATCCACTTCAGGGGTCCCCTTCATGGGACCTGCCTTCTTCAAAATTTTGAAGAACGACAGGGCACGCTCGGCATACTTGGAGATGAACCTGCTTAGCGCGACAACACATCCCGTCAGGCGCCTCACATCTTTGACTGTCCTCGGTGCTTGGATCTGCTTGATGGCCTTGATCTTGTCGGGATTGGCTTTGATCCCCCTGTGGGACACAAAGTATCCAAGTAGCTTGTCAGAGAGGATGCCAAACACACATTTCTCTGGGTTTAGCTTCAAATTGATCTTGCGCAGATTTGCAAATGTCTCCTCCAAATCCTGAATGAGAGTTGCTATGTCCTTGGTTTTGACCACAATGTCATCCATATAAGCCTCAATGTTTCTGTGTAGCTGAGGTTCAAAACCAATCTGTACTGCCCTTGCAAAGGTGGACCGGGCACTCTTTAATCCGAACGGCATGCGGACAAAGCAGTACGTACCACATGGAGTGATGAATGATGTCTTCTCCTTGTCTTCCTTGGACATGAAGATCTAGTGGTACCTGGGATAGGCGTCCAGAAATGAGAGCAAATCACAACCTGAAGTGGAATCCACTATCTGATCAATACGCGGCAAGGGGAATGGGTCCTTTGGGCAAGCCTTGTTGAGGTCTGTGAAGTTGATGCACAGCCTCCATTTCCCGTTCGCCTTCCGAACCACTGGGTTTGCTAGCCAAGTGGGATGTAGCACTCCTCTGACCAAACCAGCTACTTCAAGCTTCTTGATTTCTTCTGCAATAAACTGCTGCCTCTCCAAGGCCTGCTTTCGAACTTTCTGCTTACCAGGTCTAGCGTGTGGGCAGATAGCAAGGTTGTGCTCGATTACCTTCCTGGGAACTCTGGGGATATCAGATGGTTGCCAAGCAAACACGTTGATATTCGCCCGTAGGAAGGCAACAAGCACGCTTTCCTATTTGTCATGGAGGGTGGTGCTGATGGTGAAAGTGTCATCAACGCTAGCCAGCCCTGCCGGGACCTTTTTCACTTGTGGAGCAGCAACCTTGGATATCTTTGTAACACCCCGAGACCGACGATCAAGAAGACTTCCAGCTACTCCGAGTTTCATCGTGCGATTTGTTTTGTCTGTTGCATCATGTGCTTTGCATCATGCCATCATGCCATCATGTCATTAATCTTTGCATCTTGAGCTTTGCATCATGTCATTTAATTCAACCAATTAAATTGCATGGATCTTCGGTCCATTTAAAACGAGGGAATTTACATGGTGATTCTCTTTATAACATATCCTCCCAATATTAGGGAGCTATATTAAATATTCCATTTCGGAATCACCCATAACACACGTGCAAAACATTTTCCATGTCTATTCCTCTTCGAGTTTGACCTCCAAACCTTGTCAATATTTCTCTCTATTTTATCAAGGCTCCTCTAAAAATCTCAGCCCATTTAGAGTCCTTTCGAGTGGGTTTTAAAATTCAAACATGTTGCATTAAATTCAACATGTGCAAATCTATTGTTCTCCAAAAATCCTCTTGCCATTTTATTTAAACTCCTCACATTTTTACGAGGCCGTGAAAATTATCCCCATGCCCAGATTCCACCCCTAACTTCTCTTTCTCTTCTTCCTCTTTTTTCTGTTTTGTTTTAATTGGTAAAAGGATGAGAGAGAGAGAAGAGGGCCTGCAGTCCATCCGGACCAGGCCGGCCCACTAAACACCTTAGGCCCAGCCGCACCTAACCCTAGGCCCGACCCCTCTTCTCTCCCTCGTCCCCTCGTCCCGCAGCCACTCCCATCGATCCCTCCTTCGTTCTCCTCCTGCGCCGCCAGCGCCCGATGCCCTCGCCCACGCTCGATCTCCCTCTCCCCTTGATCCATCTCTCCCTCCAGCCCGGCCTCAGCCTCCCTCCTCCTCGATCTCAAGCCCGAGCACGCCACATCAAGGCCCATGTCGCTCACACAGGCCACCGCCTTCCCAGATCTCTCTCCCGATCCGCCGCCTCTGCTGTCGCTGAGGCCCGGCCATGTGCCTCAAGGCTGCTGGAGCCTCGCGCCAAGAACTCCCCTGGCTGCCTTGTCTAGGGCGAGGAGGACGACCAGATCACCCCGCCCATGCTCCGCCGCCGGCCTCGCTTCAAAGAGCCCTGTCACCCACCTCAAGCTCGCCACCATGCCAGACCTCCTCGCCAGACTTCGCCACCGCCGGAGCTGCCCGCTTCCACTGAGCTGCTGCCTTAGGCCTCTGCCGTGCCATCTCGCCTCCTGCAGCCCAAGCGCCACCACCGGAGTTGCTTCGTCCACTGCGCGCTACCCCGAGCCCCAAGCGCTGTCCCGACCTCTCGCACCTGCTCTCATCCCTCGTTTTCCCAAGCGTCTTCAGATCCCCCGGTCAGCATCAGACAAAGAAGAGCTCATCGCTCAAGCCTTGACGCTCCTGCAACCCCGTCCTCTCCTGGATCTCCGTCATAGCCCCGGCCTCCTGTACCCGTGCTGCACTTTGATGCCCGCTAGCATCATGCACCTTCACTTGCTGTTGCTGTTGATGCCAAGTCCAACGACCCCAAGCAGCAGGGAATAGCGCCAAGTACCACGGCCTGTTTGGGAGACCCGTGAACATCAAGTTCCTCTGCCACGAACGGTTATGGTGTTGTGGATCCGGCAAGTACCCTCTCCGATCGCCAAGACCAAGTACACGAAGTGACGCCAAGTACCACGACGACCGTTGCTCGCCGAGTTCGTCTACCGCCGAAATGTACAACTACCGTCACCGTGTACCACTACTTCCACTACCACCGACATGTACGACTACGGCACGAGTACAACTACTTCCACTACGACCCGCGAGTACCACTACTTCCCTCGACGAGATCGAACCACTCCGAAATGCACGCTTCGAAGGTATAACCGCCGAGAACGACCGCCGTGGACCGAATGCATGCATGTACGAGATGTACCACTTGTTTGCACCGTGTCTGAATTGTCACTCGTTTCCATGCCACTATCCCGTGGGAACCCGGTAATCGGGAGCACCCCACCATCTCTAGCATGTTGCGCACATCCGTACGCCTCCTTTTGCACCGGTATCTCCATGAGTTACCGGGACCGGAATGTTGCCGTGGCACCATTTTCGTTTCGCCGCCGTGGCACCATTTTTATTCCGCCATGGTGACAAATGCTTCATAACATGCTCATGTCAACATTTTCATAAATATTGCATAAACTTGCACATGTCATCCGCATCATGATAACAACATTTAAATGTTTAAAATTGTTGCTTGCTTTAAATTGCTAAATAACATGGGGATTTTCCGGAAGTGTTGTTTGTGTTTCCGGCCTCACTTAAACTTGCCTAAATAGTTAGTTTATTTATGCTTCACCTCTTGCCATGTTTAATAACACTTAATATTGTTGTGTTCATAACCGAGAGAGAACTAAATAATTGATGGGGTGTTTCGTCAATAGGCAACTCGTTGCATATTGAGCTCCACTTAACTTGTAGTGTTGTTTGTTGCATATTGCCATGCCATGCCTCTTTAAACCGGACATGCATCATACTTGTTTGCGCATCATGCCATGTTTATGCGATGGTTGTTTACTATGTTGTTTGTTAATTTCCGGGTTGCCTCTCTCGTTAGCTTCGGTTTCGTTCCGGAGTTGTGAGGATCCGTTCGACTTCGTCTGTTTGTCTTCTCCATGGACTCGTTCTTCTTCCTTGCGGGATCTCAGGCAAGATGATCATACCCTCGAAATCACTACTATATTTGCTATGCTAGTTTGCTCGCTCTTTTGCTATGCCAATGCTACGATGCCTACCATTTGCTTGTCAGCCTCCCAAATTGCCATGTCAAACCTCTAACCTTTGACACCATTCCTAGCAAGCCATTGATTGGCTATGTTACCGCTTTGCTCAGCCCTCTTATAGCATTGCTAGTTGCGTGAAGTTGAAGATTTCTCCATGGTGGATGTGGTTATGTTGGGATATCATAATATCTCTTATATTATTAACACATCTATATACTTGGTAAAGGGTGGAAGGCTCGGCCTTATGCCCGGTGTTTTGTTCCACTGCTGCCGCTCTAGTTTCCGCCATACCGTGTTATGTTCCCGGATTTTATGCTCCTAACGCTGTCGGGTGATTTATGGGACCCCCGACAGTTCGCTTTGAATAAAACTTGTCCAAGAAGGCCCAACCTTGGTTTTACCATTTGCCTCACCTAGCCCTTTTTCCCTTGGGTTTCGGAGCCCAAGGGTCATCTTTATTTACCCCCGGCCGTGCTCGCTAGAGTGTTGGTCCAAACTGTCACCACGGTGGCCACCAGGCAACTCGGGCTGGCCTACCGAAGTTTGGACAATCTGTGTGCCACGAGAACGAGATATGTGCAGCTCCTATCGATTTGTCGGCACATTCGGGCGGCTTTGCTGGTCTTGTTTTACCATTGTCGAAATGTCTTGATGTACCGGATACCGAGTCCGATCGGAGTGTCTCGGGTGAAGGTCTATTCCTTTGTTGATCGCGAGCGCTTGTCATGGGCTGTTGGGACACCCTGCAGGTATAAACTTTCGAGAGCCATGCCCACGGTTATGTGGCGATGGGAATTTGTTAATGTCCGTTGTAGAAAACCCGAAGTTGACCTTAATTAAAATACATCAATCAAGTGTAAACGTGATGGTCTCTTCTCGCGGAGTCCGGAAGTGAACACGGTGTTGGAGTTATGTTTGATGTAAGTAGTTTCAGATCACTTCTTGATCATACTTTTATCGACCGTGCTTTGCCTTCTCTTCTCGCTCTCTTTTGCGATTGTAGCCACCATATATGCTAGTCGCTTGCTGCAGCTCCACCTCATTACTCCATCCTTCCTATAAGCTTAAATAGTCTTGATCTCGCTGTGCGAGATCACTGAGTCCCCGTGGCTCACAGATACTTCCAAAACCAGTTTGCGTGCCTATGTTACCGAAAGGGTGACGATCCAAGCTCAAGGAGGAGTTCGATGAAGATCTTGCCCTTTGTGTTGTTTCGCTCTAGTTGATCAAGAGTGGAGCCCAGCTTGGGGTCGATCGGGACCTTTGTCGATTTGGGGTTCTTCTTTTATTTTGGTTCCGTAGTCGGACCTTGATTGTATCTGGATGATGTAATGCTTTATTCATGTAATTGTGTGAAGTGGCGATTGTAAGCCAACTATGTATCTCTTTCCTTATGTAATACATGGGTTGTGTGAAGATTACCTCATTTGCGACATTGCTTTCAATGCGGTTATGCCTCTAAGCCGTGCTTTGACACGTGGGAGATATAGCCGCATCGAGGGCGCTATGTTGGTAATCGAGCCTTCCCGACCTTAGGAGCCCCACCGCTGATCGCTTTTAGCGGCCGAGTTGTGTCTAGAAAAATGTTTTGAGTCATTTAGGATTATATATATCGGAGAGTTAGGAATTCTTTTACTCCCCGCCTCTTCATCGCCTCGTAAGGCATCCCGACGAGAGTTTTGACTCTTCTCTTCTCAAATTTCACTAAAATTTTTTTAGGATCACGCTGGTATCTTGGAATCGTCCGATGGTTTTATGATGAGAACATTGTCTTGGTGCCTCCTGTCAGGGTTTAGTGGAAGTGTCCCGGAGTTGAGCTCGAGGTGTTGTCGCCATAATTTTATCGCTGCAGCTTCGAATACCGAGTTTAGTACGCCGACATCAAAAGTCTCTTTTATGCGCTTGTTGGTGAGATAACCCCGATAACCCAAAGATCGAGGTGAGTACGGAGTATTGCCATGACTCGATAACGGATGCTTTTCAAGGTTGAGGTAGACGATTTCAAGGTTTCTTGGTTATGTGTTGAAGGATGGATACAATTGGATGTAGGGATTGTTAGTTTGGGTGAGATATATTGCTTCCTTGTATCCCCAACACCAGATTGCATAACCGTAAAGTTTCGAGTTTATATGTGGGAATTCAAGTAGCTCCTAGAATATCTTTTTCGATGATGCATGATATGGGATTGGGTAAATCTCTATCATATGTTTGTTCCGCTTATTCTCGCAAGCCACCCTTTGTTTTTGTTTTGAGTTGTGGTATTCGAGTTGCTTCAATGTCAAGTGTTGATTCCATACCTTCCGAAATGGTGTTCTCATACTCGATGTGAATACCAATCCTTCTCGATAATCGAGATTGTCATGTCAATCCTTTTCAACCGGCGTGTTTCTCTTCAAGTGGATCCGATCACTTCAACATCAAGAAGACCAATTATCATTTCTTCTCAACGGTGTTTGTTTCATCCGCTCCAAGTTGCCTTTGTTTTTCCCGCCCACCCACCCTTTTTCCTCAAGGATTAAGATTTCTTTACCAAGTATCCTTTTATTTTGTGAAGTTTCTCCATTCTTTTTCCACAATGTTCTTACCCGGTGGTTCTCAAGAAGATGTTCTACTAGTTCGTCATTCCTCATTCTTTTCTCTTCTCCGTGGATTCAAGTCAAGTTTTGTTGATCATACCTTTTTCCTCATTTCAATGCCTTCTCATACCGTGCACCTCATTATCATTCTACTTCTCGCTATTTGTTATTCCGAGTGCTCAAGATATCTCAAGATTCGTGTTTCCACTCTACATTCGCTCAAGCTCTTTCGAGATTGGTATCTCATTCAAGTCATTTAATTCAACCGTGCAACATTTTTTAAATCTTTTCAACGGTGTTCTTTTGAGTGGGCCCTAACCCACGTGTCTTTTCCTGTGATCTTACCCGACTCTTCTATTTTCCCGAGCTATCCTAAATTCTTCTCCAAGTTTGACGAAGAATGAGTTATCATCACCAAATGCTTTTCTCCAAGATCTTTCAAATTCTTTTCATAGTTGGCTCAACCTCTTCGCTTTTGATTCTTTCGCGTGCCTCAATAATTCTTGGTGGTGTTTCTCGTTGTCATTCTCATCATTTGAAGACCAAGAAGAGTTTCTCTTTAATCTTGCTCTATTCTCTTCAAGATTCATGGTGCTAGCTTGTTGCCATCCTCTCGATAATTGTTTTCGATTGAGAATCTTTTCACCCATCCGAGCATTTTAGGAGTCTTTTCGCTTTCATTCTTTGAAGCCCATCATCTCAGTATTATTCATTCAAGCTTTCAGCTCTCGTTCTCCAACTCATACCGGTGCATCATTCAAGTATTCTCTAATCAGCTAGTGATCTATTCGTTCAATTGTATGTAAATTCCCTCAAGTATCTTCATTCGTCTTCCAATTCTTCCCGGTGAATTGTGCCTTTGCTATGTTCATTTTCAATTCTTATGGTGGTTCGTTCAAGATTTCACTTCCTTCGTTGTCATATCAAATATTCGTTCTTTCCAAATCCCACCGGTGGTTCCATCAAGACTTTCTCAAGTTTTGATATATCTCTTTTAATCCTTTCTACGAGAATAAGTAGTATGCCAAATCCGTTGCTTGTCATCAATCTAAATTGGTGAAGGATACGCATAACATAATTCTTGTTCTTGTTTCATCCTAGTGATTAATTACTTCTTTCGAGTTTGTTCATGATGAATAAATTCTCGTTTCAGCTTGTTTCATCTTTTCTTTTCCCGTAGTTCCAAGCTCTCATCATCACGGAGATCCAGCTAAATCATTGCAAGGACTCACCTTGTGTTTTCAATTTCTCTTTCTTTTCATTCCTTTTGTTTACCGGAGTTCTTCATGGAGGCTCTACATGGTGCTTCGTCAAGGATTCTTTTCATTCTTCAATTGTTCTTCAAGATTTCGCTCGAAGTTATGATCCGCCAAGCTATACTCAAAAATTAAACATGGTGCTCAACACATGTTTTGTTTTGAGGCGTTCAAGTATTCTTCTTCTTGCATTTCGAAGTGCAATTCTTCTACCTTAGCTTTTGAGGTGGTATTATATCATTCTTGACAATTTCCATTCATGTTTCGTGATTCACATGTTGTCAAGAATGAGATATTTTAAATCCATCAATCTCTTCTTTGGAGTTATCTTGGTATAGATTTCACCTAAAGCCTTCCCTAAGGAATATTGCTATTTGTGGTGCTTATCAATGATCCAAGTTATATCTCTATCATCTTGGTGAAGTAGTTCTCATCTCTTCATTGATCTCAAGCAAGCAATTGATTTTGATAGTGGCAGAATTTCACCTCAAGTTTTGAGATGTTTACATAAGCCCACAACAAGCTTGTGCTTCTCGTTGTTGATTTTCCAACAACTCCATTCGATTCTTCTTTGCAAGGATGCTTTCCAAGGTCACTTGTGGCAAAAGTTGTCATTTTATTCTCCGTCCCTTTATCCCAACGGTCTAACTTCTATTCTTTCGTTACGGAGGCATTGTGATGTTATGCTCTTCACACATCACCTCGTTTGGTGAGGATCGTCTTCTTTTCTTGCTTATCCAGTTAACCGGAGTGTTGTGTCATCTCTTCAAGTTCTTTTCATCTTATCAAGTTTTCCTTCTTCTTTCAGTCGGAGTGCTGCCCAAATTATATCAATCTTATTCCTTCTCTATCTAGTTTTAACCGGAGTGGTTTCAATATCTATCTTATCACTAAACCTCTTGGTTCTCGTCGTATCCCTTGTTCCTCTTTTGTAACGGAGTGTTTTCAACTTTGTTCATCTTCGTTGTTTTCTTTCATTCATTTTGCTCAACCTCTCAAGGTTCATGGTTTCACTCAGTTTGTCGAAGAAGCAACTTAGTTTACCTCTTATCTTCCTCTTCCTTTTCCCTCCGGTGCCATCCTAGATCTCGGGACGAGATCCTCTCATAGTGGTGGAGTGTTGTAACACCCCGAGACCGGCGATCAAGAAGACTTCCAGCTACTCCGAGTTTCGTCGTGCGATTTGTTTTGTTTGTTGCATCATGTGCTTTGCATCATGCCATCATGCCATCATGTCATTAATCTTTGCATCTTGAGCTTTGCATCATGTCATTTAATTCAACCAATTAAATTGCATGGATCTTCGGTCCATTTAAAACGAGGGAATTCACGTGGTGATTCTCTTTATAACATATCCTCCCAATATTAGGGAGCTATATTAACGCATCCAAGCTCAAGGAGGAGTTCGATGAAGATCTTGGCCTTTGTGTTGTTTCGTTCTAGTTGATCAGTAGTGGAGCCCAGTTGGGGTCGATCGGGGACCTTTGTCGCATTTGGGGTTCTTCTTTTATTTTGGTTCCGTAGTCGGACCTTGATTGTATCTGGATGATGTAATGCTTTATTCATGTAATTGTGTGAAGTGGCGATTGTAAGCCAACTATGTATCTCTTTCCCTTATGTAATACATGGGTTGTGTGAAGATTACCTCATTTGCGACATTGCTTTCAATGGGGTTATGCCTCTAAGTTGTGCTTCGACACGGGGAGATATAGCCGCATCGAGGGCGCTATGTTGGTAATCGAGCCTTCCCGACCTTAGGAGCCCCACCGCTGATCGCTTTTAGCGGCCGAGTTGTGTCTAGAAAATGTTTTGAGTCATTTAGGATTATATATATGGGAGAGTTAGGAATTCTTTTTACTCCCCGCCTCTTCATCGCCTGTAAGGCATCCCGACGTAGAGTTTTGACTCTTCTCTTCTCAAATTTCACTAAATTTTTTTAGGATCACGCTGGTATCTTGGAATCGTTCGATGGTTTTATGATGAGAACATTGTCTTGGTGCCTCTTGTCGTGATTTAGTGGAAGTGTCCTGTGGAGTTGAGCTCGAGGTGTTGTCATCATAATTTTATCGCTGCAGTTCTAGAATACCGAGTTTAGTACCGACATCGAAAATCTCTTTTATGCAGCTTGTTGGTGAGATAACCCGATAACCCAAAGATCGAGGTGAGTACGGAGTATTGCCATGACTCAGATAACGGATGCTTTTCAAGGTTGAGGTAGACGATTTCGAAGGTTTCTTGGTTATGTGTTGAAGGATGGATACAACCGGATGTAGGGATTGTTAGTTTGGGTGAGATATATTGCTTCCTTGTATCCCCAACACCAGATTGCATAACCGTAAAGTTTCGGAGTTTATAGGTGGGAATTCAAGTAGCTCCTAGAATATCTTTTCGACGATGCATGATATGGGATTGGGTAAATCTCTATCATATGTTTGTTCCGCTTATTCTGCAAGCCGGTCCTTTTGTTTTTGTTTTGAGTTGTGGTATTCGAAGTGCTTCAATGTCAAGTGTTGATTCCATACCTTCCAAATGGTGTTCTCATACTCCGATGTGAATACCAATCCTTCTCGATAATCGAGATTGTCATGTCAATCCTTTTCAACCGGGCGTTTTTCTTCAAGTGGATCCGATCACTTCAACATCAAGAAGACCAATTATCATTTCTTCTCAACGGTGTTTGTTTCATCCGTCTCCAAGTTGCCTTTGTTTTTCCCGCCCACCCACCCTTTTTCCTCAAGGACTAAGATTTCTTTACCAAGTATCCTTTTATTTTTGTGAAGTTACATGCAACGTAATCTTCCCTTTAGGATGACTCCTGCCAGGGTTGACTCCTTGAAATGTGCATGTAACCTCTAGCTCTTCTTCTGCTATCTGAAGCTAGCTGATAACTGCTGGGGAAATCAGATTTAGTCCGGGCCCGCCGTCCACCAATATCTTTGATATCTTGAGGTTGCGAATTGTTAGAGAAACCAACAAAGGAAGGCATCCTACCGCAGTGGTATGGCTAGGATGGTCCTCCTCGTCGAATATGATTGGCATACAGGACCATTTGAGCGGTTTTCGGGCCTCCGGCGCTAGTTCCACGACATTGACTTCCCGCGCACACCTCTTGAGTTGGCGATGGGAGGTGTGCAGAGATGCACCCTTGTCAATGCACAGGGCGTTTGTGGCCTTCTTAAACTCCTGCTCACTGGTTTCCTCTTCATCCCCTTTATCACTCTCATCATCACAAACTTCCTTTTCCTGGCCCCTGGCGGGTTTTCCTTTGTTCCGAAAGGGCTTGCCGGGGCGATTTGCTCCATCGCCTTGGCCCTTACCGCCAGCGACATTCTGACCCTTTTCATTATCACACTTCTCATATTCTGCTCTCTGTCTCTTGACCAACTGTTCAACCTGATGGCACTCCTGAAGGTCGTGGCCCTTGGTTCGGTGGATCTTGCAGTACGGCCCATCACCCTTCCCGGCCTTCTCGGCGGCTGTAGCTTCCCGACAATCGGCGCACACGGCAACCTCCTTGCCGGGGCCTCAATCTTGCGGATGTTACCGGTACTAGGGGTGCCTGACCCTTCAACAATCAATACTGCTTTATCCCTTCGTTCTTACTGCGCTTCTTAGCCTACTTCTGACTGGTGGACTCATCATCATCCTCTGAACCAACATCAATGCAATCCTCCTCTCTAGGCAACTTCCTCCCTTCCTCCATCCGGGCACACTTATCCACTAGGGTGTATAGCTCCTTCACAGTCTTGGGCAACCGCATGTTCATCTTGGCGCGGATTCGGCGGTTGCGCACATTGGACTGCAAGGCAGCTATCACGGCTCCCGGATGGATATTTGGAATATTTCTATGAACTTTATTGAACCTCTGCAAACACTTATGGAGGGTTTCTCCTTCCTTCTATTGGAGAAGTTGCAGATCGTTGGGGCATCCCGGCTCCTGGTGGCCACCGGTGAAAGCACCGATGAACTCATGGAACAGGTCTGCCCACGACAAAATGGAGTTCTCCGGCAGGTGCATCAGCTAAGATCTCACATTGGATTTGAGGGCCAGTGGGAAGTAGTTGGTGAACACCTTCTCATCTCTTCCCCTGGCATCCTAAACAGCGATGGTGTAGATGCTCAGGAACTCCGCCGGGTTCAGCCTCCCATTGTACTTCTTAGATATCTCCGGCTTGAACATGCGAACGGATGGCCAACATACTTGCCACAACTCATGGGTGAAGGTAGGAAAGCCCACCTTGAAGGGCAGGGGCCCGTTAGTACCAAGAGTGGGCTCGCCGATGTCGGGGCCACCGTGCCCGTCGGCTCGGAGGAGGCTGTCGTGGCGTTGCTCGACGATGCGCACGTATCCTGTTCGCCTATCTTCCGGGGTTCGCCATTGGCCTAGACGTGTTTGAGGATCAGAAGAGGCCATCGAGGCATCATCGGGGTCTTGATTTGGTCGCGCCCGTGCCTACCACCGTGGCGGGGACTGCACCGTGGGGATGGCTCCCTCCATACGGGCAGCAGCATGGGCTGTAGCCGTCGCTTGGGGAGGCCTCGGCGGGGTAGCTCATTGTGAGCCCTCAGCTTCGGCAAAACTGAGCAGGCTTTGGATGGTGGCATGCCATTCATACATCTGCTCGGCCGCTGGTGGAAACTTCAGCAGCAGCTGAGCCTACGCCATGGCCTTCGAGGCTGTGGTTGGCATAGACGATGATGAAGTCGATCGCGCCATCGCTCGGCTCCTGGTGGAGCCAGCGGTGCTAGCACAGCGCCCCCGCTGTTGCGGTGCAACCACCTGGGTGGTAGGGCGGTGAGGCGGAGGCGCTCGAGGGCCATCAGCTCCACTGGACGCCTCAACTCAGTCGACCCGCCCGGGGGAGAGCGCACGCGCGATAGTCGTGCCTGCGGCGAGGATGGCCAGAGGGCGGTGGCTCGCCCCAGACCGAGCGCGATTGTTGTGGCTGCGCCCGTCAATGGGCAGAGCGCGACCGCCGAGGTGTTGCTGATGTCGTTCTCCTCCGACATCTTCTGCTCCCGCGTCAGCCGCGAGGGGGTGGTTGCGGTGCCGCCTACTCCGACCATATCCCCAGCAGTGTTCACGCCCTCATGCGTCTCCTCGCCCCCTGCAGCATTGGAGGCCGTGGGTAGTGCAGCCTTCGAGGTGGATGAGTGAGCTGAAGAAATTGATTTCTTCTTGGGCACCATGGTCGATGGCGCCGTCGACGATGCAGATGGCGATGAAGATGACGCACTGCTTACGTTTTCAGGTTTGCGCAAGCGAGCCCCCTACCTGGCGCGTTGTTAGGACCCCGATCCTAAGTCACACTGATCTAGCATGCAACACATCATATCACTTTGCAGCCTCACGCACGGTATTCCGACGGGTACCACCATACCTGGCCCGAGACCATTTGCGCCTTTTGTCTCACGTATATGATAGTGCCGCTAGCATCCATATGACAAAGAACCCAGACCGACATGACTAGTCGTAAACCCAAGGTGGCGCTAACTTACAGGGACAGGCATACATGACCCAGCAACGAACTTGTCGGTCAATAACGTATGAACCCAAGTCGTAGCAAGCTACAGGGACTTAAAGGAACAACGTGTGACATTTCCCCAAAGGGACAGACACATGAACGAAGAAGGACACATGCCGGCCAGCCTAAGTGTCCCGGAGCAGTAGCAAGCTACTATGTCTTAGTGGAAGCACTAGGAGACATTTCCCGGTAAGAGAGGCTACCAAGAATAAACAACTAGGTTGTCGGATCCCACACATACCAAGCATTTCAATAATCATACACACAATATGCTCGATACGTGCAAATACAACGTGGCATCACAACATGACTCTGCAACTCAAGTATTTATTCAATAGGCCCTGAGGAGCCAAGTATTACAATCATGGGTATCATGACCCAACATTCAGAGCATACAAACCAAGGCACATGCGGAAGCTTAACATGTCTGAGTACAGACAACTACAAATGAAAAGGGTTGAGAAGCCTGACTATCTACAAGACCCTCCAGAGGGCACAGGATCGTAGCTGAGGTAACAAGCTAAACGTCGAAGTCCACGTAGAACTACTAGCAAGACTGAAGTCTCTTTGTAAAAACATAAATTAAGCATACATGAGTACAATTGTACCCACCAAGACTTACATCAGAACTAACTACATATGCATCAGTATCAACAAAGGGATGGTGGGGTTTAACTACAGCAAGCCAATTTTGCTCAGTGGCTATCCTGAACTACGACTGCAAGTAACTCTTTGGAGGTGGCGCACACGAGTCCACATATTCACCATATCAATACACCACTATGGATCCACTCCCGTCTCCCTACGAGAACGCCATCCATAGCACTCACGCTTATCTTGCGTATTTTAGAGTATCCAATTTCACTTGTCTATGAACTGTATAAGCAACCCAGAGGCCCTTTACCACGGACGTGGCTATTCGAATAGATGATGCTAACCCTGCAGGGGTGTACTTCTTCACACACGCTCTCACCACTTAACGCCATGTACACGACATGTGTTGGCGTACTGGACTTGGGGGTATCCAGTCCTGCCTGCCTGCGGCCCACTGCGTGACTCCATCGACGGCCTGGTATGGCCCAGCTTCAACACCAACACCGCAAGACCCTCACGAGGGGCCAAGCCTCGCGAGGTGGACAACGCCAAGACCCCCAAAGGAGGTGGCCTCCTCAGGAGGGCTCCTGAGGGGCGGAGAGTTTTATGCAAGTTATCTCATGAGGCTCAGCTGAAGTGAGCCGTGACGACCAAGGCCAGGCGAGCGCCAGGCGGGTACAGAGCGCAGGTTTCCTCTTCGGTGCAAGGGAGGCAAGCCATAGGCGCGGAGTCCCGAGGAATCAGCCAAATGTTTCCATTCTGGTGCAACAAGACCAAGACCGCCAGGACGGCAGGACGGAGGTCATTACCGAGCCCATCGCAGCGTCACGACCAGAGGCTTTTCGCAGGCGAAGACTAATTTTGTCAGGATAGACTGTACTGCTTGTCCCCTTTAAAATCCCGCCGTTGTGGGATTCCTTCCCGCTCATATTTGGGAAGAGGACCAAGGCCACTATATATAGGACTTAGCCACCACCATAGAAGGGAACCGAAATCAGAACAAGTAGAACACCACACCAGCTCAAGAACACCTCACCTCCTAAGGCTTGTTCATCCACTGTACTAGTTAATCCATAGCCCCTCGAGGTAATCCACCACACCACACTAGATTAGGGTATTACACCACAACGGTGGCCCAGACCAGTATAAATCTCTATGTCTTTGTGTCCCTTTGAGCTCGGTGCGCTAGGCTAGGAGGATCGCGAGTAGGCAGGCTGGGCAGGTTGACATCTTCATACGCACCCCAGAGTTCGAACCTCTCAATGGTTGCCATATCCCTAAATCCGACATTTGGCGCACCAGGTAGGGGTGCGTCGGATCCTCTCTTCCGTCGTTCGATCCGCCACTGTTCTGACACCTCCATGGCCGATGCGCGCAGGGCTCGCACCGAGCATCGGGCTGCATTCGCCTCCCACATCGCTCAGACGGCTCCGACGTGTGACGGCTGTGCCTGCCGCGCTCCCTCTCCGGTGGCCAATGCTACCATGGGCCCTGCCGGCCACAAGCAGCAAGCTTCATCGCTGCACCCGTCGGTGCTTCGTGATGGCCGCACCGCTACTCCGTCACTAACCCCAGCACCTTCATCATCCCACGCGTGCCGTGGCTAGGTGGACGCGTAGGCCGCACTGCTCACGGCGTGGGAGCTTCTTCGCTACCGTCCGATGGGTGGATCTCTACGAGGAGTGGCTCAAGCAGATCGCCGAGCTCAGCAGCGTCGTGCACGGGGGCTCCGACAGGCCGGCTCGCTCGCTGCCTCAGCAACCACCTGCAGCGGGTGACGTCATGCACGGGGCTCCTCCTCCACCTCTGACCCAGGGTGCCATCATCGAGCCAAGGCATATGGCTCCACGGCGCAACCCGCAGCGCCCAGCGCTGGCTCGAGATGATGTGAGCTGCCAGGTGGTGCAACGTCCCCAAGGAGAAGTGCGCGTGATCCCAGCACCCCAGCACCAGGCTCGCGTGCCGCCATAGGAGGTGGCGGTGTGCGTGCACTAGGACCACATTCCACCCCCTCGACGACCTCTGATGGCCATAGCAGGATGCTGCGCGTTCACTACAGAGCTCCGTAACATCGTTTCGCCAAGCAAGTTCAAGCCTGACTTGCCTCCACGCTACGACGGCACCGCAGACCCCGCCGAGTTCCTACAGCTCTACGAGTTGAGCATCAAGGCGGCCAAAGGCGACGAGAAGATCATGGCAAACTGGTTCCTGATGGCCCTCAAGGATGGCGCGCGTTCTTGGCTCCTGAACCTGACCGAGGGGTCGGTTTCTTCCTGGGAGGAGATGCGCGGCCGTTTCATCGCCAACTTCGAGGGCACTCGCGACCGTCCGCCGGCCGCGGGCGACCTACGCCGCATCAAGCAGCAACCTAGAGAGACCCTGCATAAGTATATCCAGCGCTTCAACAACGCTCACCTCAAGATACCCAAGGTGTCTGACGAGGCCATCATCTCCACGTTCACCGATGGCGTCCATGATGTCAAGATGAAGGAGGAGCTAGCCATCCACGAGGATCTCTGCACCGCTCTGGAGATGTTCAACATGGCGAACAAGTGTGCAAGGGCTAAGGAGGGACGACTTTCCCTCCTTGAGCTCCCTGACGCTGATCCAGAAGACAAGAAGACCAAGGCCAAGGACACGAAGCGCAAGGGGACAGCCATGCTTGCGGCCGAGCCAGAGACCAAGCGCGTCTGCGACCGCCCCGAGTCATCCAAGGGCAAGTGGCCGTTCTGTGCCTTCCACAACGTCTACAGCCACAACACCAGCGACTGCCAGGAGCTCAGGGCTCTGCGCGGCAGGTGCCTCGGTCGACGCCCCAAGTGCAATGATCGAGGCTACGGTCGAGGAGGTGGCCGAGGTGGAGGACACTGGGATGGACGCGACTAGCCTCGTGAGGACCGCTGGCAGGACCAGCCTCGTGAGGGCAGCTGGAGGGAGCAGCCTCGTGAGGACCGCCCTCAGGGTAATGCAGCCTTGCCTCCTCTGCCTCCACCGCCAAGAAGGAATGAAGATCACCACCAGGACAAGGGGGCTGGGGGCTTCCAGGAGCCTGGGCAATTGCCTGCATCTTGGGCGGCTCACATGCCCCGGCTTCTCACCGTGTCTTCAAGCAGTTCGCGCGCGAGGTGAATGCAGCGTTCCGCAAGCCTGAAGCAACTTGCCCTCTCAAGTGGTCCAAGTGCGCCATGACCTACGATTCCTCAATTCTGCTCAAGTGCGCGGCCACCACTGGCGCGCTCCCCATGCTCTACTCCCCCGTCATCAGCAACGTGACTGTCACCAAGACCCTCATTGATCGCGGAGCAGGGCTCAACATTCTCTCCGTTCAGACGTTCGAAAGGCTCCAGGTGCTGTACTACCAGCTGCACCATTCTTAGGAGTGATCGACAGATCGACACATCCGATCGTGCAAGTTCGTCTCCCTGTCACCTTCGGCGAGTGCAACAACTACCGCACCGAGCTCATTGACTTCGACGTCGCTGACATTCGCCTGCCCTACAACGCCATCCTAGGGTACCCAGCACTGGCCAAGTTCATGGTGGCCACACACCATGGCTACACCATCCTCAAGATGCCAGGAGGCAGCGGCATCATCATGGTCGCCTGCTAAGAGAAGGATGCAGTGTGCTCCCTCGAGCGCGCCTTCCAGGCTGCAACAGTTGAGAACCCAGAAGACAAAGACGGTGCTCTCCCTCCTGAGGTCGCCCCCAAGATGAAGCTGCAGCTGGGCCAGGGATCTCATGAGGGAGCATCACTCTAGGATGCAGCGCTGAGTCTCGCGTCTCCGGACGCGGTAACTTCACCCATCGCATAGGAAGGGCTGGGCTCGGGGGCTCTCCTTTGGAGGCCCTCAGATCTAGCCAACGTCGTGAGAGTGGCGCTTGGTCACCATGTGGAGGCGCTCTTCAGAGCACTCTTCCCAGGAGAAGGCATCGGGCGTGGGGCACCGGGCGTTCAGGAGTTCATCGGCAAGGCAATCGAGGAGATTCAACAAGGAAGGATTCTGCAGGGCGATCGTCGCCTGCCGCGTGGCGCAGCCCATTGCCCTGGTGAGGGTAAGGGGTTCCACGTCTACATCGACATCCCCGGTCTCAACAGGGCCGGATCTCGGCAGCTCATGTGGCCGTCTCGTGTCGGCCGATGCGAGGGTCCGCCACACAACTATGTCCGCATGCCTTTCGGCCTGGCGGGCGCTGCTGAGGCGTTCCTGTGCTGCATGAGGGACGCTCGGGCAGCCTGCGAGGCCAGGAACTAGGCGATCCTCGCGGAGATGGAGGAGCACCTTCAGGAGCCTCCCGGTCCCTCCGAGCCTCCCGGGGCCTGGCACCGGAGCGGCTCATGAGGAACGGCTTCAGCAACGCGTGTTTTTTGGCTACTTCAACAACTCTTCAGCGACGGTACACTACTAGGGAAAACCTTATACACAGAAGCTTATCAGTAGCGCAGTCTAAAAGGGGGCGCTACTGCTAATTAGTAGTAGCGAGGGGTATAAAACCCGCGCTACTACTAAGTTGATAGTAGTAGCGAGGGGTATAAACCCGCGCTGCTACTAAGTGGTGACCCTGGGACATGCCATAGTAGTAGCGTGGGCTATAAAACCTGCGCTACTACTATGTAAGTAGCTATAGCGCTGGTAAGACCCCCACGCTATTACTAAGCGTTTCCACCCCGACCCGATCCACTCCCACCCCACCACACACACTCTCTCTAATCCCTAAAAAAACTCTCTCACGAACTCACCAGTTCCTCGGTCCACCCCACCCCGGCTCCTCTCCCAACGATCTCTCGCCATGCCACCACCCACGCCGCCGGTTCAAGAGCACCGCCAGTCGCAGAACCCCCCAAATCTTCGCCCTCCCTCCCTCCGTCAGATCTCGACATGGCGCGGTTCCTACACGCCACCCTCTTCTCCACGGCTCTCGACCACTTCATCCCGCTCCCCTCTGCCGCCAGGCCCGCGCCGCTGCTTCACTTGCGGCCCATTGCTTGCTGGTGTCGTCTTCTTTGGCTGCAGAGGCGGCTCCTGCTGCCCATGGCCGTGGCCGTGTTGTCCGAGTTTGAGACGGAGGACACCGAGGGAGAGCAGAGCGAGGGCGAGGGTGGAGGCGACTCCGCGACCGAGTACTCCAAGGACCTCAAGGTCTTCGTCGGCAACCTGCCCTTCACCGTCGACAGCGTGCAGCTCGCCGGGATCTTCGAGCAGGCCGGCTCCGTTGAGATAGTCGAGGTATAAATTCACACTCTCTGGTCTTGTTAACTAATAGTTAGTTTGGCGCAAATTATAACGGGCTAAAGTGAAATTCTGCTGGGCATTGCATGATTAGGATAGAGACTTCGGAGTCGGGACGTTTTGTTTCAGTGCAGTGTCAGGTTGTCCAAGGGATGTGGAATTGTTGTTGTGTAGATTGTGTCCTCCAAGATAGGATAAGGTACTGTAAATTTTTCTCGGCATGAAGTAAGTTGGAGTTGGTTCAGTACTTCAGAGGCCTCAGAATTCAAGACTTGAAAGAAAGTCGAGAGCGCTCAATGAGTCGGGAGTCTCATGATAAATCCTAATCCAAAGGCGGCCGGCTGGATTAGAAGGTATATCTTGATGCTAACCCATGGGTGGGAATTTTTAGGGGGAGAATTAAAGAATAGAGCATTTGGGGGCAAGTTGTGCTTGTGCGGTTGTGCCTCCCCTGAACCCGTTATTGTTTCTTCGTAAACTGCAGTAGACATCTAGAAAAATAATTGTTTAGTAGACTGGTCCAGAAATTAATCCTGTGATACAGAAAGAAAGTTTTAGGGTGAAAATTAAAGAAAAGAGCATTTGGGGGCTGGCTATGCTTGTGCCTCCCCTTTGATAGAGAAAGAGAAGTATTTATGCAAACGAACTGACCAAAATAAAAAGACTTTTGCAGATTGTGAAGTGTAGTTGGTGTTGTCCTTTGCAGCTTATACAGAGATGGAAAACATGCAAGGAGTACAATATAGTTTCATTTTTTCTTCTCTTTGTAAAGTGTAGTTGGTGTTGTCCTCTGCACTGTACTGAAGCTTGTGTTTATACTTTGTACTCTGTAGTGTAGCTTGTGTTATGCTCTTTACTGAACTAAAGTTTGTGCCACGAGCCCACGAGTATAAAAAGTTTGATTCTTGCTCCTCTTTGTAATTATACTTTGACTGCACTGAAGCTTGCGTCTGATTGTAGGCATGGTACTGAACCCATATAGTACTGAACTAAACTATAGTAACAAGAGTAACTTGTGTTAATGCTTGGATCAGAGGATTTTATTTGCACCATGCTTTAGTTGCTTATAAATACTTTATTTCTAGATACATTTGATTTTTTGCAAACGCTATTTTGAAATACAGTACGCTATAACTTGTGTAGCATTTGGAGAAGGGCCTCGCTATATTTTGTAGCGCGCTATTTTTTTCGTTGGTTTTGCTGCATAAGAGAGGCCGAGGAAAATTGGTCGTAGAAACTCGGTTCAAAAAAGGATAGAAAATGAAGCAAGAGCGTTGTGAGAGTGTGTGGTGCAACAGGGGAGGGTGTGTGTGTGTGTGTCGTATGAAATGTCAATAACCTGATCGGGCTGGCAGCCTCTGTCATTATATTGACGCTGGTCATGGCGATACCCTGAAAAATGATGAATTTTGGACACTATAGTACAGCCGCGTGTATGTGAACTGTGATGATGGGAAAATATAAGAAAAGGCAGATGGGGATTACTGACTTGTTTGTGTCCTGTTTTTTTGTAGATGTAGTGCAAGCATCCATCGCCACAAACACATGGGTGGTCAGTGGGACTCCCCAGACCAAGAGTATTGATCCATCTCACTTCTCTATCATTTGGCCATGATGATGATGATGCAAGTTGTAACATTCTTAGATTGGATTTATGGATGCATCACTTTAATGCAACAGCTTACCCTCATTCACATCCATTCAAGCGAGATCCACTGGTTGTTATTCCTTAATTATCCTAGTCAATCTGAACAAGTTTATAACATCTCTCTATGCACCCGATTAGTCTTGTATCCCTGAAGCCATGGACTTTAGTTTGCCCATTCATGACATGCCTGCTGTTAAAACATGTGTTCATTTGCAGCTCCTTTCAATTCTTTTGCAGCTCACTGAATATATTTTTGCAGTTCGTTGTCAGAATCCATGACGCTGGCCGCGCCGCACCTTTTCCTGCTTCTTCTCGTCTGAGGCGAGCACCAGCGGTACATATCAGCCCTCTTCTCTATGGTGCTGGCTAGGTAAGAACTAGGGATCTGTGGCAGCAGCTCATAGATTAGAATTAGATTTGATAATTGGAGATGGATTTCTGAACCAATTTGCAAATTTGTTGGTGATTTCAGTGCTTATACTTATTTGGTTTTGGTGCATGGTCGGACCTTCTCTATGTTAGTTCCTTTGCTTAGCCAAATCAGTTAGGGATATAGCCCATCCATAATGTTGCGAGGTGTTGATTGCCTTCTAGCAAAAATCTAGAGCGTTGGGTATCTCTGGCTGTAAACTGAATCTGGTTCAGCTAAAAACTGCACTGTCAAATCGGGACAGCCAGCTTCTAGGTGAAAAATGAGTTAGTTATTCTCAGAATTTCAAGTTGCCTCTATATGAAATTTGTAAAGCAAGTTCCAAGCTTTCCGTAGAGTATTGTCCTGCTGTCCTATCGAGCAATTGATCTGATGGGTTGTGAGCTTTAGCTGTCTAGCATCACCCTATGCCAGATAATCATTTCTATTATGTGTTAATGCTTTCCTTTTAAACTACTTCAAAAGAACAAAGAAATTGGATTCTTTTAGAAATATTATCCTTTGAACATCTATATGAAATGATCTAAGTTTAAGTATATTTAGTTTTGAAGAAAACTAAAGGCAATTAATATGAAAATTAGATATGTCCTATTACATGGCAATATATAGTTCATCCAGGCTTGGTTGGCAATATATATTATCTAGACATTAACTTCATTTGTTTGTAGCTATTACATAGGCGATCTCTTGTTAACAGAAATCACTCACTTTTTTGTTTTCGTATATTTATTCCTGTAGCTACTGTACATCACAACATGCAAGGAAATATATCTGCTGAAATTTAATTTTATTTGTTCTTTGCTCTTTACGGAAATCTTGGATTCATAAATGGGAGAAGCACATAAGGGAGAAGAAGATGATTGCAAGGATGGATAGGGAGCAAATCATTTGGAGGATAGAGTGCCATTGTTTGGTGTTTTTATGCATTTTTGTTTACTTTCAACTGTGTTTGCACTAGCTGGGAATAAGTGACTAGGCAATAAGTGTAGATGTATGGATATGCTCTAATGCTCCTGGTTTACTATAAATCTTTGATTTGGAATGATGTGTAATGCTGCTGGTTTATTACAAATCTGGGCTTGTTTTAGTTGTTAGAATTGTATGCATAAAATGGAATTGATGGATTTTTTTTTAATTTATAATTAGTTAGTAGTAGCGTGGGGGTGAAATGGAGCGCTACTAGTATTCATGATACTAGTAGCGTGTGGTACTATAGACGCGCTACTACTATTTCGTTAGTAGTAGCGCGGGTGACATCCACACTACTAGTAAAATGTTAGTAGTAGCGCAGGTTTACCCCGCGCTACTACTAACTATTAGCTGTAGCGCGATACTAGTAGCGCGGGTACCCGCGCTGCTAGTAGCCATTTTACCCGCGCTGCTAGTAGCCTTTTTCCTAGTAGTGGTACCAGGTGACATCTCCCTTGTTTGTTCAGTTTGGGGGCGCCCCTCGGGCTGCATCATCCCCAGGCCGTGTGGGTGCGTCCCTACGACATGTATCACTTCCGCATTCATTGGAGCCAGTTACAATCCTTTGCAAGATGCTTTTTGAATTATTGACTTCCTGACTGGCGCTTCGTTGCCAAGAACATCTCACGCCCTTGCGAGCCCTCCCATGACTGCCTCATGATTAAGGACTGGCACGACGTCTGTGCTCGGGTCCGTCCCTGCATCATCACTAAACCCAAGTAGCTGAGCTCTGGCTCACGGGCTAGCCCCGTGTACGTCACCTCCTGTGGCTCTTGGTGCCTTGTTCTCGCA
This sequence comes from Aegilops speltoides, assembly GCA_021437245.1. Lineage (NCBI taxonomy): Eukaryota > Viridiplantae > Streptophyta > Magnoliopsida > Poales > Poaceae > Aegilops > Aegilops speltoides. The sequence continues at coordinate 198,216,209 of CM038144.1, read as the reverse complement.
TGAGCTAATCATGGGAGGATGAGTGAGGGCGCGCGACCTGGTGCCCCCGTGGCCACGGGAACCGCGTGCCGGTTGTTTTTCTTCAGGATCTTTGCATGAGAAGACTGGGCACGGCATCTGTGCTCGGGTCCGTCCCTGCAGCGTCGATAAATCCAGCGGCTGAGCTCTGTCTGGCGGGCCGGTCCCATTCTCGTCACCTCTTGGGGTCGTTGGTGTTTGGCCTTCTCATGCAATAGCCTCAGGAAACTCATTCGGCGCAGGCCGCCTAACCATCTCGCAGGACCAACCCAAGCATCTCTAATCAAGACCAGGCGTAACCCGCCTTGAGGTAGGGCCTCCTGAGTCCCGCGCTGGCTCATGGGTGCCCATATACACCTCCTCCAGCCCTGTCGTGCAAGCCACGTGTCAGGGCGGGGATGTACACGCCCCGGGGGCTCTCCTCGGAGGGAGCCCCCTCCCATGCACCAGTGGAAGCACCATGCTCCGTGCTGGCCGTCGACACTGCTGAGGAGCGGCTATGCTCGTGCAAGAGCGGAAGCGCTATGCTCCGCGCTGGTGATAAACAACTGGGGGCGGTCTCACGGCCGCATTAACCTCAAGGAGCCTCTGGGCTCAGTGACAAGCCTCACCGCGCTGCTCTCCCTCGGGAAGGTAGCGAGGGGCAAACACGAGGCTACAACAGGTCACGCCTGGCGTACCCTACCTCGCCAGGCCTCACGGGCCTGGTCTTTGCGCACCCCTCCCAAGCGAGAGCTCGGCGAGGAAAAGGTATGATGGTCTGTTCGTACATCAAGGGGGACTCCTGAGCATCGCGTCTCAGGAGCCTAACTGGTCACATAGCCCCTCACCTCTTGGGCTCGTCTTGGTGATCCGGATGACTCAACGACGGCTGAGGCATGTGCGGGGCCGGGCCCTACCGACGCAAAACGCCAAGACCTAGCTGTCACCCTTCTTTTCAAGCCCGTTCGCACGTCAAGGGGGACTCCTGAGCATCGCGTCTTAGGAGCCTAATTGGTCACGTAGCCCCTCACTTCTTGGGCTCGTCCTGGTGATCCGGATGACTCAACAATGGCTGAGGCATGCGCAGGGCTGGGCCCTGTTGATGCAGAACACCAAGGCTCGCCCTTGCATCTTTTCCTAAGCTATTCACACGTCAAGGAGGACTCCTAAGCATCGCGACTCAGGAGCAAAACTAGTCACGTAGCTCCTCACCCCTTGGGCTCGTCCTGGTGATCTGGACGACCTAACGGCGGCTGAGGTATGCGTGGGGCCAGGCTCTGCCGACACAGAAGGACAAAGCAAACGGAAAAGAAGAAGGAGCATAATCTAGTTATTACAAGACATACTGTTCCAAACAGATAGTTTTAAAACGCCTCCCCGAGGCATGTCGCATGATGCAGGATAAACAAGCAAAAGTAGAATCGCTAGGCCACCCCTTCAGACTTGGGCGTCACCACTGCCCGCCAACAGAGCCTCACTGCCAGGCGCGTCGCCCATCCCACCGGCTTCAGTTGGAGGACCAACGTCCAAGTACTTTCTTAGCATGGCGTCCATGAAGCTCTTCACGGTGGCAGCAGCAGCATCCTGGGACTCGTCGTCCACCGGAGTAAGGAAGGAGGAGAGGTTGAAGCTGGCATCCTGGAGATAAAGATAGCTGAAGACGCACATCAGAGCCGAGGAAGAAAGTGAGAGCGCTTCACTTTCCACCAGGGATGCAAACCCGTCGACAACACCTTCAAGCACCGCCACAACTTCAAGGAGCAGAGCAGCAGGGCTCTCCCTCGGGGTCGTCACCACCGCCTTTCTCGAGGGATTCCCCAAAGAGCACCTTCTGGGCCTTGTGGAAGCGTGCCTCGAGGGAGGAAAGGGTGTCGCACTCCATGGCGGCCACCTTCTTGGCCTCGGCCAGGGCCGCTCGGGCTGCCTCTGCCTCCTCCTTCAGCTTCATCAGGCGGTCGCGCTCTCCAGCCTGCTCTAAGGCTGTCTTCTTCACCTCGGCGTCTTGGTTGGTGATGGCAGCTTCCTGGGCCTTTGACTTCTCCTCACGCTCGTAGAGCTGGATGGCCCGGGCGGCCTGCCGGTCCTGGAGAGCCTTCAGATCAGCCTCCGCCACGCGGCACCGGTCCTCAGCTTCTGTGGCCTCCTGCCGCGCCAGGTCGCGCGCCGTGGCAGCCACCCCAAGCGCCTTCTGGGCTTCCTCCACGGAACCCCAGGCCGCATGACCGGACACATCAGCCTTGAGCCAACCAGAGATCAGCCCCAGGCGTCCCTGCACCGAACGATGATCCGAGCCCTGAAGTTCACCCTGGAGGAGGTCCAGCGCCGCCCTTGCGTCTTCCAGAGTCCTGGAGGGAGCAGGAGCACCATGACTCGGCCACACGCTGGGCAAGGGAGGAGACGCCCTCGGCCCCATGGCAGAAGAAACCTCAGCCTCAGGAAGGACCGGGGGCTCCGGGGGCTGGTTGTCTTCAGCGGCCGCAGCAAGGCTGGGTGCCGGAGGAGTCAAGCCTGCCGAGGGCACCGGCACCTCCTAAGGACGGGCATCCACGTCCTCCGGAGATGACATCACCTCTAGGGCTGCGGGAGCAGCAGCACTCTTCTTCACCAGGGCCGCGGTGGCCGCTTCATCGCCTGCGGCCGCGGCGACCTCAGTACCATCCTTCTGCTTCTTCGACGGCTGCTGCCTAACGACAGGAGAAGACGCTCAGTACCACTTCAAGAACCAACAACCAAGGTCAAGGGAGAGACTTACTGGTCGATGAAGGCATAGCGCCTCTTCATGCTCAGCAGCAGGCACTGGGGTAGAGCAGCTGGTGCCAAGCTCTTGGGGGCAGGAGAGCTTGCGGTTGGCGCCGCCCGGGATGGTGTCCGCGAAGGTGGGTTGCTGCCCAAGGGGATTAGCGCGGACCTGCTTTTCTTCATGACCGCTCGCTTGGGCTGCTTCGAGAATGCCACCCCAGACCTCCTGGTGACTCCTGGAGGGCGCGACACCTCCACCACCGGGGGCTCGTCGTCATCGTCATCATCAGGAAGGTCGCGCAGGAGCTCCCTTCGCACCAGAGCACGATTCTTCCACAACCTCGTCTTCGGTGGCCTCGGAGGATTGGCCATCGGAGGATAGGTGCACCAAGGTAGTAGGTGGCAAGGAAGGCCCCACCCGCATGAACCCGAGATCGTCGAAGACAGGCATGGCCGTGACAACCTCCTCGGCGTCATCACGGCAGTACAACGGAAGCCAGTCCTCCGGAGGGACGCTCGGGTCTTTCCCCGTCAGGTAGAGCAGCACCTTGTTCAGCTCCTCCTCAGGAAGGGGGTCTCAGCGCATGCGGATTTTGTTGTCATCACCACCAAGCTTCCACAAGGGCCAGGGCGGTCTTGAAGCGGCACGATGCACTACTTCAGGAACTCCCTGATGATCATGGCCCCCGTGAGCTTTGCGCTCTTTAGCTCCTTATCCATCTTCCTGACGAACAACGTCAAGGAAGGGTCGGTGATCTTCTCAGAACGCCACCAATTCTCGGAGACGGGGAATGCGGTCGGTAGCTTCAACGAGCTTTGGGAGCTCTTGTCATCCATCAAGACCCACCTCTTCATGGCATCCTCCACCTTCTTCTCGGCGTGGGAGATTGCGTTACCACCCCGCGCCGCGACAATGATGATGCACCTGACCGGATTGTCGCCGGTCTTGCGGAGGTAGAAGAATTGGCAGAACAGGGCAACAAAGGGCAGAGTTGGCATGGATGTGGAGCGCGTGGAGACCGTAGTGGTGAAGGATGGCGAAGAAGAAGGGGGAGAATGGAGGTACCAGCCCCGAGAAGACGTTGTGCATGAAGAAGGGGAAGAAGTTGCAGCCCGCGGGCTCCGGTGCAGTGGTGGCGATCCGGAGTGTGGTCTTCTTCCACTCATTGTCGTCGCTTGCCGTCAGGAGGAGCGTGGTCTAGAGCTTCTCCCCAATCATGCAGGGCGCTAGCAGCCCTGGCTTGTACCAGACTGAGTCGGCGGCCTGGGCAGGAGCCACGGTCTTCTCGGCAGCCATCGAGCAGAAGATTTGGGGGAAAATCGGCAGATCCGGTGAGTTCTTCCGCTGCGGCAAGAAAGGGATCTGGAGCAAGACAAAGAAGGAGCAATGAAAGCATGGCGGCAGGCGGCACCCCTTTTTGTTAGACGGGAGTAGTTGCCGAGGCAGCGTGGGGAAACAGTCGCCCACGTCCAATCAATCACCACACATCATCAAGGCCGCAGGCGTTTAGGGCCCACGGTGCTCCGCACTTGCCCTTTGGCTTCGCCTAGAAGCCAAGTCTGAGCGCGCCTTGGGCCCGGGGGTTATTGTCGGCGTCCTGGACTTGGGGGTATCCAGTCCTGCCTGCCTGCGGCCCACCGCGTGACTCCATCAACGGCCTGGTACGACCCAGCTTCAACACCAACACCGCAAGACCCTCGCGAGGGGCCAAGCCTCACGAGGCGGATGGCGCCAAGACCACCGAAGGAGGTGGCCTCCTCAGGAGGGCTACTGAGGGGTGGAGAGTTCTATGCAAGTTATCTCATGAGGCTCAGCTGACGTGAGCTGTGACAACCAAGGCCAGGCGGGCGCCAGGCGGGTACAGAGCACAGGTTTCCTCTTTGATGCAAGGGAGGCAAGCCATAGGCGCGGAGTCCTGAGGAATCAGCCAAAGGTTTCCATTATGGTGCAACAAGATCAAGACCGCCAGGACTGCAGGACAGAGGTCATCACCGAGCCCACCACAGCGTCACGACTAGAGGCTTTTCGCAGGCGAAGACTCCTTTTGTCAGGATAGACTGTACTGCTTGTCCCCTTTCAAATCCCGCCGTTGTGGGATTCCTTCCCGCTCATATTTGGGAAGAGGACCAAGGCCACTATATATAGGACTTAGCCACCACGATAGAAGGGAACCGAAATCAGAACAAGTAGAACACCACACCAGCTCAAGAACACCTCACCTCATGAGGCTTGTTCATCCATTGTACTAGTTCATCCATAGCCCCTCGAGGCAATCCACCACACCACACTGGATTAGGGTATTACACCACAACGGTGGCCCGAACCAGTATAAATTTCTGTGTCTTTGTGTCCCTTTGAGCTCGACACGCTAGGCTAGGAGGATTGCGAGTAGGCAGGCTCGGCAGGTTGAGATCTCCCCACGCACCCCAGATTTCGAACCTCTCAAGGGTTGCCGGATCCCTAAATCTGACAACTTGTACTCGGCAACCTTCAAGCGGAAGCCCAGCGAGGGTGTCGGCCATGACCTGACTAACCACACAAGTCTCTAGTCTAGGTTTATCGCCTATTCAGGTTCCATTCACTGGGAGTCCGGCCGAGGTTTCCACATACGGCCCCGAACGATGTGTACAGGGTTCCGTGACACCAAACAGACGCTCGGCGTACCCGGCCACGTGCCTACCACATCACAGCCCACCCCTCGGGTCAGCGTTGTGCACAACCTCCAGCATACTACAAACACCAGAAACTACTTGCAACTCTTGGACAGAGGACAGGGGGGTTAATAAATCAGGAGGGGCACTTAAGCATTCCAATGCGTGGTAGTAACTGGTCATGGACCACAAACACAGAACTTAGTTCCTGAGGACGGTTTCAATGAGACAACCCACCATTTACTCCTACATGGCCTCTCATCGCTACCTTTACCAAATCGTGTTCACACACTTAGCTCACACACAGTAGGACATGTTCATCACCATTCCAATTCATCCCCAATGAATCAGACCTGACTCAACTCTAAGCATTAGCAGGCATGACAATCAAACATGAATGAGTAGGCACATCAGGGCTCAAACAACTCCTACTCATGCTAGTGGGTTTCATCTATTTACTATGGCAATGACAGGTCATGTAGAGGAAAGGGGGGGGGGTTCAACTACCGCAGCAAGTAACAGATGAAACGTTGTTGTCCTAATGCAGTAGAAGAGAGCAGGAGCGAGAGAGTGGGATTGTATCGGAATGAACAAGGTGTTTTGCTTGTGTGGCACTTCTGAAGATAGTATAGTTCTTCATCGGTGTCATCGATCTCATTGTTGGAACCATGTCTACTGAGAGGGGACAATTACCGGCAAACAAGGAAGAACACAATCAATGCAATGCAACAATATGATGCATGAATGTGACATGGAAATATGTTGTATTTTGAGCTAATGCAGCTAGCAACCAGATTAAATGAAGTTGCTTTGAATCAAAGATTCAAACTCAAACACCATATGTGATGGTTTAAATGCCCTATATATGATTTGTCCTAAACAGTTGTCATAAGTTGTTCTAACATGCATGAAACCAGTACAGTTTGATAGATTGGATTTTTCTGATCATTTTTCATATATAAATTATTTCATTTGGACTTATGGTTGAATTTCTATGAATTTTTGAAGTTTTGGACATTTTGTGCAATTTCCTGAACTAAATTTAATCTAGAAATGACTTATTGCGTCAGCACTGCATCATTGTGATGTTAGCAGGTCAACAGGCCGGGTCCAGGTCAAACTTGACCAGTGGGTCCCACTGGTCAGTGTCACGGTGCTTGTTAGAGTCACTAACATGTGGGCCCAGTCAACGGCCATGTCAGCACGGTCAAAGCTGATGCGTGGGGCCACTGCAGTTAGTTAAAACTAAATAGGAACTAAACCATGTTTAACTATGCAGTGGGGCCCGGCTGTCAGTGTCTCAGAGGGGATTAGCGCTAATTAAGTGCCTGAACGGTGGGGGTCCACTAATTAGGTCGTCACCGACGACCTCTGGTTGCGGCGCTGTCCGTGCCACAAGACACGGGAGCGGCGGCCGAGGCCACCAAAGCGTGGCCAGGGCTCGTCCGCATCCAGCAGAGGTGAAAGGAGGATGCAGGTGGTAGGAGCTCACCGGAGCAGAGCCTGCGGCAGCGGCCGGAGCTCGGCTATGATGGGAATGGCGCTACAACGCATGGAGAAGCTCTCCGAGGTGCTCGCCGGGCTCCTGGTGAAGCAAGGAGGGAGATGACACATGCGGGAGCCACTACTTTGGGCTCTGGCCAGACAGTGCCATGGCCGGTAGCGGGGACCTTTCAGGTGTGGCAGCAGCGCTAGCTGGGGGAAGCAATCAGACGCGGGGAGGGAGGAGGACGGAACAGGACCTCACTGTGTGTTGTTTGGCGGCGTCAAAGGGCTTGGGGAAGGCCAGATGGTGTCGGAATCACGGCGGTGATCGTTGGTACCCGAGGATGAAGATGACATCGATGGCGGCACTCTGAGGTCCTTCTGGTCGTGTGGATCGGCGGAGATGGCGTAGCGGATGATGGCAGAGCTCGTGGGTCAGTCGGGGGAGCGAGGGGGATGCAGTGGACACGGCGACAGCGAACGGTGGCGACGAGCTCGCCTGGTGGTGCTCGGCAGAGAGGGATAGGGAAGGGGATGGACACGGGGAAGAGTGAGAGGTGCCCTGGGCGTCTCCAGGCGCGGGTTAGGGCGAGGAAGGGCAAGCAGGAGGTGGCGGGGAGACGTGGCCGTGGTCGCTGTGCTGCTGCCACGCAGCTGCCTGAGGTTGAAGACAACCTGAAGGCGCTAGAGGGCTGGGTAGCTGTTGAACTAGGCTGGCAACATTTAAGATGGCCCAGGTAGGTCTTCTGCTCTTTTTTCCTTTTTGTTTCTATTTTCTATTATTCTGTAGTCTTTAGGGCTTTATTAAAAATACTAAAACTAACTCAAAAATCATGAAACTGCTTAGGCCCACTGTTTGGAATATTTCCAACGGTAAACATTTTAGTTCATGATTATTTGGACATTTAAAATATTTTATAGCATTTAAATTCCCAAATGCAAATAGCACATGATTTAATTCAGTGACCCAATGATGTCCTAGAAAAGTGTGTTCCATTTTTGTCAGAGGTTCTAGACCAAAGCAAAAATGATGAACATTTTAGATGGGCATTTCCGGTTCATTGAAAAAGTATTTTAGTAACCCTAGTTGATTTAAGTGGTGCTGGGGGTTTCTGTCATCCCCATGTCCAAATTTCTGGGAAATTTAAACATGATGTAGGGAAGCTTAAGTAGTGATAGACAAGGCCTAAGCTAGGGTTGTGACACGCGCCAAAGATGTCGCGGGAAACCACGACCACCTATGGGACCAGCACGGCCCCTTGCTGGTTCGGCACGGGAATCACATTGCACAAAGAGCAGACCAACGCAAAGTAGCACGGCAGGGATCGCACAGGCAATTTTACCCAGGTTCGGGCCGTCGTGAGGTGTAAAACCCTACTCCTGCTTTGGTGGATTGATGGGAAAGGTGGTGGTGGTGCATAGTACACTTGCCCGACAAGGGTTGCTCTGGGGCGGCAGCGAGCACGCGCATATGGGGGTGAGTGGTCCCAACTCCTAACCTCTCGAACTGTTGCCATGGGCCTTCTTATATAGATCAAGGGGGTACCACAGTGGAAAATTAGTCATTAGACACTAGTATGATAGCAATTAGTGCTATCATACCTAACTCTGCAGACTGACAACATGCATTTAATGCGCTGCTTAGTGTCACGTCGTTGGTTACCTAGCAAGGCTTGCCGGGCTAATTCGCCAGCTCCATGCCTGCTTGCTTGACACGTCACTGGACGGATGTCATCTGTGGGTTCACTTGGTAGGAAGTGGCTGCCATGTGGCGAATGGGTGCCACTTAATCATGCTGCATCTTCACACCGCACTGATCGACGACGTTGGTCGTGGTGGAGTAGTTGGTGAGGTGATTTGGTCTCCCTGAGTCCCGGCAAGTCCTGCCAGGATGCCTTGGTTGTTTGCTTCTAGGGGTGGCCTTGCCCCTTGCTGGGCTCACCTGCCCGGCAAGAGAGGCTTCTCTCTGGATAATATCCGGTCCTTCTGCCTTAGTCTTGGTCCCTCATGGTCTGTTTAGTTGGTTCTTCGAGTCTCTTGGTCTCTTGCTCCGGTGCTTTAATCTTGATCTTGTGCCTGTGCATAGTCATGTCAACAGGCCCTGGGTCTGTTGCACCGACACCAGCCCCATAGGTCCTACCTCGGCTAGATCCATCGTATTAAGACTTGTATACTGGGTCTTAACCATGGCCCATGCCTCCCTCGTCCCTTCCCGACAGGCGGACACCTTCCCAACCTGGATCCGGCGCCAAGCTCTTTTCAACTGTTCGGCTAGGACGGCATGTCTTCGGGCACCTACAACACTTCGGGCCATAAAGCCTTGAAAACATCCTTCATTGATTTCCACGCACTCTCGTGCACCACAGATAGATGAGCCGCTGCTACTTCTTGAGCTTCCATTGTTTTTCCCTTGAAGTGGAAAGGGTTGTCAATCCCTTCACGGTTACTTGCAAGGATGAGATCTGATAGAGATAGGTATAAAAGATAAATAGAAGTGCAAAATAAAATAAAGATAAACAATTTGCAGCAAGGTATTTTTGGGTTTGGGGTTTTATAGATCTAAAAATAATGTGATAAAAGATAGACCTGGGGGCCATAGTTTTCACTAGAGGCTTCTCTCTTGAAAGCATGCATACGGTGGGTAAACAAATTACTGTTGAGCAATTGATAGAAAAGAGAATAATTATGACAATATCTAAGGCAATGATCAATAATATAGGCATCACGTCCGTGATAAGTAGACCGACTCCTGCCTGCATCTACTACTATTACTCCACACATCGACCGCTATTAAGCATGCATCTAGTGTATTAAGTTAACAAGAACGGAGTAACGCCTTAAGCAGGATGACATGATGTAGAGGGATAGATCCAATCAATATGAATAAACCCCACCTTTTTATCATTACTGGCAACAATACAAATATGTGCCATGTCCCCTTCTGTCACTGGGAATAAGCACGCCAAGATTGAACCCATTACAAAGAACCTCTCCCATGGCAAGAAAAAATCAATCTAGTTGGCCAAACCAAATCAATAGATCAGAGAGAAATACAAAGCTATCTTAATCATGCATAAAAGAGTTCAGAGAAGGCTCAAATAATGTTCATAGATAATTTGATTATAAACCCACAATTCATCGGATGTCAACAAACGCGCCGCAAAAGAAGATTACATCAGATAGATCTCCAAGAACATTGATGAGAACACTGTATCACTACTAGGGGAAAGCCTACTAGTAGCACTTGAAATACCAATAGCGATAGCCTTTGGGCGTTGGGTCCAGCGCTCATCGCTAACACGCTCTGACTAAGTTGTAGCGATGGCGCTCTTGTTGACCAGCGCTCTTGGTAAGTATGGTTAGCATAAGCTGGGTGAGAAGCGATTACTCGCTAACTATTTGTAGTGCTATAACAAAGCAAGCGCTGCTGCTAGATGCACTCCAGCGCTATTGCTAGTATTCCTGCTTTCACATATTCATACCCCCTCTACGTATTTGTGATGTATATGTGCAGGCTCTATACAGTAGTTCCATCAGTTCATAATAAACATACACTATTCTCATCATATCATACACATACAGTAGTCTCGTCATACCATCATCATCGTCATCATCATTTAACACAAATATCATGACACTCAAAAATAGCGTTATACAAGTCATGTCATGTCTCGAATAAGTGCAACTGCATGGTCATGGCACACACACAAGTTTCATCATCTCTATGTACACCATGATGTAGAAGAGAAGAGCGACCAGCATGAGCTAGAGCGCGACTATGTAGTACTTGAGGCACCGGCGGTTCCACCCCCGCTCTTGCCGGGGCGACCACCTCAAGTAACTACTTTCTGCTTCGGCTCTGCTGTCGAACCCTCTGTGGCTAGCACCTGGGTACTTGTCCACAGGCACGAGTGTGCGGCGGTGGTCGTGAACTCTGGATCCCTCCCAACGAACACGGCGTAGCAGTCCTTCGCCATCTCTGATCTATGTACTTGCATCATCAGTTGATGAATTGAACGATAATATGCAACATAATGTACTTAAGAAAACAAAGGGCATAATTAGCAAAATACAAGCAACCTATATGTCGGTGTACTAAGGTAGGGGTACCTCAGTACCCCAACTTGTGCACGGCAGCCCCACTCCCCCGCAGCTAGATCCATCAAATGCTTGCGGAGACCATCTCCGCTCCGCACCAAGCCGTTCAAGAACAAAGTATATAAGATAGAAGCTCAAGACCCGGCAAGAGGAGCTTGCGGAAAGCCATTCCTGCTCAAGGCTACATTACTCCTGCAGATCCCGGCGAGAGGAGCTCGTCGGGAGGACTAGAAGATCATGTGGCGAAGACACGCCTCGGCGCCTTGCCTCCCGGCGAGACCCGGGAGCGGCAAGTCACAGAGCCCGACAAGCCCGGGTCCGGCAAGATCAAGGCCCGGCAAGGTGCTTGCCGGGAGAGCTATGCTACGTGCTCGCCTCCAGCTCATCGCCCAGCGTCGCCTCCAAATTCTCGAGAGAGCGTGGCGGGTGGCCGTCTTGCATGAGGAATGCGGTGGCACTCCACGGTGGTGGCCGCCGCCGTGGCGAAAAAGACGCGATGGCGGGAGCTTTTGGGCGGCGGCGACGGGCATTTAATGCCCTTGTCCCCTCTCAAAAGTAGGTAGAAAGCACTTGTGGCTGCCTTTGTTCCCGCGACTTGCTCCAACTACCACCTCTTTTACGTTTTACCCCTCTACCTCACGTTGACACTGTCGGTGACCCTTGCCCTATAAAAGGAGGCCCATGCACAACGTGAGGAGGTTCCACGACTAGCCACTCTCGCGTGAAGGCTCGAGCCCCAGCAACTCTAGCGCCGGGATTCGCCGCTTTCACACCACTCCACCGTTTAGCTCGCATTCTTGAGCAAGATCTAATACAACACAATGCAGCGATAGGGTTTCTGCGACCATCGCGGCCAGCTGGTAAAATCCTCGTGCATCGCCTCGATCTGCTCTCCGCGCAACCTCCGCCCCGTACCGAACACACGAAGGGGCCCCGGCCCCATAGGTGCCGCGCCACCCATCGGCCGCGACATCTCTGGCGCGCCAGGTAGGGGGCGTCGAGGTTGTGCGAACCTGATCCGGCGTTCGCGCGCCAGCGCTCTTCATCAACCTCTCGGTTTAAATCGGCGACTTCGCGACAACTGCGTCATGGCCCCGAAGACGAGAGCTTCGAGGGTCGCAGACCCATCTCCGTCCTCTCCGCCGCCACCGGAGCCGACGGCAGGCGGAGGAAACGCCGGAGGAAGGGTGGACACCGGCGAGGGCGCTCGCGGTGCCACCAGATCCAGGGACAGGACGGAGGACCACGCCTCGGCCTCCGTAGATCTGCGTCCAATCCAGCATATAGCGGCCCAGCGGCGCCATACTACGAGAAGGTGGTATCCGCCAGCTGAGGCAAGAGCAAGCAGGGGGTTCGCGGGACGCTCCGGACTGCTGTCCATGCATGAGTAAAGCGAAAGAGGTCGAGGCAGGATTCTGCTCCCCCTAACATTGTTAGGGACCCGAGTGTATCCGGCCCCTCGCACCGCTCGCTCCCGCTCCCCTCGGCCCCGGCAAGCGCCTATCCCTGGAGCGCTACGATGTCGTCGAAAGACGCGCTACCGAGCTCTAAGTCCGGCAAGGACGGCTCTGGTGCTCCATCCGACAAGCGTACCTCCTCGGGCGCGATAAGCCCGGTGAGGACAGCTTTGGTGTTCGTCCCGGCAAGCGTGCCTCCCGGGCGCCAGCGCGCCGCCATGGACACACCATTGAGCTCCACCAGCGGCGCAAAAGAAAAAGAAAAGCTAAGTCGCTCGAGCCTTCGTGCAGCGCTTTTTCATACTTTTATATGTTATACCCCTCGCGCATTCGTCCTTTGTGCGCGAAACCTGTCTTGAGGAGCCTGCTTGTGGATGGTCGCACCCTTACTTCGCTCAACACGCTCAACGAGTTAAGAGTAAGCGCGACCAACCGGCTCTCGTTTGTTCGAGCCTGCTCGGCAAGTTAAGTGCGTCGCGGCGACACGGCAAGGTTGCTTGCGGAGGCGACACCGCCAAGCGGGTGCCGACGTTCCGCACTCAACAAGCGTGTTGAGCACCGCAAGTTACCTAGAAGCGTGGGCTAAAGCACACAAAGGGTGTAGGGCGAGGGTATAACATGGCGAGACATGCCGTGAAACGTCGTCCGTATGAGAGACTTGGGCGCAAGAGGAGCCAAGTCGTGGCCCGATTCGCGTGCTTGTTTTGTTTCGAGTCCGCTCAACAAACACAAGTGTGCTGCAGCACCCTTATCTTGCTTCGAGCCACGCTCGACAAGTTAAGCGTCATATCGGCCCGACAAGGTTGCTTGTCAAAGCGACGCCACCAGCGGGCTGTCCCATGGTCACTAAGCGTGTCCCCGGCAAGCTCCCCAAGGCGTGAAGTACAAACATCTGAAGGACAAAGCCCGGCATCGTATTGCTTAGCCAAGATCTATATATACATGCACATACATGTGTGTTGAGCAATTGCATATCTACCTCAGCTATTTTCATGGCTAAAATTGCAGCAACAAGAAGGAACCAAAAGGTCGCACCAGCATCACAGGGGGCCCGGCGAGTCGTGGTCGCCGGGCTGCGGATGCCAAGGTTCTTCTTGGCGAGCCAGCCTCATTGGGGCTGCGAGCATCGAGATTCGTCTCCGTGAGCTAGTGTCGCCGGGGCTGCGATTTCAGATAAGTTTTCATCCTCATCATGCATCCTCTCATGGGCCGGAGATGCGGGATCGTGTCTTTGAGCGATCGTGTCTTGTAAAAACCCGTACGCGGAGGAACCGAGTCGTGACCCAGTTGCGTACTTGGTTTGTTTCCGAGTCCGCTCAACAAACCCAAGTGTGCCGCTGCACCTCTATCTTGCTTCCGAGCCTGCTCGGCAAGGTAGACGTCATAATGGCCCGACAAGGTTGCTTGCGGAAGTGACACCACCAGCGGGCTGTCCATGATCGCTAAGCGTGTTAAGCCCGGCAAGCTCCCCGATAGCGTAAGAACACACAAGGCACGCAATCAAATAAAAGACTCGGTCCGGCAAGCTTTCCCCTCTTTTCATTAAAAACATCCAGTTTAGTACAAGTCCATAGAGGATGAAAAACATGATAGAGAGGATTACAAGTTCTTAAATGCAGCTAAATGCCCGAGGGCTTACAATTTGAAAAGATAAGGTGCCCGTGATCCCTCTCCTGTTTCTCTGTTCAGGAGTTCAGGAGGTAGGTCAAGGAGCCCCCGGCAAGATAAGCTTGCCGGGGAAAGGAGACCCCGGCAAGAGGAGCTTGTCGGGGAAGGGCGAAAGGAGCGCCTAGGAGAGCGTGGCGGTGACGCCGCCGTGCCGCAGGAGCCGCGCAAGGTGACGGGCATGGGGAACGCATGCCCGGGAGCCAGCGACAAGTCCCTGAAGGCCACGAAGAGCCACGGGCGCCAGAAGACCCCAAGAGAACACCCCGGGGGCCGGCCAGGAGCTTGGCGGAGACAGGCGTCGGAGGCAGAGCTTGAAGACGGGGTAGTGGGGCGTCGGCACGCTCTCGAGGCTACTCGCTCTCGTGCTGCGGCGTAACGGCATTGCCGCCACTCCCCTCTTCCTCTTCCGCTGCCTCTCACGCCAACCGCCCAAGGAGCGGCCCGGGAGTTCAGGAGACCGGCAACCCAGAAGATGGGGTTGCCGGTGGCGCCGAGGCAGCGGTGTCCGACGCCTAGTCGGGCCCGCCATCCCCTCGCCGCCGCTGCCGCTCTCCTCCTCGTCACTTTAAACTCGAGGAGGAGCCTTCGCTATCCGAGGAGCTGTCCACACAGCGCACCGGGTTCCATAGTCGCCGAAGACCTTGACGGCGAGGAGGTCACCATCCAAGAACTTAAAATGGAGGTGAACCCGCCGTCAAGCTATGGATCGAACAAACGTCTTCTACCCTCGGTCGAAGAACATCACGCCGGGGCTGGGGACACGACACTCACCCGAGTGCCGCTGATCCCGCAGCCCCTCATCGTAGCTCCATCACGTCGGGCGGATCCGGCCCCATTGCGTCCCGCGAACGGGCCGCAACCGGCGACGACGAGGTGCCCGACGAAGCTTGATGAAGAACTCCCGGGGTCATCTCCGGTGTGGACCGCGCCGTGGTCGAGAGGCGCCGGAGGAGACGGGAGGCTCCTCACCACGACCGCCTCTCCTCGACCGCCTCGGCCACGCCCTCGGCCTCGATCACCACGCCCCTCCCTCTCCCTCTCGTGGCGGCTCCGCCTGCCACGGGAGTAGGACGAGAATGGTGCGCTGCCTAAAAGCAACCCGCGCCGCCAGCCGAAGAGCCGGGATTCCCTCCTTCCATGGCGGCGAGAGGACGAAGACGAAGGCGAAGGAGAAAGGGATGAGTGTGGCCGTTGTGCCCCTTCCGCCCTATTTAAAGGGCGAGGTGGGGACTCAACCGCCCGCTCAACCAATCAGAAGCGAGGAGGCCAGAGGAGCGGGCCGACTCGCCCTCTCCGCCCGTGGCGGCTCGGTCTCCCACCTTCCGCCCCGACCCCCATGGATGAGGGCAGCGTGGCGAAAAAGCGGGCCGGCGACAGTGAAGCGACCCGCTCTGCGCCACGATCACGGGTGGGTGCCTTAAAGGCTGCATCGCCGCCCACTTCTCCCACGCGCCGCAATCAACGCGTGCCGCTTGCGGGAGGAGGCGACGAGTCTGGAAGCAGATTCGGCGGGCCATGGGCTTGGCGCCCGTGCCTTGTCTTGGGCCTGGCCCAACAGCGCTCGGCACCGTGTATGGCCCAGGCCGGGGCTCTGTCGGTGTACTAAGGTAGGGGTACCTCGGTACCCCAACTTGTGCACGGCAGCCCCCACTCCCCCGCAGCTAGATCCATCAAATGCTTGCGGAGACCATCTCCGCTCCGCACCAAGCCGTTCAAGAACAAAGTATATAAGATAGAAGCTCAAGACCCGGCAAGAGGAGCTTGCCGGAAGGCCATTCGAGGCTCAAGGCTACATTACTCCTGCAGATCCCGGCGAGAGGAGCTCGTCGGGAGGACTAGAAGATCATGTGGCGAAAGACCGCCTCGGCGCCCTTGCCTTCCAGCGAGACCGGGAGCGGCAAGTCACAGAGCCCGACAAGCCCCGGGTCCGGCAAGATCAAGGCCCGGCAAGGTGCTTGCCGGGAGAGCTATGCTACGTGCCCGCCTCCAGCTCATCTCGCCCACGTCGCCTCCGGCCTTCTCCGAGACGCGTGGCGGGTGGCGTGCTGCATGAGGAATGCGGTGGCACTCCACGGTGGTGGCCGCCGCCGTGGCGAAAAGACGCGATGGCGGGAGCTTTTGGGCGGCGGCGACGGGCATTTAATGCCCTTGTCCCCTCTGTCAAAAGTAGGTAGAAAGCATCAGTAGCTGCCTTTGTTCCCTTGACCGCTCCAACTACCACCTCTTTTACGTTTTTACCCCTCTACCTCACGTTGACACCTGTCGGTGACCCCTTGCCCTATAAAAGGAGGCCCATGCACAACGTAGAGGAGGTTCCACGACTAGCCACTCTCGCGTGAAGGCTCGAGCCCCCTGGCAACTCTAGCGCCCGGGATTCGGCCGCTTTCACACACCACTCCACCGTTTCGCTCGCATTCTTGAGCAAGATCTAATACAACACAATGCAGCAGTAGGGTTTTACGCGACCATCGCGGCCCGAAGCTGGGTAAAAATCCCCCGCGTGCATCGCCTCGATCTGCTCTCCGCGCAACCTCCGCCCCGTACCGAACACACGAAGGGGCCCCGGCCCCATAGGTGCCGCGCCACCCATCGGCCGCGACACTATAGTAAACATAAATAACGAAGTTTCTCATACCCACACGAATTAACTATTGCGATCTACGCTAGTTCAGGACCACGGTTTAATTACATCACATAGTTTTGTCGTGCATAAATTCAAAGTTTTACCATAAAAACACATTAGTGACACATTGTCATCGACAATCAGTCCTCCATGTCTGCGGTTCAATCTTCATAGTCAGGGAGGAAGCACCCGAGCTTCTTGAAAGCCTTCAGGTCCAGACGTTGAGCGAGTAGCAATGCTCGGACATCATCCAACATGATTGGCCCATGGTAGAACATCCCTGTTGTTCGAGGACCTGCTTCATGATCACTTGGGCAATTTCACACTATACGTGATAAAACTCAACTTGGATTCGATGATCCGGTGTATTTCCTATGCTTGTGGCCCAGTTGAGAATCTCGACATCGTTGGTAGTAGCTGACATGCGAAGGCGTTGATTATCCCTACTGTACTTGAACATGTGATGCATGAGGTAGAATCCATCAGCCATACTGGTGTATGGTTGCTGGATGCAGCAGAAGTCGGTCTTATGGCTGAAAACCAACCCGTTCTTCCTGTACTTTTTCACCTTGATATATCCACCAGACAGGCTAAAGGTTAATAGGGCACTATCGAGAACACTCTTTATGTGCATGTAATCCCTTTTCTTCGATGTTCTTCGATGAGTCCAAGTACATAGCATGGGAGTATTATGGGTACAAAACGATGAGGACAGCGCCCACCCTCCCATTGCGCAAATTAAGTACACCTCAATTTAGCCTCAATGCTTGCAAAGGAATGATTAAAACTTACAAAAGTATATGGGCGGATGACTTACATTGGCTGATAAGGTAGGAGAATCGATTCCTTGTCCTTATTAGCGATCAAGAAGTCGATGATGTACTTGCTGGCATAGTCACGGTGCTCTTTGCAGACTGCCAAGAAGCTCTCATGCATATAGTATGGGTCCGCGACGCAGATATATTGTATATTCTCGATCATAGTGAAGTAGTTGAGATACAACACATACATGTGGATGAACTAGAAATCCAGCTTGATCATGTTGAATATGTCGTAGATGTATTCAAATCACAGGATGAACTTATCTGCGGGATATCTCTTGACGTACAACTTCCCGCCCGGCTCCTGAGCCGCGTAAAGCGGGTATCCTGGTTTTTCCACGATGAGAAGGCTTTTATCTCTGGCCAGCACATCTCCATGGAGTCTCCTTAGATCATTGTTCAGTATGTGCTCTAGCGCTTTCACACGTAGGATCGGGTTGCCGGTGACATGGAAACGCTTCACACCTTCAACAGGTATTCTGTCTACCACCTGGGGCTTCAGAGGTGGCTGGCTGCTTGAAGCATCTCTGGTGCCTTTAGGGCCTTTCCTATCCGGTCTCCTCCTTTGCTTCTTGGCGGGTGGCGGTAGTGAGCCCGCCATACCTTCCGTAACCACCACTCCCAGTGTCGTTGGGCTAATCAGTGGATGGACCTCAGGTTGTTGCTGGGTGGAGGCGACATCTGGAGGCCTCTCCCGCAAGGATCGTATGAAGAGAGACTTTTTGCATTCCGCCTTAGGACGTTCCGGCTCCGGCAAATCAGGCAGCAACACGTCATAATCTCCATGCTAACAGCTCGAGTCATAGTCCTGATCCATCAATTCTCCATCGTCATAGGCGGTATTGATATAGTTGAGAGGGTGAAAGCACATTTGCTCCCTAGGTGGTTTTGGTAATTAATGACAACATACTTTGTGGTTGGACTAATGCTTTTATCAAGTATGTTTCAGGAAAGTCAACCACTCTGGCAATGGCAAGAGAACTAGAAGGGTGGACCCCTAAGATGCTAAGGAAAGGATTGGCAAAAAGCTCAAGACTCCATTTTTGGTTTAGTGATCCAAGATCACATTGAGTCCATAGGAAAGCCAATACTATTAAAAGGGGGTGAGGTTATGATGATGATCTGGTTGCTCTAAAGTGCTTAGTGATTTATCTCTCAAACAATCAGCAATCTTTCATTCCAACATGAACCCATAAGTAATCTCGGTCCCACCGATTCCAAACTCAGTCACACCGAGATGAACCACCTCAGCCATATAGCCAAACCCTAAGAATCTCGGATTTTCCGATTCCAAACTCGGTCATTCCGATATTGGTGTTGCCAAGCTTCTGTAACCTTGTGTACTCAAATCGGTGTCACCGAGATGAGAAAGTCGGTCCCACCGAAATTGGCAAACCCTAGACTTTGGAAGAATCGGACTAACCGAGATTGTATTTTCGGTCCCACCGAAAATCCCAACGTTCACAAGATTTGAACTTTCGGTCTGACCGAGTTGTCAACTTCGGTCTGACCGAGATTGGTCAAATGTGTGTAGGTTTGGATTTTGTGTGGAGGCTATAAATACCCTCCACCTCCTCTTCATTCGTGGAGAGAGCCATCGAAAGAACTACCACTCCTACCTTACATTTACGAGAAGAAAACTACCTACCCTTGTGTTGAGATCAAGTTGCTCCACTCCCACCATATGAAACTTGATTTCTAGTCTTTCCAAGTTGCTTTCCACTCAATCCCTTCCTCCACCACAGCCAAATCGGTGAGGAGAGTTGAGTGTTGGGGAGATTATCATTTGAAGCACAAGAGCAAGGAGTTCATCATCACCAACCCCATCTATTACCTTTTGGAGGGTGGTGCCTCCTAGATTGGTTAGGTGTCACTTGGGAGCCTCCGTCATGATGTGGAGTTGAACCAAGGAGTTTGTAAGGGCAAGGAGATCGCCTACTTCGTGAAGATCTACCCCGAGTAAGGCTAGTCCTCCGTGGGCGTAAGCCATGATGGCATAGACAAGGTTGCTTCTTCGTGGACCCTTCGTGGGTGGAGCCCTCCGTGGACTCACGGCAGCCGTTACCCTCCGTGGGTTGAAGTCTCCATCAACGTGGATTGACGATAGCACCACCTATCGGAACCACGAGAAAAAATCTCCGTGTCTCCAATTGCGTTTGCTCTTCACAATCTCTCCCTTACTATTCATGCAATTTACTTTCCGCTGCCCTATACTCTAGAATTGCATGCTTAGTATGTTGCTCGACTTGTATGCATGATGCTTGACTTGTTCTTCATTGTGAATTTGCTATGAACTTATGTTAATCAAAAGGCATAATCTTTTATCTTGTCGAGTTGTCTAATCACCCCCCTCTATACACTCTTGCCTTCAACGATCCTACAATTGGTATCAGAGCATTGGTCTCCATTGCTTTGGTTTGCACACCATTGGAGGAAGATGGACGTGTCTACGTTTGGGAGTGTTAGTCATAGAGTGCCTATTCTTGATGGAGTGTCCTATAACTCGTGGAGGATTGAAATGCTTGCTATCTTTAAGATATACAACTTGCAAAATATGTTGAAACCCCATATGCACCACCATTTGACCCTTGCACCCTCTCAGATGAAGAGCTTGATTTGCTTCAGAACCTTAGAACTGTCAATCTTATCATTAGAGGTTTGCTCGATAACTTGCTTGAGCTTGTCACTAACTTTGAGTGCGCCCATGCTATGTGGAAGTTCTTGGAAGAACTTTATCCGGACTACTCGTTGAGAGGTCTTGATGAAATTCTATACAAGACAGTTGAATTTGATATGTTGCGCCCCAAAGATCCTAACTTTGATAAATGCTTCTTTGAGCTTCGTGATCTTATGAAAAAGAAGGGTGATCCCGGTTTTATCAATGTTCGAATAAGAAATGCTCTTGTTTTGCATTCCGATGACTATTATCACGTTGATAAAACTGATGCAAGTCATTGTCAAATTGACCTAGGTATTGATGATGAATTATCTATGGGTCAATATGATGATGAGCATGAGCATGATGACGATTCGGACACCGAGCTAGACAAGATCATGAAGAGTCTCGATCTAATGGCAAATATGAGAGACTACATATCCGTGGCAAAGAATGGATTCTTGATAGTGGATGCACCGATCACATGACCGGAGATGAAGACATGTTTCGAGAGCTTGCAAAGAACGATGGTCCACGCAAGTATGTGACTTTTGGAGACAACTCCAAGGGTGTTAAAGATGTTTTCTTTGACAAAGATAGACTCTGCAGTGCATGTCAAGCAGGAAAACAAGTTGGAGGAAGTCATCCCGTGAAGAATGTCATGACCACAAGGAGACCGCTTGAGCTTCTTCATATGGATCTCTTCGGTCCCAATGCTTACAAAAGCCTTGGTGGTAACTCCTTTGGTCTAGTTATTGTTGATGACTTTTCCAGATTTACGTGGGTATTTCTACTTGATGACAAATCGCAGGTTCAGAAAATCTTCAAAACCTTTGCTAGAAAGGCTCAGAATCAATTTGAGGTGAAGATCAAGAAGGTTCGGAGTGACAACGGAACGGAGTTCAAGAACGCCCATGTGGACTCTTTTCTCGATGAGGAAGGGATTCAACATGAGTTCTCAGCTACGTACACACCTCAACAAAACGGGGTTGTTGAGAGGAAGAACCGAACGCTCATTGAGATGGCGAGGACAATGCTTGATGAATACAAGACACCAAAACACTTTTGGGGTGAAGCCGTTGAGACAGCTTGTCATGCCATCAATGACTTTATCTTCACAAGCTTCTCGGCAAGACTTCATCTGAGCTCCTCACGGGTAACAAACCCCAAGTGGGATATTTTCGTGTCTTTGGTTCAAAGTGCTATATTCTTGATAAGCATCGTCGGTCTAAGTTTGCTCCTAAAACTCATGAAGGCTTTTCCTCGGTTATGGATCAAACTCTCACACCTACCGTGTCTACAATAATTTCACCCGAAAGGTTGAAGAGACGGTAGATGTGAAGTTTGATGAATCTAATGGCTCGCAAGTAGAGCAAATGCCTATTGATGTAGGAGACAAGGACCCATCGGAAGCCATTCAAGATTTATCCATTGGAAAGATTAGTCCCATGGAAGTGAAGGAGAGTACCTCATCTACATATGTGGAGCCCCTACCTCACGGCAAGGTGAACCTCAAGGCAACATGGAGGCTTCCACAAGTGGAACTCACCAAGATGAGGAAGTGCGACAAGAAGATCCACCACAACCTCCTTCTCCACCACCTCAAGACAACACCAACAACTCAGATGGAGAAGAAGATGAGGATGATGAGGAAGCTCAACCACGACCACGACAAAAGCTATCCCGAGTTCGAGAAAGAGTCAAGAAAGACCATCCCGTGGAACAAATGATGAATGACATCGACTCCGGGAGAATCACTCGCTCTAAAACTCGTTTAGCTAACTTTTGTGAGCATTACTCATTTATTTCAAGTCTTGAACCTATGAAGGTAGAAGAAGCGCTTGAAGACCCGGATTGGGTGAACGCTATGCATGAAGAGCTGCACAACCGAGAGGAACAACGTTTGGTCTTTGGTAGAAAGCCCAATGATGACCAAAACGTCATTGGAACCAAATGGGTGTTTCGGAACAAGCAAGATGAAGATGGACAAGTCATCCGCAACAAAGCTCGTCTTGTAGCACAAGGTTACACACAAGTCGAAGGTATGGACTATGGTGAGACCTATGCCCCCGTTGCTAGACTTGAGTCCATTCGCATTCTTCTTGCTTATGCCAATCACCATAACATTACTCTCTATCAAATGGACATTAAAAGTGCTTTTCTGAATGGTGAAATTGAGGAGGAAGTATTTGTGAAACAACCTCCGGTTTGTGAATCCTAAAAGCCTAATCATGTTTACAAATTGCACAAAGCTCTTTATGGTCTTAAACAAGCCCCTAGAGCTTGGTACAAATGCTTGACTAGCTTTCTTCTTGAAAAAGGATTTGAAATTGGTAAAATTGACTCAACGCTATTCACAAAAAGGGTTGACGGTGAACTATTTGTGTGCCAAATATATGTCGATGATATTATCTTTGGTTCAACTAACCCTGATTTTAGTGAGAAGTTTGGGAAGCTTATGTCAGAGAAGTATGAGATGTCCATGATGAGTGAACTCAAGTTCTTTCTTGGGTTGCAAATCAAGCAATCTAAGGAGGGTACTTTTGTCTCACAAACTAAGTACACTAAGGATCTCTTCAAGAAGTTCAACATGCAAGAGAGCAAAGGTATGAGAACCCCATGCCTACTAATGGACACAATGACTTGACTAAAGATGGAGAACCTGTTGATCAAAAGGTTTATCGATCCATGATTGGTTCTCTACTATATCTTTGTGCTTCTCGTCCCGATATTATCTTTGAGTGTATGCATGTGTGCTCGATATCAAGCTGCTCCTAAAGAATGTCATCTTAAAGCTGTTAAAAGAATTGTGAGATATTTGATACACACACCTAACTTTGGCATTTGGTATCCTAAGAGGGCCTCTTTCGATCTTGTTGGCTATTCCGACTCGGACTATGCCGGAGACAAGATAGATAGAAAGTCAACTTCGGGTACATGTCAATTTCTTGGTCGATCTCTTGTGTCTTGGTCATCCAAGAAACAAAACTCGATATCATTATCTACTGCAGAAGCAGAATATATCGCTGCTGGTTCGTGTTGTGCTCAGTTGCTATGGATGAAACAAATGCTTAAGGACTATGGGATACATGCAAGACATGTTCCTTTGCTTTGTGACAACGAGAGTGCAATTAAGATTGGACACAATCCTGTGCAACACTCTCGCACAAAACACATTGAAGTTCGTCACCATTTTATTCGTGATCATATTGCTAAGGGTGACATTGATCTTAAACATGTTCGTACTGACAAACAGCTTGCAGATATCTTCACAAAACCACTTGATGAGAAAGTGTTTTGTCGCTTGAGGAGTGAGTTGAACATCATTGATGCTTCAAACTTGGAGTGAAAACTCCATTGATGCATGCAAGGCATGAGCCTAATTGACTAATCCTTGATATTTCTCTTATGATGATGATCATATGTCTTGGACACATTTGCCCCTTGTATTGCATCAAACTCCTTGCAGTACTTGGATGGTCTACATTCTACAAGATTATCACACTCACTCAAATCATGAGTAATCTTGTCATTGACCAAGTATCTAGCTCTTGGGATGTTGAGTTCAAGGAACAAATTTCCACATATCCTTTTTAACATCATAAACTTCAGTTCTTCACTCATGTCATATTGGACATTCTTGAGAATTTCCTTGCTTGCCTAACCCATGTAGGAAGATGAACTCTACATTTGGTAATGGTGCTCCAACTTCACATTCTATGAGCATCTACATCAAGTTCACCTACATGAGAACAAGCAACAACAAGCCCAAGGTATGTCTTTCACATCTTGAAAAAGCTTTGCTCAAAGATATGAGTACAAGCAGTTTCAAAAGATGTGATAACATCAAATGCTTTATCGAAAAATGGTAACCCCATTTTGAGCTTAAACGATGAATATGACCTATGATCAAATGTTCTCATTTGACTCCTAAGTCAATATACTCAAACATAGGTGACCTAGTCGCCGACCCTTGTCTAGATGAAGTACATATGATTTGGAGTTTTACTATTGTCTCTTTTGATTCTCTTGTTGAGTTTTTTCCTTGTTTTATAAAAAAAACTTCACCTAGAACTCTTTTCATTGCTGTTTCTTTTGTTCTTGTGTATATTTTTCCGCTCTGATAAATTCCCTGAAAATCTTTTACACATTCATTGCAAATCTTCTGAAACATTTCTTGCAAATGAGCTGAATTATTTCTACATTTCCTTGGAATTAAACTCGGAGTCACCGATTTAAATATTTGGATCGACCGAAAAAAAGGATCTGCCCTAAGTCTCGACTTTCGGACTCACCGATCCATCTCAATTCGTGTCACCGATTTACATTCACTAGGATATCATCTTCTACAGCTCACCTAATTGATTTACATTCTACATACTTAATTTGCTCTGTTGTGATTCTTAATGAACCCACTTCCTTCCTTCCATCTTTCCTGTCCTTCCTGGTTTACTGTCCTTTTCGGCACTTGATGTCAAAGGGGGAGAAGATTTAGGGGGAGATTAAGGGAAGATTGGAGGATAAAGGGAGAGAAGATATTTTTTAAGGAAGAAGAACAATCTTATCTTACGGGGGAGAGGATCACATCAAAGCTTTGCCAAAAGTAAAAGTATTACCATTATTCTCCTGATTTTGCTTCTCTTGCTCTCATCATTGGTATCTTCTGAAAAGTACAATTGGTATTGTATATAATTGGTATTTTTTTTACAATTGGTATCCTCTGAAGATCACAATTGATATCTTATGGAAAGCAAAATCTCTCAGAGCTCATTGAAAATCTTTTAGTCTTGGGAGACATGTTGGCTGATTCAAGCTAGTGCTCAACCTGAGACACTCTTTATACATGTCATCCCTGGCTTGGTACTCTTGATGTTCTTGCTGTTGGCTGTAGGAATACTCTTGTGTTTATCTAACCGTGTTTTCTCAAGTTTATTTCTTCAGGTACATCACCAAG
The DNA here is from genome assembly GCA_021437245.1 of Aegilops speltoides. Classification (NCBI taxonomy): domain Eukaryota; kingdom Viridiplantae; phylum Streptophyta; class Magnoliopsida; order Poales; family Poaceae; genus Aegilops; species Aegilops speltoides. The sequence continues at coordinate 198,191,056 of CM038144.1, read as the reverse complement.
GAACTTCAAGGTAAGTATATGCATCTTGCAGGGTGTGCATGATGGTGACTTGCTTGTGAATACTTGTTTGCAAGAAATCACCATGCACATATGCATCATCTCTCATTTACCCTCATCTGCTCTGATGCATATAGCCAAGCTGCATGCAGCACATCTAGCTTTTCTCTCATGTGTGCTTGTGGTAGTCCAAAACCAAAACCTAAAATCTTGCACACTTGTAGGGGGAGCTTGTGTACTACATGTTTGTCAGAGCTTTAATGTTAACCATGTCCTTCTTTTAGTAAGCTTTGATATCTTTTTCTGTGTGTTGCCATCAATTACCAAAAAGGGGGAGATTGAAAGCACATTTGCTCCCTAGGTGGTTTTGGTAATTAATGACAACATACTTTGTGGTTGGACTAATGCTTTTATCAAGTATGTTTCAGGAAAGTCAACCACTCTGGCAATGGCAAGAGAACTAGAAGGGTGGACCCCTAAGATGCTAAGGAAAGGATTGGCAAAAGCTCAAGACTCCATTTTTGGTTTAGTGATCCAAGATCACATTGAGTCCATAGGAAAGCCAATACTATTAAAAGGGGTGAGGTTATGATGATGATCTGGTTGCTCTAAAGTGCTTAGTGATTTATCTCTCAAACAATCAGCAATCTTTCATTCCAACATGAACCCATAAGTAATCTCGGTCCCACCGATTCCAAACTCACCACACCAAGATGAACCACCTCAGCCATATAGCCAAACCCTAAGAATCTCGGATTTTCCGATTCCAAACTCGGTCATTCCGATATTGGTGTTGCCAAGCTTCAGAACATTCAGTACTCAAATCGGTGTCACCGAGATGAGAAAGTCGGTCCCACCGAAATTGGCAAACCCTAGACTTTGGAAGAATCGGACTAACCGAGATTGTATTTTCGGTCCCACGAAAATCCCAACGCTCACAAGATTTGAACTTTCGGTCGACCGAGTTGTCAACTTCGGTCCGACCGAGATTGGTCAAATGTGTGTAACGGTTGGATTTTGTGTGGAGGCTATAAATACCCTCCACCTCCTCTTCATTCGTGGAGAGAGCCATCGAAAGAACTACCACTCCTACCTTACATTTCGAGAAGAAAACTACCTACCCTTGTGTTGAGATCAAGTTGCTCCACTCCCACCATATGAAACTTGATTTCTAGTCTTTCCAAGTTGCTTTCCACTCAATCCCTTCCTCCACCACAGCCAAATCGGTGAGGAGAGTTGAGTGTTGGGGAGATTATCATTTGAAGCACAAGAGCAAGGAGTTCATCATCACCAACCCCATCTATTACCTTTTGGAGGTGGTGCCTCCTAGATTGGTTAGGTGTCACTTGGGAGCCTCCGTCATGATGTGGAGTTGAACCAAGGAGTTTGTAAGGGCAAGGAGATCGCCTACTTCGTGAAGATCTACCCGAGTAAGGCTAGTCCTCCGTGGGCGTAAGCCATGATGGCATAGACAAGGTTGCTTCTTCGTGGACCCTTCGTGGGTGGAGCCCTCCGTGGACTCAAGCAAGAGCCGTTACCCTCCGTGGGTTGAAGTCTCCATCAACGTGGATTGACGATAGCACCACCTATCGGAACCACGAGAAAAAATCTCCGTGTCTCCAATTGCGTTTGCTCTTCACAATCTCTCCCTTACTATTCATGCAATTTACTTTCCGCTGCCCTATACTCTAGAATTGCATGCTTAGTATGTTGCTCGACTTGTATGCATGATGCTTGACTTGTTCTTCATTGTGAATTTGCTATGAACTTATGTTAATCAAAAGGCATAATCTTTTATCTTGTCGAGTTGTCTAATCACCCCCCCTCTAGACACTCTTGCCTTCAACGATCCTACAGAGGGTCATCATCCTCCTCCTCCATAAAATCATCAAGATTTGCTTCTTCGACAATGGGGGCGATATCATCTGGCACTAATGGAGGCTCTCCCTCACGTCGTCCGCTATCACCCACCATGACAGGTGCAGGTAATTTGGTAGGTGGGGTGGTGTTCATACCTTCTTGAGAAGTTGTCGTTGGTGTGATACTGGGCGCCTCGACACGAAGAAGGGTCTTCGGCAAAGTCAAGAACCAGCTCTTGCATGCGCCAATCCATTTAGGGGTCTCCTCATCATCGACTGATATCGGAGGAAGCAATCCATTTAGGGGTTTTCCTGAAGCCCGCTAAGGCACTAGCCACGTTAACCTTGAAGATGCCATCGTGAATCTCTCGGTTATGGAACTTGCGGTCCTTCGGCTTCATGATTGTTGCCTTTCCCACGGCCACCTTCTGGCCCTTGATGTCATGGAGTAGGGTGCATGGGTTATCGTCGGCCTACGAAGAAACATCAAACATTCGAAAGGCAACTGAAACGTAAGACTATAGACATGCTGGTGAAAAGGGTATGACACGTAATTACCGTGAGGGCGTCGAGCTCAGCCATAGACAAAGGCCCACCGAGCATGCCAGAGACATAGGTCGGGCTGCTATGAATAGGAGCGGGACCTTTAGCGGTTGCTTGAGCAGGTGCTAGTGGTGTGATGTTCACCGAATTGCTCCCGGCGTAGCTGAGAAGGGGAAAGTCCTCTGGCCCTTTATTTGGATTGCTCTTTGACCAATCGATAATTGCCGGAATCAAGCTGGCAATAATTGAAGATTGGAAGTTAGTCGTGACGCCAGCCACCGCAGTTTGACCATTGCATTGACTACCCCGAGCAACTCTTCTTTAGTATCAGCTCTGGTCTTATTAACCGCAATCGTGACCTTCTCATCGATAGTCTGCTGATTGAGCAACCGTCTCTTCCTTCCTTCCTTTGGCCCCTCCCGCTAGCACGTCCTCCACGAGGCACCATCTCTGACACCGTGAACACGTCCATAGGATAGCGGTTTGTCCTCCGGGACATTTTTCAGTATGTTTAGGGCCTTGTTGAATGGGGTGTCCCACTTGGGCCTCGCCAATGACTGTGGCGACTCATCGCTTTCGGCTGCCTTTTGGTGTTGCTCTTTCTGCAAAAGTAATGTGGATGGTTTACTAATGTGACAAAACTTGTAGTCGAATTGATTGGAAACTAATATCATAATGTGGTAATATAACAATTACCAGAAGTCTCATGAACTCCCTCATGTTCAGGTTTGTGTAAAAGATCTTTTTGACGTGGTCCCACTTGTACCGGGCCCTGATGCAGTCACGCTCCATCAGGTCGCTGAACTCCTCCAAGGGGTCTGGGATTATGTGACTTTCATGTTCGGCGTCCTCCTTGGCCCATACGTGCCTCTTCCCCTCGTAACCACAACTTCTGAGGCGGTGGGAGGCATGTTCCTGGCCTGGAGCGCCTTCATTTTCTTCGACCTTGCCTTGACTTCTTTAGCGCAAGTCTCCTTGAATTTTTCAAAGTCCTCTTCCTTTAGTGACGGATTGTCAACATGAATCTTTGACCATGGTTAATTCTTCGCAATCGCTTTTTCACCCGAACTTTCCAGGCGGACAAGTCGTTGGTGAACGTTACCATCGCCTTGTTGTTTATCTTTGTCATGACATCGTCATCCCATGGATCTTTGCTTTCATCCCGGCCAGGGAACATGAACATATTGTGCAATTTCTTAGAAGCATGTGCTCTATATGTGGTATCTTCTTCAACTTCTCGTCGTTGATGTTGGCGGTTTTCCTGAGGATGCATCCTAGTTGATTGCCCCAGCATGAGCACGCTTCCTCCGGTGTCGTTGGCTCTAATTTCTTGGGGTGCATCTCTGTGACCACAATTTGTCTAATGCCGAGCTCGCTTGGTCTTCGTGTCCTCTTCTACTTCGGTGCTTTACCGACTACGACAACATCATTGCCGGTCTCGGGGGTGGTGTCGGTGCCGGTGCCAGTGTCGGGGTTGGTGCCACTGTAGCCACCATGCACCCCTATTTGGTGTTCGTCCAGGTAATCAAAATAGTGATTTGCTGCCCTGATGGGGTCTTCTTTGAGGTGAGCAGAACCCCCGGCTTCGGCTTGGCTAGACATGTTTCCTATTCAACAATTGTAAATAAAAGATATAATGAAGAGAAAAAAGGGGCCTATGTTTGGTCGGAATGTTTATTCATTCGCCCCGGCAAATCCCGGGCACTCCATATGTCCTAGTTTCTAGCACAAGTCATGCCGAAAAACACGGAAATTTTCGGCATGACCTTTGCTAAAAAAGTGGACACATGGAGCGCCTGAAATTTGTCGGAACGAAAATGAATCAACATTCCAGCAAAACATAGGCCACTCGGATATTCTTCGACATTCAACCAACATTGCAAAATCATATAACATCAATGACATATATCATTTGCAAAATATATCATTCAAGCAAGTACACAGGGTGAAAATTTACTGAACATGGCAAAACAGATTCAGATAGCAATGTTTATGGCTAGTAAACTATATGCTACAGGAACATATTAAGGCAGACAAGAGCATTACATGCTAGTACTATATGCACTAAACAAAACTACCTCACTGAGATTTGTCCAGAAACTTATGGGATTGATAATACCTTCAATGCATAATGGGCACATGATACAAACTATTTCAAACTTAGAAAAATACTAGCATGGCAAAACAGATTCAAGCAGGCATGTTTGCAAGCTTGTTGCACTCACTACAAAGCACTTTGGCATGGAAGAAAAACTAGCAGCAAGTAGACATGAAAATGAACCTATTTGTGTGCAAAACTACCACATAGCATGCTTGTACTTAAATACACAAAAATAACAAAATGGCATATGCTGTAAAATAACATGTTTGCAAACTTGCTCAGATGATGAATCTAATGCCATAGATGGATTAGTTGGATTCTCCTAGCACAAACTTGCTCTCTCTCTCTCTCTCTCTCTGCTACATCTCCTAGGGTTCATACATAGCTAGGCTAGGGTTCATACGTTGCTCTCTTTCTCTTTTCATCCAAATTGTACCTAAACCCAATCTCTCCTACTCCAACGATTCTGAAACCTTCATAGCATCTCAGAACTACGTCAGAGAGTCTCCTCAAAAAATTCAAAATTTTCAAAAAAGCCTATGAGCCATTGGCATTCTGTCTCTGAATTTTCAAGGAGGAGACAGAATTTTTTGAGGAGGAGGAGACAGAATTTGGGCACAAAATTTTTTGAGGAGTAGGAGACAACGAACAAATCACGAAATACCTGCACAAAAATCAAACAACTTGCAACAAACGCGATAAAGGGGTTCTCAATCCCTTCACAGTTACTTGCAAAAGTGAGATCTGATAGAGATAGATAAACGATAAAGTAAATATTTTTGGTACTTTTGGTTTATAGATTGGAAAGTAAAAGATTGCAAAATAGTAGATCGGAAACTAATATGATGGAAAATAGACCCCGGGGCCATAGGTTTCACTAGAGGCTTCTCTCAAGATAGCAAATAATACGGTGGCTGAAAAAATTACTGTTGAGCAATTGATAGAAAAGTGCAAGGTTATGACGATATCAAAGGCAGTGATCATGAATATAGGCATCACGTCCATGTCAAGTAGACCGAAACGATTCTGATTCTACTACTATTACTCCACACATCGACCGCTATCCAGCATGCATCTAGAGTATTAAGTTCATAAATAACGGAGTAATGCATTAAGTAAGATGACATGATGTAGAGGAATTAACTCAAGCAATATGATGAAAACCCCATCTTTTTATCATCGGTGGCAACAATACAATACGTGCCTTGCTGCCCCTACTATCACTGGGAAAGGACACCGCAAGATTGAACCCAAAGCTAAGCACTTCTCCCATTGCAAGAAAAACCAATCTAGTTGGCCAAACCAATCCGATAGTTCGAAGAGAATTACAAAGATATCAAATCATGCATATAAGAATTCAGAGAAGATTCAAATAATATTCATAGATAAGCTAATGATAAATCCACAATTCATCGGATCTCGGCAAACACACCGCAAAAAAGTATTACATCGAATAGATCTCCAAGAACATCGAGGAGAACATGGTATTGAGAATCAAAGAGAGAGAAGAATCCATATAGCTACTAGCTATGGACCCGTAGGTCTGTGGTAAACTACTCATGCTTCATTGGAAGGGCAATAGAGTTGATGTAGATGCCCTCCATGATGGAATCCCCCTTCGGCAGGGTGCCGGAAAACGTCCCTAGATGGGATCTCACTGGTACAAAAGGTTGCGGCAACGAAAAAGTGTTTTCATGGATGCCTCTGATGGTTTGGGGATATATGGGAATATATAAGCAATAGAATTAGGTCGAGAGGGTCACGGGGGCCCCCACAAGGGTGGGGGCGCGCCCTCCGTCCTTGTGGCCGCCTCGTGGCTCCTCCGACTTCATGTCCAAGTCTCCTAGTTGTCTTCTGGTCCAATAAAAATCATCGCGAAGGTTTCATTCCGTTTGGACTCCGTTTGGTATTCCCTTTCTGCAAAACTCAAAAACAAGGAAAAACAGGAACTGGCACTAGGCTCTAGGTTAATAGGTTAGTCCCAAATATAGTATAAAATAGCATATTAATGCATATAAAACATCCAAAAAGATAATATAATAGCATGGAACAATAAAAAATTATAGATAGGTTGGAGACGTATCAAGCATCCCCAAGCTTAATTCTTGCTCGTCCTCGAGTAGGTAAATGATAAAAACATATTTTTTTTGATGTGGAATGCTACCTAACATATTTATCCAAGTAATTTTCTTTATTGTGGCATGAATGTTCCGATCTATAAGATTCAAAACAAAAATTTAATATTGACATAAAAACAATAATACTTCAAGCATACTAACAAGGCAATTATGTCTTCTCAAAATACCATGGCCAAAGAAAGCTTATCCCTAAAAAATCATATAGTCTGGCTATGCTCCATCTTCATCACACAAAATATTCAAATCATGCACAACCCCGATGACAAGCCAAGCAATTGTTTCATACTTTTGATGTTCTCAAACCTTTTCAACTTTCACGCAATACATGAGCATGAGCCATGGACATAGCACTATAGGTGGAATAGAATATGGTGGTTGTGGTGAAGACAAAAAGAGGGAGATACTCTCACATCAACTAGGCGTATCAACGGGCTATGGAGATTCCCATCAATATATATCAATGTGAGTGAGTAGGGATTGCCATGCAACGGATGGACTAGAGCTATAAGTTTATGAAAGCTCAAAAAGAAAAACTAAGTGGGTGTGCATCCAACTCGCTTGCTCACGAAGACCTAGGGCAATTTGAGGAAGCCCATCATTGGAATATACAAGCCAAGTTCTATAATAAAATAAATCCCATTACATATGAAAGTGACAATATAGGAGACTCCCTATTATGAAGACCATGTTGCTACATTGAAGCACAAGTGTGGAAAAAGGATAGTAACATTGCCCCTTCTCTCTTTTTCTCTCATTTTTTGTTTGGCTTCTTTGGCCTCCTTTTTTTATTTCCACACATGGGACAATGCTCTAATAATGATGATCATCACACTTCTATTTACTTACAACTCAAAAATTACAACTCGATACTTAGAACAAAATATGACCCTATATGAATGCCTCCAGCAGTGTACCGGGCTGTGCAATAAATCAGGAGTGACATATATGAAAGAATTATGAAAGGTGGCTTTGCCACAAATACGATGTGAACTATATGATCATGCAAAGCAATATGACAATGATGAAGCATGTCATAATAAATGGAATGGTGGAAAGTTGCATGGCAATATATCTTGGAATGGCTATGGAAATGCCATAATAAGTAGGTAGGGTGGCTGTTTTGAGGAAGGTATATGGTGGGTGTATGGTACCGGCGAAAGTTGCACGGTACTTGAGAGGCTAGCAATGGTGGAAGGGTGAGAGTGCGTATAATCCATGGACTCAACATTAGTCATAAAGAACTCACATACTTAATGCAAAAATCTATTAGTCATCGAAACGAAGTACTATGCGCATGCTCCTAGGGGGATAGATTGGTAGGAAAATACCATCGCTCGTCCCCGACCACCACTTATAAGGAAGACAATCAAAAAATATCTCATGCTCCAACTTCATTACATAACAGTTCACCATACGTGCATGCTACGGGAATCACAAACCTCAACACAAGTATTTCTCAAATTCATAATTACTTACTAGCATGACTCTAATATCACCATCTTCATATCTCAAAACAATCATAAGGAATCAAACTTCTCATAGTATTCAATGCACTTTATACGAAAGTTTTTATTATATCCCTCTTGGATGCCTATCATATTAGGACCAAATTTATAACCAAAGAAAATTACCATGTTGTTTAAAGACTCTCAAAATAATATAAGTGAAGCATGAGAGTTCATCAATTTCTATAAAATAAACCCACCTCCATGCTCTAAAAAGATATAAGTGAAGCACTAGAACAAAATTGCCTATCTCAGAAGATATAAGTGAAGCACAAAGAGTATTCCTAATAAATCACGATTCATGTATGTCTCTCTCAAAAGGTGTCTAAATCAAGGATGATTGTGGAAAACTAAAAAGCAAAGACTCAAATCATACAAGACGCTCCAAGCAAAACACATATCATGTGGTGAATAAAAATATAGCCTCAAGTAAAGTTACTGATAGACGAAGACAAAAGAGGGGACGCCTTCCGGGGCATCCCCAAGCTTAGGATCTTGGTTGTACTTGAATATTACCTTGGGGTGCCTTGGTCATCCCCAAGCTTAGGCTCTTACCACTCCTTATTCCATAGTCCATAAAATCCTTACCCAAAGCTTGAAAACTTCACAACACAAAACTCAACAGAAAATCTCATAAGCCCCGTTCATATAAGAAAATAAATCACCACTTTATGGTACTATTGTGAACTCATTCTTTATTTAAATTGGTGTAATATCTACTGTATTCCAACTTTTCCATGGTTCATACCCCCGATACTACCCGTAGATTTATCAAATAAGTAAAACAACACAAAGAAAACAGAATCTGTCAAAAAACAGAACAATCTGTAGTAATTTGTAACTCTCGAATACTTCTGTAACTCCAAAAATTCTGACAAATTAGGACAACATGTCAAATTTGTGTTCCAATCGAGCGCGAAAAGAATCAAATCAAAAACACATTTGTGTGAATTATGAAAATTATTTTCCTGGGCGCAAAAGTTTCTGTTTCTCAGCAAGATTAAAACAACTATCACCGTAAGCTATCCCAAAGGTCTTACTTGGCACAAACACTAACTAAAACACAAAACCACATCTAACCAGAGTCTAGATGAATTATTCAAAGCAAAATAGTAATAAAAAGCAAAGAACAAAAATAAAATTGGGTTGCCTCCCAACAAACGCTATTGCTTGACGCCCTTAACTGGGCATTGATAATTTCAATGATGCTCACATAAAAGAGAAGAATTGAAGCACAAAGAGAGCATCATAGAACACTTGACAAGCACATCTAATTCTAACATACTTTCTATGCATAGGAATTTTATAGGCAAACAAATTATCAAGGCAAGCAAAAACTAGCATATGCAAGGAAGAATAAAGAAGCAATATCAATCTCAACATAAAGAGAGGTAATTTAGTAACATGAAAATTCCTACCACAATATTTCCCTCTCTCATAATAATTACATGTGGGATCATATTCAAATTCAACAATATATCTATCACATAAAATATTCTCTTCATGATCCACATGCATGCAAAGTTGACACTCTTCCAAAATAGTGGATTAATATTAACTAAAGTCATGACCTCTCCAAACCCACTTTTATCAATAAATAAATAAATTGAACATTATCCAAATATGTGGGATCTAAAATTGATACTCTTCCAAACCCACTTTAAATATTATAGCAAACATTATTATCAATCTCATATTCATCATGGGACTTAAATAAAATTTCAAGATCATAAGAAGAATCACCCCAATCATGATCATTGCAACAAGTAGTGGACATAGCAAAACTAGCATCCCCAAGCTTAGGGTTTTGCATATCATTAACACAATTGACATTAATAGGATTTATAATAACATCATTGAGATCATGCTTTTGATTCAAGAAACTATCAAGTATGGGTGCAATAGGAATAATATCATGTTTAACATAAGGAACTATAGCAAATTCATCTCCAGAAACATTATTAATATTGGCATCAAGGCCATAAGAATAGCAAGCATCACTTTCATTAAGGGAGGATATCTCAATCAAATCATCAGAATCATAATTATCTATAGGTTCATGCATATCATTATTCTCTTCCAAAGGAACGGTCATTCTCTCAAGAAATTCCTTAACATAGGCATTATGAGCATAGTTCTCATAGAAATATTTAAGTATGTTAAATTTTTCAGATTTGTAGAGAGAAATATCATACTTTTCAATCAAAGAAACAACTTCATAAGCACCTTTAAAGCAACAAATTCTTCAGTTTGTTCGATATCATAGTAACTATAAACACCCTTTTCATAAGAAGATAAGATTTCATTATCATTAAACTCACATAGGTAGGGAAGGTGTTTTTTAGGGTTCTTAGAGCAACATGTAAATCTCAAATTTCACAAAGATTCCAAGCATAACATAGCAAACAATTTATTTGATTCCATAAGAGTCTCCTTTTTTCAGACAAATGATGATGCACAAAATGAGCATGCTCACCTAAGGGTTTTCCCTCAATTAAACTAGTTGGGGTTTCAGCACGAGCACATATGGATCAAAGATGATCCAAGTAGAAAACTTTAAGTGGATCCGTATCAATAGATTCTTAGCAAGCAAAGATGCAAGCACATAGAAGGCACGTGGAAACAAAAGCAAATATAGCAAACAAGAAAAAAGGCATATGGAAAGACGAACGGAAAGAGGGGCGAAGAAAAAGGTAAATCTTTTCAAAAATCGTTTTAGAAGTGAGGTTGAGGAAAACGAGAGGCGAATGGTGAATAATGTAATGCAAGAGATTAGAGTTTATGATGGGTACTTGGTATGTCTTGACTTGGCATAGATTCCCAGGCAACGGTGCCAGAAATTCTTCCTGGTAGTTCTTGAGCTTGCGTTGGTTTTTCCCTTGAAGAGGGAAGGGTGATGCGGCAAAGGAGATAAGTATTTCCCTCAGTTTGAGAACCAAGGTATCAATCCAGTAGGAGACAATGCACAAATCACCGAATACCTGCACAAACAATCAAACAACTTGCACCCAACGCGATAAAGGGGTTGTCAATCCCTTCACGGTTGCTTGCAAAAGTGAGATCTGATAGAGATAGATAAAACATAAAGTAAACATTTTTGTTATTTTTGGTTTATAGATCGGGAAGTAAAATATTAGAAAATAGTAGATCGGAAACTAATATGATGGAAAATAGACCCCGGGGCCATAGGATTAGAGGCTTCTCTCAAGATAGAAAATAATACGGTGGGTGAACAAATTACTATCGAGCAATTGATAGAAAAGCGCAAGGTTATGACGATATCTAAGGCAATGATCATGAATATAGGCATCACGTCCATGTCAAGTCGACCGAAATGATTCTAATTCTACTACTATTACTCCACACATCGACCGCTATCCATCATGCATCTAGAGTATTAAGTTCATAAAGAACGGAGTAATGCATTAAGTAAGATGACATGATGTAGAGGAATTAACTCAAGCAATATGATGAAAAACCCATCTTTTTATCCTCGATGGTAACAATACAATATGTGCCTTGCTGCCTGAGGGAGTCCCAGATTAGGGGGTGTCCGGATAGCCGAACTATCACCTGTGGCCGGACTCCTGGACTATGAAGATACAAGATTGAAGACTTCGTCCCCTTGTCCGGATGGGACTTTCCTTGGCGTGGAAGGCAAGCTTGGCGATACGGATATGTAGATCTCCTACCATTGTAACCGACTCTGTGTAACCCTAACCCTCTTCGGTACCTATATAAACCGGAGGGTTTTAGTCCGTAGGATGAACAACAATCATACCATAGGCTAGCTTCTAGGGTTTAGCCTCTCTGATCTCGTGGTAGATCTACTCTTGTACTACGCATATCATCAATATCAATCAAGCAGGAGTAGGGTTTTACCTCCATCGAGAGGGCCCGAACTTGGGTAAAAACATCGTGTCCCTTGTCTCCTGTTACCATCCGCCTAGACGCACAGTTCGGGACCCCCTACCCAAGATCCGCCGGTTTTGACACCAACATGGGTGCTTTCATTGATAGTTCCTCTATGCCGTTGCCATCAGGAAGGATGCCTCATCCCGTCTTTCAAGACGGCACTGTTGCTAAAGGAGCTTTGGCTATCGGCCAAACTCTCCGGCTAGGCGGTTTCCTTATGACCGCCTGTCCAGCCGCCGCACCGACGATGACTTCTCGGGTCATCGAAAGCAATCTTCATGTTAGCTTGGAACTCGCCGAGCAGTTAGATCCGATGGAGCTCTCTTCCTTAAACGAGCTCTTGGATCGCATCGCCGCCCTAGTAGTCGCTACAGACTATGATCAGATTGGGCCTAAACCCGATCTAAGAGAGGTTAACTCTCCCCAGGTTACCCGCCACGTTGCTGTGGTAGAGGAACAATACGGCGACCCTTCTTTTATCTTAAGGACTAGCTATGTCCGGATTCCCGATCCCTCCATGCCGGATTCCCGTGGAGGGGAGGATGCTACTCAAGCCCTGAACCTAAAGTCAGGCAGCGGGCTAGATTCATTGGACAACATCCAAGAACCTAAGCTTCCAAGTTCGAAAACTACTTGGCCCCTGAGTCTTAAAGTGGACGGGGTTCCAAATTTAATTCCACCCGCCCACCCAAACATAAGCGATCTATCCCAAATCCGGCAAGAGCCCGCAGATCTGATACACCATTATCGGGCGATTCCTCCTGGTTATGAACAGGATAAAGGACTGCCGCAAGGAGGACGCAATTTCATTCTTCTGCAATAATTGCACGGACAAGGGAATCCTAAACGCCGTAAGTCGTCAGGAAATTACACGCCACGACTTGGCATCCATAGTGCAAAAGTACTGTGATGGAAAGCGCCTGAAAACCAAATCAAATTTTGGGACAATCCGCCCTGAATACAACCCAGTCCAAAATAAAAGGGTGCATTATCGCCAGCACCTGGTTAAACACCAAAAGCAAAACCTCTATAGGGCATGGAACCGTCTTCGATGGATGGCTCAATGGACCTGCAAAATTCATAGTACAGAGGGTGCCACTCCAACTCATAGCCTTAGAGCATGTTGGATACTACGGCAGTGGCCAAAAGTGGCGAAGAGCTTCTAACCCGAGCACCAGCCCAAGGATACCAAGACGGTATTAATAGCCTCTTGAGACTTTTGCATCAAATAATATGCGAAACGAACACTCCGCAGCCTTGCCGAAGTCTACCAAGTAGCAACAATAAACCCATGGAGTGACACGGCTATTACCTTTAATGCCAGCGACGAACCTAAATTCCGAACAGCCCGAGCACCAGCCGCATTTGTCCTCAGTCCAAATGACTGCTTTCGCCTTACCAAGGTACTCATGGACGGTGGCAGCAGATTGAACCTCATTTATGATGAAACCCTCTGAAAAATGGAAATAGACTGGAGCCGCATTGAGCGAAGTAGCACAACCTTTAGAGGAATAATCCCCAGTCGGGAAGGATGTCAGATCGAAAAATCACACCGGATGTGGTGTTCGGCACGCCGGATAATTACAGGTCCGAAGAGGTCATGTTCCAAGTGGCCCCGTTCAGTAGTGGATATCACGCTCTATTAGGGCGAGAGGCATTCACAATTTTCCAAGCTGTACCCCATTACGGGTACATGAAGCTCAAAATGCCCGGGCCCAACGGAATCATCACTCTTGCTAGTGACCCGGACATAGCACTCAGCGCCAAAAACAAGACAACAGACCGCCCTTGAGGCACTATCCAAGCCCTAGCAGCCGAGGAACTCTCTGCGTTAGGCCCATGGTGAATAGGGACGATGTGATACTCGATAAGAGATCCAAGTCCACCTCCTTTAAACCAGCGGACGAAATAGTCAAATTCCAAGTCCATCCAACGGACCCTACAAAAACGGCCTCCATCGGGGCACAATTAAACCCTGATGTATACACCGCACTACGAGAACTCCTACGCGAAAATTGGAACATTTTTGCCTGGCACCCTTCAGACATGCCAGGAATCCCACACCGGCTGGCCGAGCACAGCCTAAACATCCTAAAAGGATTCAAGCCGGTCAAACAGGCTCTTCGGCGTTTCTTCGAACCCAAGAGACAGGCCATGGGAGAGGAGCTAGCCAAATTATTGGAGGCCGGATTGATCAGAGATATAAAACATCCGGACTGGCTAGCAAACCTGGTGATGGTACCAAAGAAGGACAAATCCTGGCGCCTTTGCGTCGTCTTTAAGGACCTCAACAAGGCTTGCCCAAAGGATCCCTTCCCCCTCCCCCGCATTGATCAAATTATCGACGCTACCACAGGACACGATTCATTGTGTTTCCTCGACGCATACTCCGGCTACCACCAAATTATGATGGCAGAGCCTGACCAGGCCGTAACGGCATTCATCACCCCATACGGCCCATTCTGCTTCAACACAATGCCCTTTGGGCTCAAAAACGCCGGCGCAACATATCAGCGCATGATTCGTATATGTCCGCAAACCAGATCGGCAAAACAAAGGAGGTATAGATAGACGATGTGGTCGTCAAAACCAAGCACGCCGAAACTCTAATAGACGATTTGAGGCTCACGCTCGATAATCTCCAACATATGACATTGCTTAACCGAAAATGTGTTTTCGGCATGCCACCGAAAGCTCTTGGGCTTCATTGTATCCGCAGAGGAATTGAAGCAAACCCAGCCAAGATCCGAGCTCTGTCACAATTGATATCCCAAAGGACCTCAAACAAACACAAAATTGACGGATGCGTGGCGGCTTTAAGCTGCTTTATCTCCCGCTTAGGAGAAAAGGCATTACCCTTTATCGCCTCCTCCGGCCGATGAACACTTCGAGTGGGCGGATGCATACCACGCCGGACTCAAGAAATAAAAGCCATATTGGCAACAAACCTGGTCCTGGTCGCGCCCAACATGGGCGAACCAATGCTATTATATATCGCGGCAACTCATCAAGTGGTGAGCACGGTGCTCGTTGTCAAACGAGAAACGGACGGATACAAGTTCCCCCTTCAAAAACCAGTTTACTACGTGTCCACTGTGCTGACTCCATGCAAGTCACGGTACCCGCATTATCAAAAGATAGCGTACGTGGTGTTCATGGCGTCCCGGAAGCTACGACACTACTTTCAAGAGTGTTCGATAACAGTAGCCTCTGAAGTACCTCTTAATGACATTATAAACAACCGCGACGCGATGGGCCGGATTGCCAAATGGGCCATAGAGCTCCTCTCGTTCGACATAACCTACAAGCCACGGCGAGCCATTAAGTCGCAAGTTTTGGCCGATTTCATCACCGAATGGACTGAAGCCGAACTCCCTAAAGAGTACGACGCATATAACAACTGGATCATGCACTTCGACGACTCCAAAATGTTGTCTAGTCTGGGGGCTGGCATCATTCTGACGTCCCCAACCAGAGATACGGTTCAACACGTACTCCAGATAATGTACACGGACTCCAACAACGCAGCCGAATAGGAGGCCCTTCTACATGGCCTCCGGATGATAGTCTCCATGGGCATTCAACGCCTAGAGGTGCACGGGGATTCGAACCTCGCGATATCCCAAATAAATGGAGACTTCGATGCCAAGGATCCGAAAATGGCAGCTTATCACAACACCATCCTAAAAATGTCAGCTCGGTTTGAGGGGCTCGAATTTCACCATATAGCCCGGGATAACAACCAGGCAGCAGACGTATTGGCACGCATTGGCGCAAAGCGCGATGCTGTCCCTCCCAACATCTTCCTAGAGAGGTTGTTCAAGCCATCCATACTATGGGGGAATCCGGAAATACCAACCCGGATCCAACCGCACTGCCCAACACCGAACAATCTGACACAATTGGTGGTTCTGCCAACGAAGTAACATCCTCAGCCCACGTAATAATGGCAGTAATTGCCCCGTGGACGGAACCATTCCTAGCCTACCTAACCAGGCAGGAACTTCCTGAGGACCAAAACGAGGCCCGCTGCATAGTGCGGCGATCTAAAGCCTATAAGGTCCATGAGGGAGAGCTTTACAAGAAAAGCACAACCGGAGTCCTTCAAGGTGTATCTCTGGAGAGGAAGGGCAGGACCTTCTGGCTGAAATTCATGCCGGACTCGATGGGCACCACGCTGCAGCCCGGGCCCTTGTAGGCAGGGCCTTCCGTACAGGATTTTATTGGCCGACGGCCCGGGCAGATGCTCAGGACTTAGTCCAACGATGCGTTGGTTGCCAGCTCTTTGCTAATCAAAGCCACATGCCACCTACCACCCTCAAAACTATACCCATAACCTGGCCCTTTGCGGTCTGGGGGCTTGACATGGTTGGACCCCTTAAAGGAGGAACCCACAAGCAAAAATACCTACTGGTCATGGTGGATAAATTCACCAAATGGATAGAGGCCAAGCTCATTAAGATGGCGAACTGACCGTGATAGACTTCATATCAGGGGTCGTACACCGTTACGGCGTCCCCCATAGCATCATCACTGACAACGGCATGAACTTTACGGCCGATGAGGTTAAACTCTGGTGCAAAAACATGGGCATCAAGCTCGATTATGCTTCAGTCTATCACCCTCAAACTAACGGTCAAGTCGAGCGAGCAAATGGTCTAATCATGAGCGGCATCAAACCCAGATTAGTGCGGTCCCTCAAGGAATCTAACACGCACTGGGTAGAGGAGCTCCAAAATGTTGGCTGGTCTGGGGGCTGGCGTCGTCCTGACGTCCCCAACCGGAGATACGGTTCAATACATACCCCAGATAATGTATACGGACTCCAACAACGCAGCCGAATACGAGGCCCTTCTACATGGCCTCCGGATGGCAGTCTCCATGGGCATTCAACGCCTAGAGGTGCGCGGGGATTCGAACCTCGTGATATCCCAAATAAATGGAGACTTCGATGCCAAGGATCCGAAAATGGCAGCTTATCGCAACGCCGTCCTAAAAATGTCATCTCGGTTTGAGGGGCTCGAATTTCACCATATAGCCCGGGATAACAACCAGGCAGTAGACGTATTGGCATGTATTGGCGCAAAGCGTGATGCCATCCCTCCCAACATCTTCCTAGAGAGGCTGTTCAAGCCATCCGTACTATGGGAGGGGGAATCCGGAAATAATAACCCGGACCCAACCGCACTGCCCGACACCGAACATTCTGATACAATTGGCGGTTCTGCCAATGAAGTAACATCCTCAGCCCACGTAATAATGGCAGTCATTGCCCCGTGGACGGAACCATTCCTAGCCTACCTAACCAGGCAGGAACTTCTCGAGGACCAAAACAAGGCCCGCTGCATAGTGCGGCGATCTAAAGCCTATAAGGTCCATGAGGGAGAGCTTTACAAGAAAAGCGCAGCCGAGTCCTTCAAAGGTGTATCTTCGAAGAGGAAGGGAAGAACCTTCTGGCTGAAATTCACAGCGGACTCGGCGGGCATCATGCCGCAGCCCGGGCCCTTGTAGGCAAGGCCTTCCGTACAGATTTTATTGGCCGACGGCCCGGGCAGATGCTTAGGACTTAGTCCAACGATGCGTCGGTTGCCAGCTCTTTGCTAATCAAAGCCACGTGCCACCCACCGCCCTCAAAACTATACCCATAACCTGGCCCTTCGCAGTCTAGGGGCTTGACATGGTTGGACCCCTTAAAGGAGGAACCCACAAGCAAAGATCCCTACTGGTCATGGTGGATAAGTTCACCAAATGGATAGAGGCCAAGCTTGTTAAGATGGCCGAATCCGGACCGGTGATAGACTTCATATCAGGGGTCGTACACCGTTACGGCATCCCCCATAGCAGCATCACTGACAACGGCACGAACTTTACGACCGACGAGGTTAAACTCTGGGGCAAAAACAGGGGCATCAAACTCAACTATGCTTCAGTCCATCACCCTCAAACTAACGGTCAAGTCGAGCGAGCAAATGGTCTAATCATGAGCGGCATCAAACCCCATTAGTGCGGTCCCTTAAGGAATCTAAAACGCACTGGGTAGAGGAGCTCGACTCCGTACTCTGGGGGCTGCGGACCACTCCAAATCGCACCACCGGATTTACACCATTCTTTATGGTATACGGTGCAGAGGCAGTTCTGCCCTGTGACATAATTCATGACTCACCTCGCGTGCGCATGTACGAAGAAAGAGAAGCTGAGCTCGATCGGCAGGACAGTTTGGACGCATTGGAGGAGGAGGTGATGTGGCAAAAGCCCGCTCCGCATTCTATCAACAAAGAAGCTCAAGATATCAAAGCGAAGCACGGGCCAAAACTTACAACGCTGGCGAAGTTAGTTCTACGCTGCGGACAAGAAAAAGGACAAACTCAAGCCCAAATGGGAAGGTCCCTTTATCATCGACCAAGTCCTGACCGGTGGAGCGTACCGTATGCGAGATGCATCGGATAACCGACTCGAGCCGAACCCATGGAACGCAGCCCGTCTCCGAAGATTCTACGCCTAGCGCCGGATTCTGAGTTCGTCTCCCTCCTCCGTCTATATTTTACATATTAGTTGTCTTCTTTTTCTCTCCTTCTCCCTCCTTTCCTACTACAGCCTTTGAAAGCTTGTTTGCACATTGTTCGCACACACTTGATGTGCTATCCGCGCTCATTATACCTGGGGGCTTCTTTAACAGAAGCTTATTTATACGGGCTTCATGCCCAAGACATGTGTCACACTTCAGCATGTACCTTTTATTCACCATTATATGCATCGATATGACTTAAGTTTTGGCCAAGCTGGGTTGCTTGGCTCCTGTGCTTACCCCTACATTCTCGATTGTTCGGCTAGGCGGTAAAGGGAGCACCTCTGCGATTGTTACTGCCGGGTTAGCTGGATGTGTACCTTAGATTGGGTGAAGCCGAAAGCTAGCATTCTTAAGGGAATATTCGGTCGGTGAACTAAAAGACGATTTCTTACTTATTTATTTATCTGCCCCCAGATGTTTTTCTGCTTTTTTCGCAGTCCGACATGCACTTTAGGGCATGCCTCCTGTGGAAAGGAACCCCTAACTAACTATTCTCCCCGAAGATGTTTCTTACTAACCATGTAATATAACATAACTAGTTGGGCACTTGTCTGATAAAGCACTAATGACCCCTAAGCCTGGTCTCCATGCATGCCCCGGTTCTTATATAACCGCGAGGGTATTCGGACACACTCTGGACTATTGGGTCCCGAGGTTGAAGCGAAAGGGTCCGCTATGACAATCGATCTACAATCCGGCTAGAAGGCATTTTACATGTCATCTTAAATTACATAGTCAACTTGATCGGGCATATTCCTCTTCAATGCCATCCAAAGAGCTGTCTAGTTTACAATCTGTTGGGAATACTTTGCGCCAATTTTACTTGGCCGTACACTAAGCTCACAGGATCTCCTTCCCATCGGGCCCCGCAGTCCGACCTCGCCATGTGGTTTGGGTCAGCCTTCAGATACCGCGTCTTCACCATGGCCCAGCCTCCTGGCGCCTTTGACGGCAAGCCGATATCTTCCATAAGCGAAGCGCTATCAGCCCCTCAAGCCTCTCCGCAAGCTCTCCAAGGCCTTCGGTAGGGAGACAGATGGCCACAAGGCACGGGCGACGCTTTTCATCACCGCCGAACTCGTTCGATGCGGTTGCAAGAGCTTGGGAAGAAGGTCACCAGAGAACTGGCATTTCTCTGCAGGACGGCTCGTGAGCATACCTACGCATATAACTCGTTAGTCGACTTCCTCGCCGAACTCTTTTTTCAAAGTTCGTTCAAGCACTTACTAAAAATGTCGCGTCGAAGCCGCCGATTCTCCTTGACGGAGTCAGACAGCTGGGCACGAACATCCTTTAGTTCCTCACCCAGCTAGGTGTTGGCATCTTGGAGATTATTTTTCTCTTGCCTCACCCTCTAAGCACATTCTCGCCGGCCTTTAACTGACGATGAGCTGTTGCTTGTCCGGATCTATCCCGGCGCCATCTGCAATATTATTGTCAGACTTATACACACGCCGCACTTCACAAATTACTCATCTTTTGAAGCATATATTACCGGAGGGGGTCTCTTTGGCTTCCCCCGTTGCGGCTAGTGCGGCTAGTGCAACCTCAAGTTGGGCTTTGCACTCCTCCAGCTCCTGGGACAGTTGGGTATTCTTTTCCGTAAGATCCTGCACAATAAATTATCCTTAAATCAGTTATTATAACTATTTCAAGTCTCGGGCCACTTGCATATATAATCACAAATTTTCTCACCAGATGTCTTTTACATACTTTGCTCGTGGCTCGCTAGACCATTTTGAGCGCACGGAGGTGCGATCTCCAATTGAAGGCATCCAATGCCTCGGGAGAAACATGCGTCCACTCGAACTGTCCGGCGACGCCAGTGATTCATGGCACTTCCACCTCGGAATTGGTGGCAGATAACTGTCGGCATCCTCTCGAGGAGGAGCATCCGACGACGCCAGGTTCGCCTCCGCTTCTAGACCTGGCTTTGGAGCCTGGCGAGCGGAGGATTGATTGGCAACCTCTCCGGATATAGTCCGGCGAGCGCTCTTCTTCCGGAGAAAGCATGAGCGTTAGTATGCCTCCCGGGAATAAAACCTGGGAGCAAGATGACACGCCATACCGTCGCATCGGCGTTTCAATCTGGACTGCACTTCTTTTCGCCTGTTGGGCCTTGCTGTCCCTTGTTGACTGGCCGTCATAGCTCGGCCTTCTGCCTCAAGGACTTCACCTGCAAAACACCATTGGTATACGGTGATCAAAAATACGCACTGATGGGTCATTTTCAAAGTATTGGGACTTCGATCTCAGTTACCTGCGAGGCAGGAAGTATTCCGGGGTAATCAGATGTAATGGCGATCAAGGCATCATCGATGCTCAGTTGGTGGAATACCCCGTCGATCAGCTCCACCGATATGTCCGGATCGTCTTGGGAGGTCGGATCGAGGAACCGTTCCGGATCCTCGGGTTGTGGAGGCGGGCTGTTTATATCCTTTACGGCCCGGCGCAGTTCCTGCACCAAAATCACAAAATGAGATACTTGACTATGGGAGTATGGATCGGATAGGCAAAAATAAATGTCCGCTTACCCAGCTTGGAGGATTGTTCATAGAAAATCTGCCTTGTAGATTGACGCGGAGAAATTCCTCCTCTTCTCCCTTGTACAATGCGGACAAGATCTTCATCAGATCGGCGACCGATCCCGGCTCCTTATGGCCGCAGCAGGTGGCATCATCCTCCCCGTTGAAATCCCACATGGGGTGGCTCTATATCGAGCGGCTACAGCCCCGATAATGCATGTGGCCATGACTCGATCATGGTCATCCGAATGAGCTAACAGCCAAATTCGCTCATCGTAAAGGACGCCCTGTCTATTTTCCTTCTGAGGGCTCCGTGGACGCCAGCTTAGGCATTTCTTCAAAGGAGCGTTATTGAACTCAGGGAGGCCGATCCGAATAGGGTCCGGCAGGGGGACATCTTCTATATAAAACCGTTCCGAAGGCCAGTCTTCGGACGCCTTCTTCGGGGTTCCGGAAGATATCCGGTCCCGGCGATGCGCCATAGTTCGATTCCGCCCACTTGATATATCGACCCCTCTTGAGAACGGGGAACAAGGCAGAACAGCTTCTTCCACATCGCAAAATGAGGCTCGATGCCCAAAAACAGCTCGTAGAGGGCCACGAAGCCCGCAATATGCAAAATGGAGGCAGGCGTAAGGTTGTGCAACCGAGGTCGAGAACTCCGAGCCCCGGAGAAACGGATGAATTGGAAATCCAAGCCCTCTTATCAAGTAAGAGACAAGACATACCCGCTCTCCTTTGGAGGGGCTGGGGACGCTCTCCGCTTGTTTTCCGCCCTTATAGGTGGCGAGTCCGGCTCGAACCGGAACCATGAAGGCTGGGGGAAGAAATCCCTTGGTTTGGAGCATCACTAACTCGCTGTACGGGAAGGAGCATCTCTCCCAATCTCCAGGCTGAAGGCTGGGAGGGCGAGAGGAGGAGCCGCGTCGATTGTCCATGATGGAGTGGATTTCTATCAGATGCGCTCTGATGAATGCTCACGAAGGGAGGATGGTGTGATTCAGATCTAGATCCTCGTCTCTTTTATAGGCAGCTCATTTGCGCAGCTAGGGGGGTAAATGTGAAAATACCTTGACTTTTCGCATTTGTTCAACATGTGGAAGACGGCCATTATTGGGCGTGGAAGCCAAGGAGCGCAATATTCACAGGAAGCCGGACGCTATTCAACAGGTACACAGGATTTGGAGAAGAACCCGCCTTGCAATGCCGAAGAAAATCTATGCGCCGGACTCATCGCCATTGAAGCCTGGTTCGGGGGCTACTGAGGGAGTCCCGGATTAGGGGGTGTCCGGATAGCCGAACTATCACCTTTGTCCGAACTCCTGGACTATGAAGATACAAGATTGAAGACTCCGTCCCGTGTCCGGATGGGACTTTCCTTGGCGTGGAAGGCAAGCTTGGCGATACGGATATGTAGATCTCCTACCATTGTAACCGACTCTGTGTAACCCTAACCCTCTTCGGTGCCTATATAAACCGGAGGGTTTTAGTCCGTAGGATGAACAACAATCATACCATAGGCTAGCTTCTAGGGTTTAGCCTCTCTGATCTCGTGGTAGATCTACTCTTGTACTACCCATATCATCAATATCAATCAAGCAGGAGTAGGGTTTTACCTCCATCGAGAGGGCCCGAACCTGGGTAAAAACTTCGTGTCCCTTGTCTCATGTTACCATCCGCCTAGACGCACAGTTCGGGACCCCCTACCCGAGATCAGCCAGTTTTGACACCGACACTGCCCCTACTATCATTGAGAAAGGACATCGCAAGATTGAACCCAAAGCTAAGAAGTTCTCCCATTGCAAGAAAAATCAATCTAGTTGGCCAAACCAAACCGATAGTTTGAAGAGAATTACAAAGATATCAAATCATGCATAGAAGAGTTCAGAGAAGATTCATATAATATTCATAGATAAGCCGATGATAAATCCGCAATTCATCGGATCTCGGCAAACACACAGCAAAAAAGTACTACATCAAATAGATCTCCAAGAACATCGAGGAGAACATGGTATTGAGAATCAGAGAGAGAGAAGAAGCCACCTAGCTACTAGCTATGGACCCGTAGGTCTGTGGTAAACTACTCATGCTTCATCGGAAGGGCAATAGAGTTGATGTATAAGCCCTCCGTGATCAAATCCCCCTCCGGCAGGGTGCTAGAAAAGTTCCCTAGATGGGATCTCACGGGTACATAAGGTTTTTTTTTGACCGTAAACAGTAGGGGAAACCCCCACTGTGAAAGAATAAATTAAATGAAAGGTGGTAGAGTTACATGGTTAATTACAGATCCATTTCCCTTTGGGAAAGGACAGAAAGACTCCTTTATTGGAGGGAGAACAGAAGCAAAGGAATAAAGTTTTTGTGCTTCTCCTTAACTCTATAAGTTAGGAGGGAAAAGTCAACTTTGAATCTACTAAGCCAAGCAGCACGGGACGGCGCAATCCCTCTGAAGTGTTTGTCGTTTCTTTCTTTCCATATACTCCATGCCGCCAGAAGGAAAACTTCCATGAAGAGTGGTCTTCCCCAAGTGTCTTTCATCATTGAGATTTTGGATAGACTAGGCTCCCCTTGTGGCCAGGCAATACCTAGAGTGTCCCAACATTGGGTACTGATATCACATCCAAAGAACAAATGCTCTAGCCCGCATAGAATGCAATCATAGTTGTTTTCGATGTTGTAGTGACGTCGCTTAAGCATATTCCTTGTGTTTAGACGGTCCGAGAGCAAGAGCCAGCCAAAAACTTTGATTTTCATGGTTGATTTGGATTTCCAGAGCCAATGAAAGGCACGATGACATTGGATGTCTCGGAAGCAGAAGGCGTAGTACTTACGAGTGGTATAGTCATTGTCTCCCCAAACATACGTCCAAATGTCCTTGTGTTGCGAAGCACTCGACAACAGTGTATCCCTGGTATCTTGTTGAATTTGTCTCACTTCCTCATATGCTTGTGGGGATAGGGGTAGATGAAACGCCTCATGCAGTGACGTAATGGCCAAGAAATCTTTTACCGAGGTGTCCTCTTTAGTGGCATACGAGAAAGCGCGTGGGTAAGTGTCTGCTAGGATGCCATTACACCGGTCGTCTTTCCAGAATAGGACCGTGGTACCAGTTACCACCTGGACTTGAGTTATTCCACGAAAAATCGGCATGAGCTTGGACACGTCTCTCCACCAGAAAGAACCGCAGGGGTCCGTTGCATGTGGGATCTGGCTGTCATAGTAGGTATCCTTAACCAGCTGAACACAGGGCACATCCCAATTGTTGTAGAATTTGTGAAGGAATTTTAGTAGAAGAGCGTCCCCTTGGATTCGAAGGTCGATGACCCCCAAACCTCCATAGTCTTTGGGTTTGCACACCATATCCCAAGATGCCAAGGAGTTACATTTGTCACCTTGATCAGTTTTTTGGGTCCAGAGGCATTTGCGTCTAATCTTGTCCAGCAACTCAATTATTTTGGTAGGTAAGCGCAAGGTGCATAGTGCAAATATGACCAAAGAGGTAATCACAGAGTTAAGCAGTGAAAGCTTTCCACCATAGGAGATCATGTTGAGGGTGGCAGAAAGTCTTCTCTCCACCATGCAAACAAGGGGCATTAGATCAAGAACTGTTGGCTGTGTTGTTCCCAGAGGCAGACCTAGATATGTAAATGGCATTTTCCCAACAACACATCCAAAGATACGGGCCAACTGATTGCAACGGTCTGCAGGGAAGTTAATGGGTATAATTGTTGACTTGTGGAAGTTGATCTTCAATCCAATGGATGTTGCAAAATCAGTTAGAATGTTTTTCAGTATCAAGGCTTGTCTTGGGCAGGCTGGAAGGACAAGAATGGTGTCGTCGGCGTATTGAATTACTGGGTAGTCTTGCTGGTTCCGTGCAGGGAAAGGCAGTTGGATTTCATTACGTGCAAAGGCATCATTAATTGCCTCTTGTAGGAGATCGACAGCAATGACAAAAATAAGAGGGGAGAGCGGATCGCCCTGCCTCACCCCACATTTGCAGTAAAACTGGCGTCCTGGAGTGCCATTAAGGAGGACGGATGATTTACCCGACGAGAAGATGCACCTAATCCAATTCAACCATTTGTCGTTAAAGCCCATGCTCGCCATAATTTCAATCATAGCCTCATGTTCAATGGTATCAAAGGCCTTGGCAAAGTCCAGTTTCAGAAGAATGATTTCCTTTTTTGATGATTGGCATTGGTAGATGTATTCATACGCCCATGCGAGGCAATCTTGAATGGATCGTCCCTTTAGAAAACCATATTGGTTGCGATGAATTATCTTCAAGATGACTTTTTGGAGCCGGTTCGCCAAGATTTTTGTGACAACTTTCAGGCAGCAGTTGAGTAATGTGATTGGTCTGAAGTCATTAACTGAGGTTGGGGAGTTTATCTTAGGGATCAGAGTAATGAATCCATCGTTTATACTCTCCAAATTAAGTCCCCCATCATGGAATTGGTTGCACAATTGATAGAAGTCCTGTTTTATGATGGTCCAACATTTTTTAAGGAAGACCCCAGAGAAACCATCAGGACCGGGAGCGCGATCCGTCGGCATTTCCATGATGACCCTATCAATCTCATCGTTTGTGAACGGAAGAGTTAGCTGATCAAGACCCTCAACTTTCTTAATGATGCGTGACAGATCAAATTTCATAGAGTGTTGTTTAGCTGTGACCATTCTTTGCTTGAATGTTTCGAAAATAATTGATTCCTTGGCAGCATGGTCATCCACTGTGTCCCCATTATCAGTGGTGAGAGTGGCAATATTGTTCCTCCTATATCTCTCCGAGGCCATGGCTTGAAAAAATTTTGAGTTCTCGTCTCCGAATTTGACCCATCTCACCGTGCAACGTTCCTTCCAATATAATTGTTGATATTTGAGTAACCTCAATATGTGAGCTTTCAAAATTTTTCTAAAGTTGCCCTCTGGAATTGTTAAAGTTCTTTTGTTTTCCAGCTCACCCAACTCATTAAGCGTGTTATTGGAGTTTGCAATTGCCACTGAGAGCTTAGATATCCCTTTGCTCCAATGCTTGAGGTCTCGTCTTAAGTTCTTGAGCTTTCTACATAGAACAGTCGCGCAATTCGTTGATTTGACCTGTTTAGCCCAGGATTTTGCCACTATATCCATAAACCCAGGATGATCAATCCAGTAAGATTCAAATCTGAACAATTTTGAACGGGGGATAGATGTTTCAATTGTGACTACACATGGCGTGTGATCGGACACGGGTTTACCCAGAGGTTTAACCAGGGTTTTGGGATAGGTGGTAGTCCAACTATTGCTGGTAAAGAGCTAGTCTAACTGTTCAAGTAGTGGGTCCACTTGCATGTTGCTCCATGTGAAAGAGCGTCCCTTGATTGGTAATTCAACTAGGCTTTGTGATCGAATGAAGTCATTGAATATTATCATGTCATTAACATTACCCCCAGGTTTATTACGGTTATCAGGTGCACGGATGAAGTTGAAGTCGCCCAGGAAGAGCCAGTTTTCATGAGAAGGTATATCCATCTGAAAGAGCCAGTCGATGAAGTGTTGACGCTGCTCTCCTTGGCAGGGCCCATAGATATTAGCGATTGTCCATTGTTGACCAGATTGTGTGGAGGTGAACCTAGTAACAAGCGCAAAATCTTCAAAGAATAGGGTGACAGCTGAGAAGATCGAACTGTTCCAGACCGTCAGAATTCCACCAGAAGCCCCGTAGGAGGCAACAAAATCAAACTTGTCAAAGTTACGCAGGCAGCAAGATTTAATAAAAGATAGATCAAAAGAGGTCTTTTTCGTTTCTTGCAAACAAACGCCAGAACACCCACTAGACCTGATAGCATTCGAGAGCGCCAACTGCTTATCATCCGAGTTTAACCCACGAACATTCCAACACAAAACATTCCAGTTCACTAACGAAGACATTTAAATAAAATAGGGTAAACAATTAAGACGAGGTGTCCGGCTCCTCCTCCAGTGGAGCCATGAGAGCATCTTCAGCGAGCTCAGCAGGGGGTATAGCACAAAGGTTGGTGCCGATGTGCTGAATGACATTGACAGGTGTTGGAGGGGGCACTGGCTCCACAATAGAGTCACTGATCCTCACAACAGCTGGGATCACCCTAGGCTTAACTTTGGAGGCTTTCATTTTGGTGTCAGAAACTGGATGGGTGCGAAATCCATCATACTTGTTGGAACGGGCACTTCGGCGCAGAGAGATAGAGCATTCAGGCACCACGGCTTTTCCTTTGCGAATGTCAGAGATAACAGCTTCATCAGAATGAACAGTGTCAGTCCTGTTCGAATGGTCCTGTAGCACCTCATCAGACACAGGATTAGGAGCAAGCAAAGGATTTTCCTGGCTGGAATCCGTAACAGGCATGTTCTCCAACATAGGTACAGCACCAGAGGTATCCAAAACCTCCAAATTGAACTCCTCAGACTGATCATTATACATAGTCAAGTCCCAGTTACCTGCAGCTGCAAAGTCCTCAGTCAAGACATGAGGATTGTCATGGTACGTGATGGTCTGAGTGGCCGAAGTGACAGTTAAATTCCCATCATTCTCTGAGAGAGTGAAGTTCAGAGCCACACATTTGTGTTTAAAACCATAGTTGGAGCGCCAGGGGCCATAAGATGCAATTATGGGCATGATAGCAGCTTTCAGGTAGGTGTTAAACCTGAGCATTGGCACACAGTCATTCAGAACCATGGCTGGGACAAAATCACCTTGAGCAGACATGTTTAAGACCATTCCAGCATTTGTCACAGTGAGAGAGATATCCAAAGCATTAATTGCTTGAGGTGGAGCAGAGGAACTGGAAAGAGCCAGGTTAGCAGAGTTGGATGCCTCCTGGGGCCAGAACTGATTCATCAAACTAACAGGTACAAGCACATACGATTCAGAAGCAGTAGCACTGGAGTCAGTGCTGTCTAAAATAGAAATTGAATCATTCCAAGCCGATCCAGGGCTGTCATGGAGATTGTTCTGTGGCACAATGCCATGATTGACTTGCAGTCCTTCCCCAGCTAGCCATTCCTGGAAGTTGTAGAGCATGGGTGGAGCTTGAGGTGGCTGTGGGGGCCAGACTCCCCACTCTGGGTGAAAATCCACATCATTTCCTTCATCCACAACAACATTTTCACTATCACTTTCACCCATGTGTGCATTAGCAGCAGCATTCTGGAGCTGCCAATTGTGCAGTTGCTGCTGATAAATCCGTTCTGCAGTCAGGCCATTGCCATACAGGGGATGTGGAATGCCATCAGCCGGGGGTGGATCTTCACCAGCCGGAGGAACATCAAGCAGGTGTGCATTCCAGTCTGAACTTCTTAGGATGGTAACTACCACAGCTCAACTCTGCCTAGGGCCACCCAACTGACGCATAACCAAGCTCTTAGGAACCAAACGCAGGTGAATCACTCTAACTTTAAGCAAAACAAACTTCCTATCATTCCTGGGATTATGCCACTCAATCAAACTACCAAACTTGTCAACAAATTTGTGAATGTAGTGCTGTGTCTGGTAGTCATAGGGAAAGCCAATGTAAAGGATCCAAACTTCTGGACCAAAAGTTGTGAGCCTCATATTTAAAGCAGCATCATGCGGAACAAAAGAGATCACAGTGTATTCATCTGCCTCATCCTCATCTAATTCAAACGTGGTACCAACTACTGCATCTCGAACCAAAGAATCGACGAAACCAAATATGGCAATACCAAGCGGATGATCGTCAACTTCAGTAGGGAAGAACTGGGATTCGTGGAGCAAACCTTCCACAGTGTGACGCAACTGAGCCTTGCGGTGATGAGGGACAAAGCGGTTTGCTTCCGCAATAGCCAGGAAATCATGGCGCGAGGGGGGCACCGGGCTGATCACCATGTCATCGCGCACTCTTCGATCCGGTGGTCCAAGCTCAATCGTCATCCCATGGGGCAGGTAGGGTACGACATTGAGGGGGAAATTCACCATGGAAGAGGAGAGCGGAGGGGTAGAGGCTGGAGCAGAGGTGTGTGCAGAGTACAATGCAGAAGGCGTATCGGCAGCGGGGATGGAGGGCATAGGTACCCGGACGCCTCGATCAAAGTGTCTCGGTCGACAATCAGCCACCACGTGTCCCTGGTGGCCATTGGATGGGCATCGTGTGGTCATCGTCACCTGACTAGCAGGGGTGTCATTAATACACTTTCCCATAAATGAGTGATTTTGATTATCTGATGTGTTTGACGGATTATTTTCTACCATCCTGTTATTGATTGAGGACCGGTGGCAATCCTGATAATCAAGTAATGTATCAGAATAAATAGGTAAGCCCTCCAAATGAGTATCGATATCATTAATGCGCAGTGCCCTTTTAGGTAAGATTTGATTTGTGCCATATTTATGCGCAATGTATCCATATGGACTCAGGGCAGAGTGTTTGGGCCTCCAATATAATCGTGTCACGTTGGGCCTCTTGCAATTTTTGAGAGTATGGCCTAGGCAACCACATTCATAACATTGGTAACGGGCTGTGCAGGCAAAGAAGAGATGGTGTGAAGATCCACAGGTGACACAGGCTGATGTGTGCACTTGGGCTGGCGCAGAAGTTGGACACGTGCATGGCCTATCAAAACAGACAGAGCAATAGGTGCCCGGGCATTTAGGTGCCAAATGATCATTGTCTCCACAGATTGAGCATATCATTAATGTGTCATAAATGAATTGAGGAGTCGGGACAGAGGAGATTTTCCAAATTGAAGCAATTTTGTCCTCAGAGATTCCAGCGTTATGATGATCCAAAATATGTCGTAGCATGAAGCGGGGAAGGAGTTTTCATTCCTCGTATTTGAATTTATGGCCCATAAATTTCCCCTTGATATTCTCCGAAGAATTATGTCGGTGTACTAAGGTAGGGGTACCTCAGTACCCCAACTTGTGCACGGGCAGCCCCCAGCTCCCCGCAGCTAGATCCATCAAATGCTTGCCGGAGACCATCTCCGCTCCGCACCAAGCCGTTCAAGAACAAAGTATATA
Source organism: Aegilops speltoides (assembly GCA_021437245.1). Taxonomy (NCBI): domain Eukaryota; kingdom Viridiplantae; phylum Streptophyta; class Magnoliopsida; order Poales; family Poaceae; genus Aegilops; species Aegilops speltoides. Next base: position 198,160,898 of record CM038144.1, on the reverse strand, counting down.
AGATAGAAGCTCAAGACCCGGCAAGAGGAGCTTGCCGGAAGGCCATTCCAGTGCTCAAGGCTACATTACTCCTGCAGATCCCCGGCGAGAGGAGCTCGTCGGGAGGACTAGAAGATCATGTGGCGAAGACACGCCTCGGCGCCTTGCCCAGGGCGAGGACCCGGGAGCGGCAAGTCACAGAGCCCGACAAGCCCCGGTCCGCAAGATCAAGGCCCGGCAAGGTGCTTGCCGGGAGAGCTATGCTACGTGCCCGCACTCCAGCTCATCTGCCCACGCGTCGCCTCCAGCCTTCTCCAGAGACGCGTGGCGGGTGGCCGTGTTGCATGAGGAATGCGGTGGCACTCCACGGTGGTGGCTTCGCCGCCGTGGCGAAAGAAGACGCGATGGCGGAGCTTTTGGGCGACGGCGACGGGCATTTAATGCCCTTGTCCCCTCTCACAAAAGTAGGTAGAAAGCATCAGTAGCTGCACTGCTCCCGCGACTGCTCCAACTACCACCTCTTTTACGCTTTTACCCTCTACCTCACGCTGACACTGCCGTGACCCCTTGCCCTATAAAAGGAGGCCCATGCACAACGAGAGGAGGTTCCACGACTAGCCACTCGCGTGAAGGCTCGAGCCCCTCGGCAACTCTAGCGCCGGGATTCGCCGCTTTCACACACCACTCCACCGCTTTCGCCGCATTCTTGAGCAAGATCTAATACAACACAATGCAGCAGAGGGTTTTACGCGACCATCGCGCCCGGCTGGGTAAAATCCCGCGTGCATCGCCGATCCGCTCTCCGCAACCTCCGCCTGCATCAACACACGAAGGGCCCTGCCCATAGGTGCCGCGCCACCCATCGGCCGCGACAAATTATTACAGGGCGCTTTGAGATGAATTTTGAATCCACCAATATCCAATGCCGTTGGTATGGTCTCATTAGTGACGACCTCCTTAATATTAGCGTTGATTGGGCATTGAAAGCTGCCAATAGCCAACTCAGCAGGTAGTGAATGCTCCCTAGAATCTAGGGATTGAACCATATCAGGCACATCCTGTCTGGAAACCGGAGCTAGCCGGGCAGCCGCCGCCGACGAGGATTCCGATAGATCATCTCCACGGCTAGGGGCAGTAAAAAGACCAAATTTTGAAAAAACCTCCATGGATGCAGCATCACAAATCGTTCCCTTCTGAGTAAAAGGTAGCTTAGATTTGATCGCCATAGGGGAACGAGCAGAAACTTCAGGTATTGGTTGATCAAGATGACAACTTAAACATGAATCTTTGGAACCACAAGTATCCGGACGTTAGAGGCTAAAATGACAGACGAAATCCGGCCAAACTCTGTCTTTGAGACCATAGATGAAATGTCCAACTCTATTAGAAGCAACTGAAAATCTGTACCTTCTTCCATTCAAGTGGATCACATTGAGACCAGATGGAAGACCACCAATACAACATTGGAGAGCGATAGCAACCCATTCCTCATTGAGTAAGAAGGAAGCCGACGAGAAGTGTACCACTAAGAAAAATTCCTTGGTTCCACCAGAAGGGGAAAAATGGACAGAAGAGCCAAAACGTCGACGCACCTGATCCGCGACCGCAAGGCCGGTGGAGAAATCCCAGTGCAAAAGTCCCTCCATTGAACCCTAAGATCAGGGGAGTTGTGGCCGCTGGCGCTGGAGTGGCAGCCGGCGTGAGAGCGGAGGTGGCCGCCGGGGCTGGAGTGGCCACCGGCGGTGGTCGCCTTGGAGGAGCCTAGAGGAGGCACGCAGCTGCGTGGTGAGCACAGAGCGAACTATTCTTTCCACGGGTACATATGGTTGCGGTGGCGGAAAAGTGTTTTCGTGGATGCCTCTGGTGGTTTGGGGATATGTGGGAATATATAGATAAAAGAATTAGGCCAGGAGGGTCACGGGGGCCCACAAGGGTGGGGGCGCGTCCTACCCCCCTGGGGGTGCCCTCTGTCCTTGTGGCTGTTTCGTGGCTCCTCCAACTTCATCTCCAAGTCTCCTGGTTGTCTTCTGGTCCAAGAAAAATCATCGCGAAGGTTTTATTCCGTTTGGTATTCCTTTTCTGGGAAACTCAAAGATAAGGAAAAAACAGGAACTGACACTGGCCTCTAGGTTAATAGGCTAGTCCCAAAAATAATATAAAATAGCATATTAATGCATATAAAACATCCAAAACAGATAATATAATAGCATGGAACAATCAAAAATTATAGGTACATTGGAGACGTATCTGTACCCATGGTTTAGTTTTGGTGATGATGTTAACGTTCACGGTAGCGTTCTTCGTGTCGGGTATAGACATGGTAGTGAAATACTTGTTTTCTCTTACGACGTCCTTAGCCCATCTGACAAGGAACATCGTCGCATCGTGCATTCCAGCATAGTCAAGCTCCCATATCTCTTCGACCCTTCCGTAGAATCTTTCACTTGTGTCGTTGGCGTCGATTACTCATTCAATCGTCACCCCTGAGTTCTGGTACTCACGTTCCATGTGTTTGGCCTCCATGTAGAACATGTACCCGTTGATATCGTATGCCTAATAGGCCGCGAGTTTGGGCGCGGGGCCATGTGCTAAGGCGTGTATGAGCAATCCGTCCGAACTGCCCTCTTCCGGGGGATTAGCAAGAACTTGATCTTTGAACCAATGCAAGAAAGTGGCGTTGTGCTCTACAGTAACTTTGCCGTCCATCTTGAGCATCCCCTTATCACGATACTTCTTTGTGATGGTTTTTTTGTGCCGTGTCACATAATCATCTACCACATCTAGTGTTGTAGCACTACTAAGTTAGCCCTGCCAAAGTCGTTCCGTCGATCCGAGTAGTCCACGTGCAATTCCTTCCGGCCGTTGTCGTGACCTTCTACTCCGAGCCTCCCATCGTGCTTCTTGACGGGCAAACCAACAGCAGGGTCTCCGATGCCTATATAATTCTTGCAAAAGGAGATGCACTCATGCGTCAGATACCCCTGGACGATGCTCTCATTGGGATGGGACATATTACGAATGAATCCTTTGATGACCCCATTCATCCTCTCGAACATCATCATGGTGTGAAGGAATGTTGGCCCGAGGTCGATGATGTTGTCCACGATGTGGAGACACAGATGCACCATGACGTCAAAGAACGTGGGCGGGAAGTACATCTCAAGCTCACATAGTATGACAACGATCTCTTCCTGTAGCCTTCGGAGCTGCTTCACACTGATGGACTTTTGAGAGATAACGTCGAAGAAGTTGCAGAGACCAGTAAGTGTGTCACAGACGTGCTTCTGCATTATCCCTCTAATGGCAATCGGGAGTATCTGCGTCATCATCACGTGACAGTCATGAGACTTCATCCCGCTGAACCTTTTCTTCTTGGGGTTTAGAAATATGCTTATCTTCCCACAGTAACCGGAACTGACAATGGTTCCCATAATGCACTTGATGAATTGATCGATCTCCTTTGCACTTAAGGTGAAGCAAGAAGGGGGGCAATAATTATCCTCCTTCTTATTGACTTTTTTGCCCCTTTCCCCTCCCCCGTCTCCATCTCCTCCATCGACTTTTTATGGTGGAGATCTTTCCTGATCTTCAAATCTTCCATGTCTTTCCTTGCCTTCGGCCCGTCCTTGGTCTTCTCCGACATGTTCATCAGTGTGCCAAGCAAGCTCTTGAGGACATTCTTCGTGATATGCATTTGATCAAGGCAATGAGGCGTGTCATGATTGGGCCACTACTCCAAGTCCCAGAAAACAAACCTCGTTTTCCATACATTCAACAACGGCTCCAGCGCCTTTTTTCCATCTTTCCCAGTGCGGGGCACCGTTCCCAATTTTTCAACAGCTCATTGATTTCGGCGCCGCTCCTCTTACGTGGAGGTCCTCGATGCTCATCCAACCCATTGAATAGATCTCCATGCTTTCTCCACGGGTCATCCTTATCGAGCCATCTATGATGCCCCATGTACATGATTTTCCCGGACCCACCATCTTTCATTGACGTAGGCTGCTGAGACGTTGTATCATCGATGCACCTCGTGCATCCGCAGTATCAGTGGCACACCTGGCCTGAGGTATACCTGTAACGAGATAGTCGTCCATCGTCATCATCAGCGCGGCTCTCATATAGAAATACTCTCCTTTGCTGGAGTCCCATGTCCATGCCGGTGTTTTCCATAAAGTTTCTAGCTCCTCTTTCAGAAGCCCCATATACAGGTTAATATTATTTCCCGGTTGTTTTGGCCCTTGAATCAGCATGCTCATGTGTATGTACTTTGTCTTCATGCACTTCCATGGGGGGAGGTTGTACATCCATACAAAGATGAGCCATGTGTTGTGGTTGGTGTTCTGGTTTCCAAATGGATTCATGCCATCGGTACTCACACCAAGCACGATGTTCCTTGGATCTTCTGCAGCAAATCCATATGCCGCGTTGAATGCTCTCCACTGGCTAGCATCTGCGAGGTGTCTCAGTTTCAGATCATCACCATCCTCGGGCTTCTTCCTCTTCGCGTGCGAGCGCATGAGCTTTGCTTCCTTAGGATCTGCGAAATACCACTGCAGATGGGGAGTGATCGAAAAGTACCATACAAATTTCTAAGGAGCTTTCTTTCCTGCCTTCTTGTATCGAGAAGCATTGCACACTAGACAGCTGTTTTTTTCCGCATGCTCCCCCTGATAAATGATGCAATCGTTGATGCATGTGTGGTACCTAATGTGCGGCAAATCAAAAGGGCAAACGATTTTCTTGGCCTCCTCGACACTAGTAGGACATAGGTTCCCCGCAGGGAGAACTTTATTATGTAGATACTACTTCAAATGCTCATCGAGGCTTTTGTCTTTCCATTTGTTTTTTGCCTTCGTCTTTAGAAGTTTGAGCGTGAAACTCAAGCGGGTCAGCTTGGGATCGCAACCGTCATACAATGGAGACTTCGAGTCTACTTCAAGTTGCGTCAGCTTGGCCTCCTCTCTAGAAGCAGCTCTCTTGCTAGTCGTACGCTTGCGAAGGAGGTCTCGAACATGAGGGTCCTGCACGACTACACTTAGTAGCATCAAAGACTGCGGCGTGATTGCTGCCTCTTCTCCGCCATGTCTGGACTCCTCTTCGCCGTGTCTGGAATCTTCTCCCTCGCCGTCATGTCCGGACTCTTCCCTGCCGCCATGTCCGGTGCCATCGTCTTCTTGTCGATTGGTCATCTCTTCGACCCGCCCCATGTTGTTATTCCCTGCCATGTGGATGTCCTCATCATCATCTTCACTTACCCACCGAGTATAGCCATCCATGAAACCATTCATTAGTAGGTGCACCTTCAAACTGCCATGATCAAAAGGGTCCAAAAGGACTCTGCTACCTCTTGAGCACTTTGTTGGTTTTCCCTTGAAGAGGAAAGGGTGATGCAGCAAAGAAGCGTAAGTATTTACCTTAGTTTTTGAGAACCAAGGTATCAATCCAGTAGGAGGCTCCTCAAAAGTCCCACGTACCTACACAAACAAACAAGAACCTCGCAACCCACGCGATAAAGGGGTTGTCAATCCCTTCACGGAAACTTGCAAAAGTGAGATCTGATAGAGATAATATGATAAGATAAATATTTTTGGTATTTTTATGATATAGATTGGAAAGTAAAGATGCAAATAAAAGTATATGGAAAACTTATATGATAAAAGATAGACCCGGGGGCCATAGGTTTCACTAGTGGCTTCTCTCAAGATAGCATAAGTATTACGATGGGTGAACAAATTACTGTCGAGCAATTGATGGAAAAGTGCATAGTTATGAGAATATCTAGGCATGATCATGTATATAGGCATCACGTCCGCAGCAAGTAGATCGAAATGATTCTGCATCTACTACTATTACTCCACACATCGACTGACTCCTGCCTGCATCTAGAGTATTAAGTTCAAGAAGAACAGAGTAACGCATTAAGAAAGATGACATGATGTAGAGGGATAAACTCATGCAATATGATATAAACCACATCTTTTTATCCTCGATGGCAATAATACAATATGTGCCTGCTGCCCCTGCTGTCACTGGGAAAGGACACCGCAAGATTGAACCCAAAGCTAAGCACTTCTCCCATTGCAAGAAAGATACGTCTAGTAGGCCAAACCAAACTGATAATTCGAAGAGACTTGCAAAGATAACCAATCACACATAAAAGAATTCAGAGGAGATTCAAATATTTCTCATAGATAAACTTGATCATAAACCCACAATTCATCGGATCTCGACAAACACACCACAAAAAGACTTACATCGAATAGATCTCCAAGAAGATCGAGGAGAACTTGGTATTTAGATTCAAAGAGAGAGAAGAAGCCATCTAGCTAATAACTATGGACCCCAAGGTCTGTGGTAAACTACTCACAACTCATCGGAGAGGCCTTGGAGATGATGTAGAGGCCCTCCGTGGTCGATTTCCCCTCCGGCGGAGCACCGGCGAAGGCTCCGTGATGGGATCTCGCGGATACAGAAGGTTTGAGACGGTAGAAATAGTTTTTCGTGGTGCTCCTGGATGTTTTCAGGGTACGTGGACATATATAGGAGGAAGAAGTAGGTCGGTTGAGCCACGAGGGGCTCACGAGGGTGGGGGCGCGCCCACCCCCTTAGGGCACGCCAGGCACCCTCGTGGCCGCCTTGTTTGCTGCTTGACATCCACTCCAGGTCTCCTGGATTGCGTTTGTTTCGAAAAGATCGCTCCCGAAGGTTTCATTCCGTTTGGACTCTGTTTGATATTCCTTTTCTTCGAAACACTAAAATAGGCAAAAAAAAATAGCAATTCGGGTTGGGCCTCCGGTTAGTAGGTTAGTCCCAAAAATGATATAAAAGTGTAAAGTAAAGCCCATAAACATCCAAAACGGGTAATATAATAGCATGGAACAATCAAAAATTATAGATACGTTGGAGACGTACCAAGCATCCCCAAGCTTAATTCCTACTCGTCCTCGAGTAAGTAAATGATAAAAACAGAAATTTTGATGTGGAATGCTTCCTAGCATAATTCTCAAAGTAATTTTCTTTATTGTGGCATGAATGTTCAGATCCAAATGATTCAAAATAAAAGTTCATATTGACATAATAAATAGTAACACTTCAAGCATACTAACTAAGCAATCATGTCTTCTCAAAATAACATGGCATTAGAAGGTCCATCCCTACAAAATCATATAGTCAGGCTATGTTTCATTTTTATTACACAAAATACTCCCATCAAGAACAACCCCGGTTTCAGCCAAGCAATTGGTTCATACTTTTTAACGCGCTTCAGCTTTTTCAACTCTCACGCAATACATGAGCATGAGCCATGGATATAGCACTATGGGTGGAATAGAATATGATGACGGAGGTTGTGTGGAGAAGACAAAAAAGTTGAAACTCTCACATTGATGAGGCTAATCAATGGGCTATGGAGACGCCCATCAATTGATGTCAACATGAGGAGTAAGGATTGCCATGCAACGGATGCACTAGAACTATAAATGTATGAAAGCTCAACAAAAGAAACTAAGTGGGTGTGCATCCAACTTGCTTGCTCACGAAGACCTAGGGAATTTTGAGGAAGCCCGTCATTGGAATATACAAGCCAAGTTGTATAATGAAAAATTCCCACTAGTATATGAAAGTGACAACATAAGAGACTTTCTATACGAAGAACATGGTGCTACTTTGAAGCACAAGTGTGGAAAAGGATAGTAACATTGTCCCCTTTTTTATTTTTTTTATTTTTTTCTTCTTTTTTGGGGCCTTTCTTTTTTTTGGCCTTTCTTTTTCTTTTCTTTTTGGCCTTTCTTTTTTTATATAAGGGATAATGCTCTAATAATGACGATCATCACACTTCTATTTATTTACAACTCATGAATTACAACTCAAAACTAGAACAAGATATGACTTTATATGAATGCCTCCGGCGGTGTACCAGCATGGGCAATGAATCAAGAGTGACATGTATGAAAAATTATGCATGGTGGCTTTGCCACAAATACGATGTCAACTACATGATTATGCAAGGCAATATGACAATGATGATGCGTGTCATGATAAACGGGACGGTGGAAAGTTGCATGGCAATATATCTCGGAATGGCTATGGAAATGCCATGATAGGTAGGTATGGTGGCTGTTTTGAGGAAGATAAAAGGAGGTTTATGTGTGATAGAGCGTATCGTATCACAGGATTTGGATGCACCTGCGAAGTTTGCACCAACTCTCAAGGTGAGAAAGGGCAATGCACGGTACCGAAGAGGCTAGCAATGATGGAAGGGTAAAAGTGTGTATAATCCATGGACTCACATTAGTCATAAAGAACTCATATACTTATTGCAAAAGTTTTATTAGCCCTCGAATCAAAGTACTACTACGCATGATCCTACGGGGGAGGTTGGTAGGAGTTAACCATCGCGCGTGCCCGACCTCCACTCATAAGGAAGGCAATCAAAAGAGCATCCCATGCAACAAATTTGTTACACAAATTTTACCATACGTGCATGCTACGGGACTTGCCAACTTCAACACAAGTATTCTTTAAATTCACAATTACCCAACTAGCATGACTCTAATATCACCACCTCTATATCTCAAAACAATTATCAAGCATCAAATTGATCATAGCATCCAATTCACTTCCTATGATAGTTTTTGTTATACCCAACTTGGATGCCCATCATTCTAGGACCAATTTTTTAACCATAGAAAATACCATGCTGTTCTAAAAGACTCTCAAAATGATATAAGTGAAGCATGAGAGATCAACAATTTCGACAAAATCAAGCCACTGCCGTGCTCTAAAGCATATAAGTGAAGCACAAGAGCAAAAATTATCTAGCTCAAAAGATATAAGTGAAGCACATAGAGTATTCTAATAAATTCCAAATCATGTGGGTTTCTCCAAAAAGGTGTGTACAGAAAGGATGACTGTGGTAATCTAAAAAGCAAGGACTCATATCATACAAGACGCTCCAAGCAAAACACATATCATATGGCGAATAAAAATATAGCTCCAAGTAAAGTTACCGATAAACGAAGACGAAAGAGGGGATGCCTTCCGGGGCATCCCCAAGCTTAGGCTTTTGGTTATACTTGAGGTGCCATGGGCATCCCCAAGCTTAGGCTCTTTCCACTCCTTATACCATAGTCCATCAAATCTTTACCCAAAACTTGAAAACTTCACAACACAAAACTCAACAGGAAATCTCATAAGCTCCGTTAGTGCAAGAAAGAAAAACCACCACATAAGGTACTGTAATGAACTCATTCTTTATTTATATTGGTGTTAAACCTACTGTATTCCAACTTCTCTATGGTTCATACCCTCCGATACTAGCCATAGATGCATCAAAATAAGCAAACAACACACGAAAAACAGAATCTGTCAAAAACAGAATAGTCTGTAGCAATATGTAACTTTCGAATACTTATGGAACTCTAATACTCCTACCAAAATAGGAAGTCCTGGGAAATTTGTCTGTTGATCTACTTCAAAAAGAATCAATGCAAAATCACATCCCTGTGATTTACTAAAATTATTTTGGTGCGCGCAAAAGTTTCTGTTTTTCAGCAGAATCAAATTAACTATCACCGTAGGTTATCCTATAGGTTGTACTTGGCACAAACACTAATTAAAACATCAAAACACATCTAAACAGAAGCTATATGAAATATTTATTACTAAGCAGAAGCAAAAAGCAAGGAACAAAAACAAAATTGGCTTGGCTCCCAACAAGCGCTGTCGTTTAAAGCCTTTTAGCTAGGCATTGATAATTTCAATGATGCTCACATGAAAGACAAGATTTGAAGCGCAAAGTGAGCATCATGAAACACGTGACAAACACATCTAAGTCTAACATACTTCCTATGCATTATAAGCAAACAAATTTGCAAGGCAAGCAAAAACTAGCATATGCAAGGAATAAGAAAGAGACGATAGCAATCTCAACATGACGAGAGGTAATTTAGTAAGATAAAAATTTCTATGGCCATATTTTCCTCTCTCATAATAATTACATGTAGGATCATAGGCAAATTCAACAAAATAGCTATCACATAACATATTCACAACACGATCCACATGCATGCAAAGTTGACACTCTTCCAAAATAGTGGGATTAACATTAACTAAAGTCATGACCTCTCCAAACCCACTTTCAATATTATTGCAAACATTTTTATCAATCTCATATTCATCATGGGGCTTAAATAAATTTTCAAGATCATAAGAAGAATCACTCCAATCATGATCATTGCAGCAAGTAGTAGACATAGCAAAACTAGCATCTCCAAGCTTAGGGTTTTGCATATTATTAGCACAATTAACATCAAGAGAATTTATAATAACATCATTGCAATCATGATTTTGATCGAAGGAACTATCAAGTATGGGTGCAATAGCAACGATCTCATGTTTAACATAAGGAACTATAGCAAATTCATCTTCATAAATGTTGGCATCATGGCCACAAGAATAGCAAGCATCATGTTCATCAAGGGATATTTCAGTCAAATCATCGGAATCATAATTATCTATAGATTCATGCATATTATTATTTTCTTCCAAAGCAACGGTCATTCTTTCAATAAATTCTTTGACATAGACATTATGAGCATAATTTTCATAGCAATATTTAAGTATGTCAAAAATTTCAGATTCGTAGAGAGTAATATCATACTTTTCAACCAAAGAAGCAACTTCATAAGCACCCTTAAAAGCAATAAATTCTTAAATTTGTTCTATATCATAGTAACTATAAACACCCCTTGCATAAGAAGATAAGATTTCATTTTCATTAAACTCACATAGGTAGGGAAGGTGTTTTTTAGGGTTCTTAGAGCAACAAGTAAAATCATCAATTTCACAAAGATTCCAAGCATAACACATCAACCTGTTTATTTGATCCCATAAGAGTCTCCCTTTTTCAGACAAACGGTGACGCACAAAATGAGCATGCTCATCCAAAGATTTCCCATCAACTAGGCTAGTTGGGGTTTCAGCACGAGCGCATAAGGATTGAAGATGATCCAAGTAGAACACTTTAAGTGGACCCATATCAATAGATTTTTAGCAAGCAAATAGAAGGCATGTGGAAACACAAACAAAAAGACATACGGGAAGAAGGCGAAGGAATGGCAAAGGTGAAGTGGGGGAGAGGAAAACGAGAGGCAAATGGCAAATACTGTAATGCGAGGGAGATGAGTTTGTGATGGGTACTTGGTATGTCTTGACTTCAGCGATGACCTCCCCGGCAACGGCGCCAGAAATCCTTCTTGCTACCTCTTGAGCACTGCGTTGGTTCTCCCTTGAAGAGGAAACGGTGATGCAGCAAAGTAGCGTAAGTATTTCCCTCAGTTTTTGAGAACCAAGGTATCAATCCTGTATGAGGCTCCTCAAAAGTCCCACGCACCTACACAAACAAACAAGAACCTCGCAACCAACGCGATAAAGGGGTTGTCAATCCCTTCACGGAAACTTGTGAAAGTGAGATCTGATAGAGATGATATGTTAAGATAAATATTTTTGGTATTTTTATGATATAGATTAGAAAGTAAAGATGCAAATAAAAGTATATGGAAAACTTATATGTTAAAAGATAGACCCGGGGGCCATAGGTTTCACTAGTGGCTTCTCTCAAGATAGCATAAGTATTACGGTGGGTGAACAAATTACTGTCGAGCAATTGATAGAAAAGTGCATAGTTATGAGAATATCTAGGCATGATCATGTATATAGGCATCACGTCCACAACAAGTAGATCGAAACAATTCTGCATCTACTACTATTACTCCACGCATCGACCGACTCCTGCCTGCATCTAGAGTATTAAGTTCAAGAAGAACAGAGTAACACATTAAGAAAGATGACATGATGTAGAGGGATAAAACTCATGAAATATGATATAAACCCCATCTTTTTATCCTTGATGGCAACAATACAATATGTGTCTTGCTGCCCCTGCTATCACTGGGAAAGGACACTGCAAGATTGAACCCAAAGCTAAGCACTTATCCCATTGCAAGAAAGATCAATCTAGTAGGCCAAACCAAACTGATAATTCGAAGAGACTTGCAAAGATAACCAATCACACATAAAAGAATTCAGAGGAGATTCAAATATTTATCATAGATAAACTTGATCATAAACCCACAATTCATCGGATCTCGACAAACACACCGCAAAAAGAGTTACATCGAATAGATCTCCAAGAAGATCGAGGAGAACTTGGTATTGAGATTCAAAGAGAGAGAAGAAGCCATCTAGCTAATAACTATGGACCCTAAGGTCTATGGTAAACTACTCACAACTCATTGGAGAGGCCTTGGAGATTATGTAGAGGCCCTCCATGGTCGATTCCCCCTCCGATAGAGCGTCGGCGAAGGCTCCAAGATGGGATCTCGCGAATACAGAAGGTTGCGGCGATTGAAATAGTTTTCTGTGGTAACACTTCTATATCATTCCGTTTGGACTCCGTTTGATATTCCTTTTCTTCGAAACACCGAAATAGGCAAAAAAACAGCAATTCAGGCTGGACCTTCGGTTAGTGGGTTAGTCCCAAAAAATGATATAAAAGTGTAAAGTAAAGCCCATAAACATCCAAAACGGGTAATATAATAGCATGGAACAATCAAAAATTATAGATACGTTGGAGACGTATCAGACTCCTTCTTTGCATCTTGTACACGGACATCTAATCCTAGTCCAATTATTTCCATACATGTCCATCACTGCGGATTGCAAGTATCTCTCCACCTTCATGACCGACTGCACCGTATAATAAGCAAAAGGGTTATAAACAAAATGCATGCATGCATCAAGGTCATATAAAAATTTGGCATGACCTTGCCTAAAAATAGGACATATCGAGTTTGCTCGAAATTCACCGAAACGGAAATTAATCGACATTTTGGCAAAATGTAATCAACTCGGGGGCATGTCGCTCGCACAAATCTCTCCATATCCCAAACACACATATTCCCATTCTTGAAATGCACAACTTTTTACTCACCTATCTTCCGAGACCGAGCACGGTTAGATGAGGCCTTTTGCTACCTATATAGGGATCGAATGTGTGGATGGCCAAATAGCTAGCTAGATCTAGTTGTTGGGGAGGAGAGATGAGTCTAGCTAACTAATGGAGAGGGAGAGAGATGAGCTAGCTAGATCTATATCTATGGAATCGAGGGAGAGCCAAATAAATGAGATAGCTAGATAGAGATGAGAAGGCCATTTATCGAGGAGAGTTATTGTGGAGGGGGGCATTAATGGGGAGAGAAGATAGGTAGGAGGAAGAGAGAAGAAGGGCAACAATTGTGGAGAACTAACTTTGAGAGGGGAGAGTGGAAAGGGGGGAGAGGGCAAAGGGGGGAGGAGGGGGTAACTTAATTCTCCTTCTTGGAAAGTGTTCCATGCCCTTCCTTAAGGGAAATTGAAGTCTAATGTTTCCTTCTTTCATATCAATAATTTCACCAATCATTCTAAGGAAAGGTCTACCAAGAATAATAGGGCATGTAGGATTGTAGTCTATATCAAGCACAATAAAATCCATGGGCACGTAATTCCTATTTTCAATAATAAGAACATAATTAATTCTTCTCATAGGTTTCTTAATAGTGGAATCAGCTAAGTGCAAATTTAAGGAACAATCATCAAGGTTATGGAAACCTAGCACATCACATAAAGTTTTCGGAATAGTGGAAACGCTAGCACCCAAATCACAAAAAGCATTGCACTCATTATATTTAATCTTAATTTTAATAGTAGGTTCCCATTCAACATAAAGCTTTCTAGGGATTGAAACTTCCAACTCAAGTTTTTCTTCAAAAGATTTCATCATAGCATCAACGATATGTTTAGTAAAAGCCTTATTTTGATTATAAGCATGAGGTAAATTAAGCATATATTGTAACAAGGAAATACAATCAATCAAAGAACAATTATCATAATTAAAGTCCTTGAAATCTAAAAGAGTGGGATCATCACTAGTTAAAGTTTTGACCTCGCCAAACCCACTTTTATCAATTTTTCCATTAAGATCTACACCCTCCACATTATTGAGATGCCTTGTAGCTAAAGTTGACTCATCTTCAGTCCCTTATTTATCAAGTTTTATATTAGCAAACAAAGATTCAACAGGAGTCACACCAATCACTTTAAGATATTCATCATGATTATCGCAAAAACTAGAAGAACATACTTTTTCTAGCCATTCTCTCTTAGCATGCATCCTAGCGGTTCTCTCCCTACTTTCATTAATAGAAATTTGAATAGCTTTAAAATACTCATTAATATCAAGCTTGGGTGGCATAGATCTAATCTTAAAGGAATCAATCTCATGATAAATTCTATCAATGTTTCTAGCCAAATCATCAATCTTAAGCAATTTTTCTTCAACCATAGCATTGAAAATCTTTTGGGAGTTAATACAATCTTTAGTACTATTCTCAATATCATAGGGTATCTCATTATAATTTCCGTAGGAATTTTTGCAGGAATTACCATAATTATTAGAGGAATTACTAGGCCTAGGATTAAAATTACCTCTATACGCGTTATTACCAAAATTATTCCTACCAACAAAATTCACACCCATAGATTCATTACTATTATCAATCAAAGTAGACAAAGGCATATCATTAGGATAAATAGAAGCACTCTTGCTAGCAATCAATTTCATAAGTCCAACCATCTTTCAACTCAAAGTATTAATTTCTTCAATGGCATGCACTTTTTTACTAGTAGAAGATCTTTTGGTATGCCATTGAGAGTAATCTGCCATAATATTATCTAGGAGTTTAGTAGATTCTCCTAATGTGATTTCCATAAAAGTACCACCCATGGTGGAATCTAAAAGATTCTAGACGCAAAATTCAATCGGGCATAAATTTTTTGTATGATCGTCCATAAACTTAAACCATGAGTAGGGCAATTTCTTATCATTAATTTCATCCTATCCCATGATTGTGCAACATGTTCATGATCAACTTGCTTAAAATTTATTATATCGTTCATAAGGGAGATGATCTTAGTGGGAGGAAAATACTTGGAAATAAAAAGCATCCTTACACTTATTCCATGAATCAATACTATTTTTAGGCAAGGACGAAAACTAAGTTTTAGCACGATCTAATAGTGAGAACAGAAATAGCTTCAATTTACAATATCATTATCCACATATTTTTTTCTTTTGCATATCACACAATTCAACAAAAGTATTAAGATGGGATGCAACATCTTCATTAGGACTACTAGAAAATTGTTCTTTCATAACAAGATCAACAAAGCGACATTAATTTCATAAGATTCCGCACTAGTGGCGAGAGCAATCGGAGTACTGATAAAATCAGTATTATTAGTGTTGGAAAAATCACACAACTTGGTATTTTCTTGAGACATCATGACAAAGCAAGCAATGTAGCACACAAGCAAACAAAAGGCAAACGAAAAAGCGAACGGAAAAAAGGCGAATAAAAAGGCAAATATTTCTGTGTTTTCTGAAAATGTTTTCGAAGTGGGGGAGAGGACAACGAGAGGCAAATGTCAAATAATGTAAATGCAAGAGATGAGAGTTTATGATGGGTACTTGGTAGGCTTGATGTAGATTCTCCCCGGCAATGGCGCTGAAAATTCTTCCTGCAACTTCTTGAGCTTACATTGGTATTAACTGAAGAGGAAAGGGTGATGTAGTAAAGTAGAGATAAGTACTTCCCTCAGTTAATAACCAAGGTATCAATCCAGTAGGAGGAACCCACAAGTCTCCAATGATAGCACCTACACAAACAAACAAATACTTACACCCGACGTGATAAAGGGGTTGTCAATCACTTCACGGTTACTTGCAAGGATGAGATCTGATAGAGATAGGTATAAGAGATAAATAAAAGTTCAAAATAAAGTAAAGGTAAATAAATTTCAACAAGTTATTTTGGTTTTTGGTTTTATAGATCTAAAAATAATATGATAAAAGATAGACCCGGGGGCCATAGTTTTCACTAGAGGCTTCTCTCTTGAAAGAACGCATATGGTGGGTAAACAAATTACTGTTGAGCAATTGATAGAAGAATGAATAATTATGACGGTATCTAAGGTAATGATCATCAATATAGGCATCATGTCCGTGACAAGTAGATCGACTCCTGCCTGCATCTACTACTATTACTCCACACATCGACCGCTATCAAGCATGCATCTAGTGTATAAGTTAACAAGAATGGAGTAATGCCTTAGGCAAGATGACATGATGTAGATGGATAGATCCAATCAATATGAATAAACCCCGCCTTTTTTATCCTTAATGGCAACAATACAAATGCATGTCATGTTCCCTTCTGTCACTAGGAATAAGCACCACAAGATTGAACCCATTACAAATCACCTCTCCCATGGCAAGAAAAATCAATCTAGTTGGCCAAACCAAATCAATATATCGGAGAGAAATACAAAGCTATCTTAATCATGCATAAAAGCAGTTCAGAGAAGACTCAAATAATATTCATAGATAATCCAATCATAAATCGACAATTCATCGGATCTCAACAAATGCACCAGCAAAGAAGATTACATCGCATAGATCTCCAAGAACATTGAGGAGAACATTGTATTATCAAAGAGAGAGAAGAAGCCATCTAGATACTAGCTATGGACCCGTAGGTCTATGGTAAACTACTCACACAACATCGGAAGGGTGGCAAGGTTGATGTAGAGGCCCTCTATGGTTTAATCCCCCTTCGGTGAAGTACCATAACAGGTCTCCAGATGGGATCTCACAAGGACAGAAACTTGCGGCGGCGGAATAGTATTTTTGGTGTGCCCTCTAGTATATGGGGAATATTTGGGTATTTATAGAGCAAAGATTAGGGTTAGAGGAGGACCAGGGGCCCATAAGCCTGGGGGCGCACATCCCGAGCTTGTCAGCAACTGGTGGCCCCTCTGACCTCCTCCCAAAGGTTCCTAGGTGTCTTCTGGTCCAAGAAAAATCCTCAAAAAGTTTCATTCCGTTTGGACTCCATTTGGTATTGATTTTCTGTAAAAGACAAAACAAGGAAAAAACAACAACTGGCACTTGGTACTAGATTAATAGGTTAGTCCCTAAAATGATATAAAATAGCATAATAATGCATATAAAACATCCAAGATGGATAATATAATAGCATGGAACAATAAAAATAATAGATACGTTGGAGACATATCAGCCGCCATGTCTTTGAGCACCGGACCTCGGGTGTCAAGGGGTAGGCCGGACAGGGAAGCTGCCAAGAAAAATGAGTAAGCCTCCTAATCACCTCTGATAATCCTCACTCAGGAGAGGTTTTCGAAAATCACAACTTACCAAAAATCATATCATCCGTTCGACAATTCTTCAATTCAGCAGTAGCCAGGTGAGCTTTTAAGCTCTCAATTTCTTGGGCCCATCGAGTGTTTTCAGCCTTTACCGCATTGATTCCATCCACACTTTGGGTCACCACATGTTGGTTTGCTTGGCGTTGCGACTCTACATATAGCAAACCCTCGTGGGCCTGCTTGGGATCTCTTTCAAGATGACCTAGGGTTTCCGCTGCTACATTTTATTATCATAATATCCTTAGCACCAATGATACATGCTAGACAAGCACTTCTGTGTGCCTCCATGGTGAACTTTTTCACCTGCTCCACCTCAGCCAAGGCGGCATCTAACTTCCCCTTCGTTTGGGCAAGCGCCTCGGTCAGTTGATCATTCTTCGCTCGAGCTTCCTATCAAGGACGACATGCACTGTTAGTATTCAAGACTTTCTACAGTCGCATTCGCCCATACCAAGCTTTAGGGGCTACTACCGTAATTGGCAATCTTGTTTTCCTTCAAACAAATAAAGAAATGCACAAACCCCGAAGCAATATGAACTCGGGTGAAGCCTTACTCGTAAACCTTGCGACAAGACATCTAATGATTGATCAAAAGCACAACGGGTTGTAACACCCTAGATGTAATCCTTCCCATTTTGTAACACATCCAACTTTTATCTTCATCTAGTTCCATGCGGGTTCCATCATTGTTGGCTTCATTTTGTTTTGTTTGTTGTTTTACTTATTGCATTTCCATGTTCATCTTTGTTATGTTGCATTGTGCCTCTTGTCATTTTGCATTCTTCATGCTCATCATGAGCATTGTGGTATTCATCTTGTTGTGCTTGCACTATGTTTGTAATGTTGCTTGCCTGTGCACTTGAACCATGCATCATCACCTCCTCCGTCCTTCTTCCTAATTCCATTTAATACACTTGTGACTTTTTCCTTGTCTTGATAAATGTTCATTCTTTCCCCACAAATCTTGCATCATGTCTACACCCTCTCTGTCAAGTTTCACCTTTTTGGACTTGTTTTGGTTAGGTTCAAAAATGCATCAAGTTTGCATTAAATAAAAACTTGATTTATTTTTCTACCTCTAAAAATGTCCATTTTAATTTATTCAAATTCTAAATAAATCCGGGATCTTGTGGATATTCTTATATCTCTCATATCCTCTCCCATCTCTCTATGCATTTCTGTTCTTGTTATTCTATCTGAAGGAATTAAGAAAAGAAAATGATGGAGAGAGGAAGAGCAGTCCAGCAGCAGCAGCCACGCTAGCCGCAACCCACTTGGGCCTCCTCCTTTCCTGGCCAGCCCATAGCTAGCGTCAGTATCCTATGGTAATCCATGCTATACACCCACTCAGGGCCCGCATGCAGCAACCTCTCCCCTACCTTTTTCTTCCTCCTCTCGCCACCTCCCCCTCACAGTAAAACCTGCGAGCAGGGGCACTGATACGTCCATTTTGCATCATGTTTTCCTACTATTATTTATAATGTTTTTATGCATATAATTCTTTTAGGAGTAATTCTAATGCCTTTTCTCTCATAAAATGCAAGGTTCACACAAAGAGGGAGAATTCCAGCAGTTGGAAATCTGGACCTGAAAAAGCTACGCCAGGCTACCTATTCTAGGCATCTCCAAATGAGCTGAAACTTCATGAGGAATTTTTATTGAATAAATAAGAATTATTGGAGCAAATAACTACCAAAGGGGGCCCACCAGGTGGGCACAACCCACCTGGGTGCGCTAGGAAGCGCAGGCGCGCCCTGGTGGGTTGTGCCCTCTGAGGGAGTCCTGGATTAAGGGGTCCTCGGGCGTCCAGCCTGTTGGCATGGGCCGGACTATTGGGCTATGAAGATACAAGACAGAAGACTTCGTCCCGTGTCCAGATGGGACTCTCCTTTGCGTGGATGGCAAGTGTGGCGTTTGGATATGTAGATTCCTTTCTCTGTAACCGACTTTGTACAACCCTAGACCCCTCCGATGTCTATATAAACCGGAGGGCTTAGTCCGTAGAGGAAATCATAATCATATAGTCTAGACTTATAGGGTTTTAGCCATTACGATCTCGTGGTAGATCAACTCTTGTAATACTCATATTCATCAAGATCAATCAAGTAGGAAGTAGGGTATTACCTCCATAGAGAGGGCCTGAACCTGGGTAAACATCATGTCTCCCGTCTCCTGTTACCATTGACCTTAGACACACAGTTCGGGACCCCCTACCCGAGATCCATCGGTTTTGACACCGACATTGGTGCTTTCATTGAGAGTTCCACTGTGACGTCGAAGACAGGATTGATGGCTCGCCTTGTTATCAAGGACAATATCACCTCCGGAGGAGCCCTGGCCTCAGGCCAAACCCTCCAGCTAGGCGGCTTTACCATGACCGCACGTTTGGCCATTGGGCCGACGATGACTTCTCGGGTCATCGAAAATCGCCTCCATGTTGACTATGAATACTCCAAACGGATGAATCCAATGGAGTTGTCATCCTTAAATGAACTCCTGGATCGCATCGCCGCCTTGGGGTCGCTACATACTACGATCGGATTGGGCTTAAACCTGATCAGACAGAAATCAAATCTCCGCCGATCACCCATCAGATAGCGGTAGTAGAGGAGCAATACAACAACTCTTCCTCTATATTGAGGACGAACTATGTTCGGATTTCCGAGCCCGACGAGCCTGATACCTGTTCGCGGAAGGACGTGCCCCGCCCTCCGAACCTAGAGTCGGACGGCGGACCTGAAAAATTGGTTGATATTTCGGAGCCCGAACTGTTAAGCTCGGAAGTTTCTCAAACTCCGGATCCCAAATTGGGTCAGGGTTCGGATTCAAATCCACCCACCCACCCACCCAGATATACGCGATCTCATGCAAATACGACAATAGTCTGAGGAAACAGTCCATCACTATTGGGCCAGATTCCTCCTTGTTAAAAACAAGATTAAAGATAGCCGCAACGAAGAGTCGATCTCTGTATTCTGCAATAATTGCACGGAGGAGGGAATCCTCAATGCCATCAACCGCCGTCGCGTATTACACTTTGTTGACTTGGCAACCATAGTACAGAAGTACTGCGCAATGGAAATTGCCTGGAATACTCAGGCAGCTCCCTGTGAGCCACAACTTTACACTCAACCCCTCATCCGAGCAAAAAGGACACACCCTCGTGGGTCGCCCGATCCAATATTAAAGAAATTGAAGCCCATTGCGGGGCGCGGAACCGTTCTGGAGGGATGGCTCGATAGGCCATGCAAAATACACACAACACCAGATACCATACCAGAGCATGTTGGATACTCCGGCAAGTGGCCAAGAGCGGCGAGGATCTCCTCATCAAAAATACCTGATAACCCACACGTGTAGGGGATCGCAACAGCTTTCGAGGGTAAAGTATTCAACCCAAATTTATTGATTCGACACAAGGGGAGCCAAAGAATATTCTCCAGTATTAGCAGTTGAGTTGTCAATTCAACCACACCTGGATAACTTAGTATCTGCAGCAAATTATTTAGTAAAAAAAGTGGTATGATAATAAAGGTAACAGTAGCAAAAATAAAGATAAATGTTTTTGGGTTTTTGTAGTAGTTGTAATAGTAGCAACAGAAAAGTAAATAAGCGAAGACCAATATATGAAAAGCTCGTAGGCAATGGATCAGTGATGGATAATTACGCCGGATGCGATTCCTCATGTAATAGCTATAACATAGGGTGATATAGAACTAGCTCCAATTCATCAATGTAATGTAGGCATGTATTCCGTAAATAGTCATACGTGCTTATGGAAAAGAACTTACATGACATCTTTTGTCCTACCCTCCCGTGGAAGCGGCGTCCTAGTGGAAACTAAGGGATATTAAGGCCTCCTTTTAATAGAGAACCGGAACAAAGTATAAGCACATAGTGAATACATGAACTCCTCAAACTACGGTCATCACCGAGAAGTATCCCGTTATTGTCACTTCGGGGTTGTCGGATCATAACACATAATAGGTGACTATAGACATGCAAGATAGGATCAAGAACACACATATATTCATGAAAACATAATAGGTTCAGATCTAAAATCATGGCACTTGGGCCCTAGTGACAAGCATTAAGCATAGCAAAGTCATAGCAACATCAATCTCAGAACATAGTGGATACTAGGGATCAAACCCTAACAAAACTAACTTGATTACATGGTAAATCTCATCCAACCCATCACCGTCCAGCAAGCCTACGATGGAATTACTCATGCACGGCGGTGAGCATCATGAAATTGGTGATGGAGGATGGTTGATGATGACGATGACAACGAATCCCCCTCTCTGGAGCCCCGAACGGACTCCAGATCAGCCCTCCCGAGAGAGATTAGGGCTTGGCGGCAGCTCCGTGTCGTAAAACGCGATGAAACTTTCTCTCTAATTTTTCTCTCCCCGAACGTGAATATATGGAGTTGGAGTTGACGTCGGTGGAGGTCCAGGGGCCCACGAGATAGGAGGCCGCGCCCTAGGAGGGGGCGCGCCCCCCTGTCTCGTGGACAGGCTGTGGGCCCCCTAGTATTGATTCTTTCACCAAAAATTCTTATTAGTTCCAAAAAGTGCCTCTGTGGATTTCCAGGACATTCCGAGAACTTTTCTTTTCTACCCATAAAACAACATCATGGCAGTTCTGCTGAAAACAGTGTCAGTCCGGGTTAGTTTCATTCAAATCATGCAAGTTAGAGTCCAAAACAAGGGCATACGTGTTTGGAAAAGTAGATACGTTGGAGACGTATCAACTCCCCCAAGCTTAAACCTTTGCTTGTCCTCAAGCAATTCAGTTGATAAACTAAAAGTGATAAAGAAAAACTTTTACAAACTCTGTTTGCTCTTGTTGTTGTAACATGAAAGCCAGCATCAAGTTTCAGCAAATATTATGAACTAACCATACTCACAATAACACAAAGGTCTCACAATCACTCATATCAATAGCATAATCAGCTAGTGAGCCATAATAATAAAACTCGGATGACAACACTTTCTCAAAATAATCATAACATGATATAACAAAATGGTATCTTGCTAGCCCTTTCTGAGACCGCAAAACATAAATGCAGAGCACCTTTAAAGATCAAGGACTGACTAAACATTGTAATTCATGGTAATAGAGATCCAGACAAGTCATACCCAATATAAACCAATAGTAATGAATGCAAATGACAGTGTGCTCTCCAGCGGGTGCTTTTAATATGAAGGGTGATGACTCAACATCAAAGTAAATAGATAGGCCCTTCGCAGAGGGAAGCAAGGATATGTAGAGGTGCCAGAGCTCGATTTTAAAATAGAGATTGAATAATATTTTGAGTGGCATACTTTCACTATCAACGCAACAACTATGAGATGGCTGTATCTTCCACACTAAATGCATTATAGGTAGTTCCCAAACAGAATGGTAAAGGTTTATACTCCCCCAACCACCAACAAGCATAAATCCATGGCTTGCTCGAAACAACGAGTGCCTCCAACATACAACAGCCTTGGGGGAGTTTTGTTTAATTATTTTGATTTTCTTTGATCTTTTTGGATCATGGGACTGGGCATCCCTGCACGCCCTTTCTCGTGAATGAGGAGCGGAGTCCACTCCTCGTGAGAATAACCCACCTAGCATGGAAGATATAGGCAGCCCTAATTGTAACATGAGCTGCTCGAGCATACAAAACAGAATTTCATTTGAAGGTTTGGAGTTTGGCACATACAAATTTACTTGGAACAGCAGGTAAATACCGCATATAGGAAGGTATAGTGGACTCATATGGAACAACTTTGGGGTTTAAGGAGTTTGGATGCACAAGCAGATTCCCGCTTAGTACAGTGAAGGCTAGCAAAAGACCGGAAGCGAATTAATCGAGAGACCGACAACAGTCGTAAACATGCATTAAAATTAATTCACACCAAATACAAGCATGAGTAGGATATAATCCACCATGAACATAAATATCATGGAGGCTATGTTGATTTGATTCAACTACATGCGTGAACATGTGCCAAGTCGAGTCACTCAATTCATTCAAAGGAGGATACCATCCCATCATATCACATCATAATCATTCTAATAGCATGCTGGCACACAAGGTAGACCATTATAACTCATAGCTAATCAAGCATGGCACAAGCAACTATAATCTCTAAATGTCATTGCAAATATGTTTACTTCATAATAGCTGACTCAGGAACGATGAATCATCATATTTACAAAAACAAGAGAGGTCGGAGTTCATACCAGCTTTTCTCATCCCAATAAGTCCATCATATATCATCATTATTGCCTTTCACTTGCACGACCGAACGATGTGTATAATAATAAGAGTGCATGTGCATTGGACTAAGCTGGAATTTGCAAGCATTCAACTCAAGAGATAAGACAGGGTAATATGGGCTCTAAGTTAAATAAACAATCATGCATATAAGAGCCACTAAGCATTTTCAATATAGTCTTCTCGACCCCCAAAAGAAAGAAAAGAAAATAAAACTATTTACACAGGAAAGCTCCCAACAAGTAAAAAGAAGAACAAGAAATCTTTTTGGGTTTTCATTTTAATTTCTATTACAAGCAAAGAAATTAAACTAACTAATTTTTTTGGTTTTTCTTAAGGTTTATCAAACACACAAGAAGAAAGCGAGAAAAAAAATTTAAAACTAGCATGGATAATACAATGAAAGAGTATGAGCACCGACGACTAGTGTGTGAACATGAATGTAAAGTCGGTGAGAAATACGTACTCCCCAAGCTTAGGATTTTGGCCTAAGTTGGTCTAATACCAAGGACCTCCGCTAGTCTCCCCGGTGTAATGGGGGGTGTAATCAGGATACCACTGGCTGGTCATCTCCGGATCCCACTGGACAGGTGATGCACGATAAGGGTCCAACTCAGGTTCCGGCTCAGGTTCAGGTTCTGGAGTAAAAGCTTGAGCTCGATGATTGTTCACCGCTTCGGGCGTGACAAGACGATTTTCTGCAAGCAAATCCAACAACAGAGGCGCAGGCAAAATAATAAGCTCAAAGTGTTTCTTATTAAATCTAAGTTTATACAGGAGCATCTTTTCTTCGTTGTCAACAATAAACTTGTGTGCTACCATGCTCTTGTAATCTAAAATGTGAGGAGGAAATTTTATCTCCTCCTTCTCATGGTGCCTAATGGGTATCTGAAAATATTTAGCAAGACGTGCAACATAGATACCTCCAAATATGGGGCCTTTTGTACGATTCAGGGCTAGCCGTTTAGCAACGACGGCACCCATACTAAAAGTATTGTCCCCAAGGAAAGCATGTTGAAGAATGATAATATCAGGAACACTCAAGTTTCCACTATTTCCACGACCAATCAAGCATCTACTAGCAAATATGGCAAAGTAGCGTAAAACAGGAAAGTGTATGCTAGAGACTTTTGCCTCAGAGCCCTTCTTTGGCTCTTCTACAGCAATTGTTTTAACGAAGCCACCCACATCTTCACGATGGGGTTCCTCTAATTCTCCCTCATAAGGTATCCTACATATCGTGCAAAAATGATGTAAAGACATTTCTTTGAATTCATCATATAAATGAAATGATACTGTAGACGGTGACTTCCTAGGATAATAATAAAAGTTTTGCATGAAAGTATTGGTAAGTAAGAGATACTGATTGCTTCGGTCGTTCATGAAACCGGTGAGGCCTGTAGTCTCGATTAAAGCATAAAAATCTTCATGAATTCCAGCTTCTTTCAAGAAATCCTCACACGGCCATTCACAAGACCGTACTTCCGCTAAGCGAGGAAGATTATACTTGGCTTTTTCCTTCTCTTTGTCTTGTTTTTCCTTAGAGCCTTGGCTAGAGGAGCCCCTCAAAAGTTTCCTCAACATTTTCTGAAAATTTCTGAAATTTTAGTAACTTCGAAATAAAAGTGAATAAAATTAAACAAGATTGATAGCAACTACTCCTACAAGTGCCTAGAGCCTAAATCATGCATTGGAATTGCTTGGGACCTGAAAAATTTAACATGCAAACACAAGAACATGGTCACCTACGCAACAAAAATTTGCAATGAATAAAGCACTAGAACAAAAAGTAATTGGACCAATGGAGGAGTCACATACCAAGCAACAATCTCCCAAAGCAGTTTTGTGAATGGAGCTTTGAGCAAGGAGATCGAAAATCGCAGCAAAACGAGCTAGAACTCATGCTTGAGCTGGATGGGGATTTTTTTGGGTAGAAGATGAAGTGTGTGGGTGCTGGCATAAGTGGAGGGGCCACCAGGCCCACGAGACAGGGGCGCCCCTAGGGGGCGCCTCCTCTCCGTGGCTCGGTGCTTGCCCCTCCTGCAGTGATTTTAGTGCCTAAAATCCTCAAATATTCCAGAAAAAATCATACTAAATTTGCAGGGCATTTGGAGCACTTTTATTTTCGGACTATTTTTTAATGCACAGATAATTCAGAAAACAGACGGTAATACTATTTTTGCTATATTTATTCTAAATAACAGAAAGTAAAAAGAGGGTACAGAAGGTTGTGCCTTCTAGTTTCATCCATCTCATGATCATCAAAATGAATCCACTAACAAGGTTGATCAAGTCTTGTTAACAAACTCATTCCGAATAACACGGAACCGGAGAAATTTCGAATAACACTAAGTTACCTCAACGGGGATATGAAAATCCCCAACAATAAGAATATCATACTTTTTCTTGACAGTAGGAAGAGGAAATTCAAAACCTCCAAAAATGATAGTTGGAACTTTTTCAATAGAATTGATGCTATGAACTTGAGATTGTTTCCTCAAAAAGTGTACCGTATGCTCATTACCATTAACATGAAAAGTGACATTGCCTTTGTTGCAATCAATAACAGCCCCTGTAGTATTAAGAAAAGGTCTACCAAGGATAATAGACATACTATCGTCCTTGCGAATATCAAGAATAACAAAGTCCGTTAAGATAGTGACATTTGCAACCACAACAGGGACATCCTCACAAATACCGACAGGTATAGCAGTTTATTTATCAGCCATTTGCAAAGATATTTCAGTAGGTGTCAACTTATTCAATTCAAGTCTATGATATAAAGAGAGAGGCACAACACTAATACCGGCTCCAAGATCACATAAAGCAGTTCTAACATAATTTATTTTAATGGAACATGGTATAGTTCGTACACCCGGATCTCCAAGTTTCTTTGGTATTCCACCCTTAAAAGTGTAATTAGCAAGCATGGTGGAAATCTCAGCTTCAGGTATCTTTCTTTTATTTGTGATGATATCCTTCATATACTTAGCATAAGGATTTACTTTCAGCATATCAGTTAAGCGCATACGTAAGAAAATAGGTCTAATCATTTCAGCAAAGCGCTCAAAATCCTCATCATCCTTTGACTTGGATGGTTTGGGAGGAAAGGGCATGGGTTTCTGAACCCATGGTTCTCTTTCTTTACCGTGCTTCCTAGCAACAAAATCTCTCTTATCATAACGTTGATTCTTTGATTGTGGGTTATCAAGATCAACAGGAGGTTCAATTTGTACATCATTGTTTTTGCTAGGTTTTGCATCAACATGAACATTATCATTAACATTATCACTAGGTTGATATTCATCACCTGATTGAGTTTCAGCATCAGAGATAGAAATATCATTGGGATTCTCGGGTGTGTCTACAGTAGGTTCACTAGAAGCATGCAAAGTCCTATCGTCTTTCTTTTTCTTCTTTTTAGAGGAACTAGGTGCCTCTAAATTATTTCTGTGAGAATCTTGCTCGAATCTCTTATGGTGGCCTTCAGGATACAAAGGTTCCTGAGTCATTCTACCAGTTCTAGTAGCCACTCTAACAGCAAAGTCATTTTTATTATTTAATTCATCAAGCAAATCATTCTGAGCTTTAAGTACTTGCTCAGCTTGAGTAGCAACCATAGAAGCATATTTGCTAACGCGGTGAAGTTCATCTTTAACTCTAGCAATATTATTGCCTACGCGTCCTATCTCGAAAGCATTATTCTTTAACTCTCTACCAACATAAGCATTTAAACTTTCTTGTCTAGCCATAAAGTCATCAAATTCATCTAAGCATGGGCTATGAAATTTAGTAGAGGGGATTTCAACTTTATCATATCTATAGAGAGAATTTACCTTTACTACCTATGTCGGGTTATCAAGACAATGTGGTTCTTCAGGCGGTAAATTAATACCATGTATTTCTTCAATAGGAGGTAAATTCTTAACATCTTCAGCTTTAAGACCTTTTTATTTCATTGATTTCTTTGCCTCTTGCATATCTTCAAGACTGAGAAATAAAACACCTATCTTCTTCAGAGTGGGTTTAGGAATAGGCTCATGAGTTGGCTCAATTGGTTCAGGAATTACTTCAAGAATTGGCTCAGGAAGAGTCCAATTATTTTCATTAGTCAACATATTATTCAATAATATTTCAGCTTCGTCGACTGTTCTTTCCCTGAAAACACAACCAGCACAACTATCCAAGTAGTCCTTGGAAGCATCGGTTAGTCCATTATAAAAGATATCAAGTATTTCATTTTTCTTAAGAGGATGATCAGCAAAGCATTATAATCGAGAAGCCTCCCCAAGCTTGTGGGAGACTCTCTTCTTTGATTTGCACAAAATTATATATTTCCCGCAAGGCGGCTTGTTTCTTATGAGTAGGGAAATATTTAGCAGAGAAGTAGTAAATCAAATCCTGGGGACTACGCACACAATCAGGAGCAAGAGAATTATACCAAGTCTTAGCATCACCTTTTAATGAGAATAGAAATATCTTAAGAATGTATAAATAGCAAGACTTCTCATCATGAGTAAACAGGGTAGCTATATCATTCAACTTGGTAAGATGTGCCACAACAGTTTCAGATTCAAGGCGATAAAAAGGATCAGATTCAACTAAAGTAATAATTTCAGGATCAACAGAGAATTCATAATCCTTATCAGTAACACAGATAGGTGAAGTAGCAAAAGCAGGATCGGGTTTCATTCTAGCATTAAGAGACAGCTGCTTCCATTTAGCTAATAATTTCTTAAGATCATATCTATCATTGCAAGCAAATATTTCCCTAGCAGCTACTTCATTCATAACATAACCCTTAGGAACAACAGGCAATACATAATCATTGGGAGAACCTTCATCATCACTATCATCAATAATAGGTTCTTCAGTATTTTCATTCCCCCTAACTCTAGCAAGTTGTTCATCAAGAAATTCACCTAATGGCAAAGTAGTATCAAGCACAGAAGTAGTTTCATCATTCATAGCAGAAGTGGCTTCATCAATAACATGCGACATATCAGAATTCATTAGGTGTAGCAAGCTTACTAATAACACAAGGAGAATCTAGTGCAAGGCTAGATGGCAGTTCCTTACCTCCCCTCGTAGTTGAGGGCAAAATAGTAGTTCGATCGTCTTTCAAGTTCTTCATAGTGATCGGCAGATATAAATCCCAAGTGACTCAGAGAATAGAGCTATGCTCCCCGGCAACGGCGCCAGAAATTGGTCTTGATAACCCACAAGTGTAGGGGATCGCAATAGCTTTTGAGGGTAAAGTATTCAACCCAAATTTATTGATTCGACACAAGGGGAGCCAAAGAATATTCTCGAGTATTAGCAGTTGAGTTGTCAATTCAACCACACCTGGATAACTTAGTATCTGCAGCAAAGTATTTAGTAGCAAAAGTGGTATGATAATAAAGGTAACAGTATCAAAAGTAAAGATAAATGTTTTTTGTTTTTTGTAGTAGTTGTAACAGTAGCAACAGAAAAGTAAGTAAGCGAAGAACAATATATGAAAAGCTCGTAGGCATTGGATCAGTGATGGATAATTATGCCGGATGCGATTCCTCATGTAATAGCTATAACATAGGGTGATATAGTACTAGCTCCAATTCATCAATGTAATGTAGGCATGTATTCTGTAAATAGTCATACGTGCTTATGGAAAAGAACTTGCATGACATATTTTGTCCTACCCTCCCGTGGAAGCGGGGTCCTAGTGGAAACTAAGGGATATTAAGGCCTCCTTTTAATAGAGAACCGGAACAAAGCATTAGCACATAGTGAATACATGAACTTCTCAAACTACGGTCATCACCGAGAAGTATCCCGATTATTGTCACTTCGGGGTTGTCGGATCATAACACATAATAGGTGACTATAGACTTGCAAGATAGGATCAAGAACACACATATATTCATGAAAACATAATAGGTTCAGATCTGAAATCATGGCACTCGGGCCCTAGTGACAAGCATTAAGCATAGCAAAGTCATAGCAATATCAATCTCAGAACATAGTGGATACTTGGGATCAAACCCTAACAAAACTAACTTGATTACATGGTAAATCTCATCCAACCCATCACCGTCCAGCAAGCCTATGATGGAATTACTCACGCACGGCGGTGAGCATTATGAAATTGGTGATGGAGGATGGTTGATGATGACGTCGGCGACAAATCCCCCTCTCCGGAGCCCCGAACAGACTCCAGATCAGCCCTCCCGAGAGAGATTAGGGCTTGGCGGTGGCTCCGTGTCGTAAAACGCGATGAAACTTTCTCTCTGATTTTTTTCTCCCCGAACGTGAATATATGGAGTTGGAGTTGACGTCGGTGGAGGTCCAGGGGGCCCACGAGATAGGAGGCCGCACCCTAGTGGGGGGCGCCTATCTCGTGGGCAGTGCCAGGGCCCCGGTATTGATTCTTTCGCCAAAAATTCTTATTAATTCCAAAAAGTGCCTCCGTGGATTTCCAGGACATTCCGAGAACTTTTCTTTTCCACACATAAGACAACATCATGGCAGTTCTGCTGAAAACAGTGTCAGTCGGGGTTAGTTTCATACAAATCATGCAAGTTGGAGTCCAAAACAAGGGCAAAAGTGTTTGGAAAAGTAGATACGTTGGAGACATATCAATACCGCAGAGCAACACCCCTCGAAAGATGACGACCGTAGAGTATTGACGGTCTTTGAGACTTTTGCCTCAAACAATAAGCACAAAAGGGCACTCCGCTACCTCGCCGAAGTCTGCCAAGTCGCAGCAATAAACCCCTCGGATGACACGACCATAACTTTTAATGTCAATGATGAACCAAAATTCAAGACAGTCCGGGCACCAGCCGCATTGGTCCTCAGTCCAATCGTGGACGGCTTTCGACTTACCAAAGTGCTCATGGACGGCGGCAGCGGACTAAACCTCATTTACGAGGAAACACTCAACAAAATGGAAATATATAGGAGCCACATTGAGCAAAGTAGCACAACCTTTCAGGGAATCATTACCAGTCAG
Organism: Aegilops speltoides; assembly: GCA_021437245.1. Taxonomy (NCBI): domain Eukaryota; kingdom Viridiplantae; phylum Streptophyta; class Magnoliopsida; order Poales; family Poaceae; genus Aegilops; species Aegilops speltoides. The sequence goes on along the minus strand of CM038144.1, from coordinate 198,130,329 downwards.
GATGCGCGATGCGCGGGAAAAATCACACTCGATGTGGTATTCGGCACGCCGGAGAATTATCGGTCCAAAGAGATAACCTTCCAAGTGGCCCCGTTTAACAGTGGATATCATGCCTTATTAGGGCGAGATGCATTTGCACGCTTCCAAGCTATCCCTCATTATGGGTACATGAAGCTCAAGATGCCCGTGTCCAATGGAATAATCACTCTTGCCAGTGATCCAGACACAGCACTCCGCGCCAAAAACAAAACTGCAGCCCTAGCCCTCGAGGCATTGTCTGAAGCCCTCACGGCTGAAGAGTTAACCGCGCTACGCTCCACTGTGGATAGGGACGACGTGATCCTGGACAAGCGACCCAAATCCACTTCCTTTAAACCAGCAGATGAAATAGTCAAATTTCAAGTTCACCCGACGGACCCCAACAAGATAGCATCCATCGGGGCTCAGCTGGACCCAACGATTGACGCCATCATGCGAAGCGCTCCTCTGCCGAAAATCGACATTTTACTTCGCCGCACCCTTCTGATATGCCAGGGATCCCACGCAGGCTGGCTGAACACAGCCTAAACATACTGAAGGGATATAAGCTGGTAAAGCAAACACTGCGGCGCTTTTCCGAACCCAAACGACAAGCTATGGGGGAGGAGCTAGCCAAGTTACTCGAGACCGGATTCATCAGAGAAATAGAACACCCGGGTTGGCTAGCAACCTGGTGATGGTACCAAAGGAGGATAAATACAGGCACCTATGTGTTGATTTCAAAGACCTCAATAAGGCCTACCCTAAGGATCCCTTCCCCCACCACCGCATCGATTAGATTATCGATGCCACCGTAGGACACGACTCACTATGTTTCCTCGACGCATACTCCGGATACCATCAAATCAAGATGAAGGAGTCTGATCAAGCCGCAACAACATTTACTACCCCATATGGGCCTTTTTGCTTGAGCACTATGCCCTTCGGACTCAAAAACGCCGGCGCCACCTGTCGGTGTCAAAACCGGCGGATCTCGAGTAGGGGGTCCCGATCTGTGCGTCAAGGCTGATGGTAACAAGAAGTAAGGGACATAGGTGTTTAACCAGGTTCGGGCCCTCTCGATGGAGGTAAAACCCTACTTCCTGCTTGACTAATATTGATGATATGGGTAGTACAAGAGTAGATCTACCACGAGATCATAGAGGCTAAACCCTAGGAGCTAGCCTATGATGGTATGAATGTAATTGTGATCGGCCTTCTAAGGACCAACCTCTCCGGTTTATATAGACACTGGAAAGGGCTAGGCTTTACATGGAGTCGGTTGCAAGGAAGGAAATATAATATCCGGATCACCAAGCTTGCCTTCCACGCCAAGGAAAGTCCCATCCGGATACGGGCCGAAGTCTTGAGTCTTGTATCTTCACGCTTCAATAGTCCGGACGTGGTACACAGTCCGGCTGTCCGGATACCCCCTAATCCAGGACTCCTCAGTAGCCCCTGAACCAGGCTTCAATGACGATGAGTCCGGCGCGCAGTATTGTCTTCGGCATTGCAAGGCGGGTTCTTCCTCCAAATACTCCAAAGTAGTTATCGAACACATAGACCGTGTCCGGATCCACAGGATGATCTTCGTATGGTATAGATCTGATTTGCTGGCAATCCTTGTGTGTCGTGCCCTTGTATCGTGGCTCGGTCCAATGTGAACCGACATTTCCTACCCCACAACGACTCGCGTTATGAGGCAGTTTTATTGGCATGTCCCGTCGAGGCAGAGATCGTGTCCCTTTTATTACGGGATTTTCCATCAATATGAGCGTGCATGACCCCACGACGGTCGTTGGTATTACTCTGTGTGTTTTTAGATAAGCCTCAAGTGGTCACACCGGGACTCTTGATATTCACCCTCTTTATAAAGGGGTCAAGACCTACACCTCTTTCTTCACCTTCATCACGCCTTCTCGCACCTCGAGTTCTAACACCCAAGAACCGAAGCTCCACCCCTCCGGAATCCGCCAGTATGTCCGGATCTGATCCCCATGACCGGTGTGTCGCCTCCTCGACCGAGGAGAAGGACATTGCGAAGCTTAGGGAGGTCGGATACCTAACCGCAGATATCCAGCACATGCTTCCTGCTCCGGGGCAAGTTATCCCCACACAGGAGCCCAATGAGTGTGTTGTTTTTGTCCCGTACTTCCTCCGTGGTTTGGGTTTCACCCTCCATCCTTTCGTGAGGGGGCTCATGTTCTATTATGGGCTGGATTTTCATGATCTGGCTCCAGATGCCATCCTCCATATCTCGTCGTTCATTATCGTGTGCGAGGCTTTCCTCCATGTCACGCCACACTTCGGCTTATGGCTCAAGACCTTCAATGTGAAGCCGAAGATGATCGAGGGGCGACACGTGGAGTGCGGAGGTGCGGTAATAAGTAGAAACGTCGATGCCCCATGGACGGAGGGTTCTTTACCAGAAGTATCTGACGTATGGCAGCGGAGGTGGTTTTATGCTACAGCCCCAAGGGGCACAAAGTGGGTAGCCGCCCCCGAGTTCCGCTCGGGCCCCCCATCGCAGTTGGCGTCCTGGACAGACGTAGGACGTAATTGGGGACCCGCAGGCGACATACCAATACTGCAGAACCGCATCCGGGAGCTTCTCGAGAGGGATATCAACCTTGTCAGCGTAATGCAAGTGATGTTAATCCGGCGGATGCTGCCGTGCCAGCGCCGGCCTCTTCGGATGTGGGAGTTCAATCTGGAGGGTCCGCGGACTGTGAAGCACTTCTTTGGCTTTAAGCTCGAAGAGATGTGCAAATTATTATTCGGACGGAAGGTAACGTGTCCGGATACCACCGAGGACGCGGGCCTAAGTTGCAATCGCCTAGATACTCAAGTAAGTAGCTTTGATACCGGACACCCTGTTTTTTATTTGTCATAATTGTTTATTCTGAACATCATCCGTGTCCAGGAGTGGCTCAGCAAGGCGGAGAGAATCAGGTGTCCGGCACCACTTCCCGGAGGCTCGCCCGCCCTACCGTGGCCAACATGCTCGACCAGGTACTCAGCAAAATGCCCTCGGGGAAAGACAAGGGGAAGGATGAGAAATCCGAACCCCACACACTACGCATCCGAACCGGGGATAGTCGGGGAGGAGAGGTCGAGGCCGCCTCCCCACGCGGGAAGAAGAGGGCCGCCTCCGAAGATTTGGAGGCAGAGATGCCCAAATTGGGGAAAAGGGGATCCCCAGGGGTCCTTGCCACGATAGGCACCCTCACCGCATCATGCCCTCCAATGGGCCAACCCTCCAACGAGTCGTAAGTCAATCATTAACTTAAAGGTACTGTATTTCTCCTGGATCAATGACCAGGATTCCACTTTTTGTAGTCCAACTGGCAGCTCTTCTCCAGAGGGATCGTCTTCGGGCGACCTTCCTCCGGAGATGATGGAGAGCGAGACCCCACCCGCCTCTCCAGTTCTTGACGCGGGCGACACCGAGGTGTCTTCACGGAGGAGCCCGGATCCTCCAAGGCCGGAAGCCAATGCGTCAGCCGCCCTGAGTCCGGATGCACTAACGGGCTTACTGGAGTGAGTTGCGCTCTCGGAGGAGCACCACTCATTAATGAGCGCGGTGCTCAAGAAGATTTCATCCGCTACAAGCGGTTTGAATGAAGCATTCACAAGCCTGCTCAGAGGCTTTGAGGTATGTAATGGAGAACTCACTACTTCTTTGGTTGTAAGGCACGCGCTAAGTGTGCTCCGTATAGATAGTAGCCCCTGAGACTCTGTTTTCCCGCCCTAGGCGGCAAACGGGGGATCATAAACCAATGGTAGTGTTGTAAACGTATGCAGGTACCTATGGGTCCGGCCGCCGGCCCGTCCGTTGAAGTTGCCGAACTATCAAGGCAAATTGGGTCGACTGATGCCGATATTACTCTGATGAATGAGCGGCTAGATACGTCACAAGGTATGCGCCCTGTCTCCCATTGCATAGGAAAATATTAAGGTGGCATGTATTAATACAATTTGTTCGGACTACAGATGGTGCTGCTGCTGTGGAGGCCCTGAGGGCTGAACTTGCTCTAGCCAAGGAACAAGCTCGGGTGAGCAATGCGGCTGCCCTAAAGGCAGCCGAGGAATTGAGAGCCGAACGGGCTGCTCATCGCCGAAGCGAGGAAAAGATAGCCGAAATGGCTATCGAGTTAAAACATGCCGCTGACCGGTATGAGCTCCTGAAGAAGGAGCATGAAGATAAATCGGCTGACATGAGCAAGGCGCTGAATGCCACCAAGGAAATACGGACCGAGCTCAGGAGTGCACGGGAGGAGCTTCAATAGGCCAGAAAAATCACGACTGGAGGCTCCTATTTGCTGCGGACGGAGTTCTTCGATCCGAAGTACGCTCCCCTTGATGGACACTGGAGCTCGCCGGACGGATACGTGGACCTGGCGAAGAGTAGGGCTGATGCTATGGAGTTCTTCAAAGATCAGGGTGAAAAGGAGGTGGAGAAGCTTTTTTGGTCGCAGTTCCATGCTCCCACTCGCCCGCTACCGTTAAGTGATAAGATGGCTGCTATGGTGGAGCTTCACAGGCTGTCCGGGCTTGCGATGCGGTCTGTAGTAGATCATCTTTGGCCGAAGGAGCCTAAGCCGGACAGCTACTTTGATTTAGTGCAACAGTTCCTTGGGGCCGTGCCCCGCATCGATGCCATGAGGAGGTCAGCATGCATAGAGGGTGCGCGGATGGCCCTTGCACGCGTTAAAGCATATTTGACGGACATGGATGCCACTATGGTAGCGTCTCAGGATCCAGTAGGGGGTCAATATCCGGCCGGGCACTACTTGGCGCAGGTCACGGAGGGTGCCCGCCTGATAGAGGCGCAGTGCCCGAAGGATCTCCTCTTCTAGTGATGATTCAAATTATTGTAAAAACATTTTGATTAGAAGGTTATATTTATAATTTGTGTCTGAAAATATGATTGTGTCCCCTGTGCTGCCGTTTATATATATATATATATATATATATATATATATATATATATGTGTGTGTGTGTGTGTGTGTGTGTGTGTAATCCAAAAGATAGCAGTCGTTGGCTTCAGCCCCCACGCATACAATGCAGGGGTGTTCGCGAAAAAATGTGCCTGATCACTCTTTATCCAACGTCTTGGTCCGACAAGCAGGTGATCGCACGTCGAACTAGGAAACCGGACTATATTGATGTAACACTTTCGCTTAGCTGCGGGATTCTAATATTGGGGCTACTATGTAGCCCTGGTACCATCGCAGGCATCCGAATACGGGCGCGTATGTACCTGGCCGAGAAATGGCCCTTCGTTAAGGCGGAGGAATCCTAGAGATTCCGGTGAGTCGTCGAGTGGTTGATCAGTCTCTCACTGTATCATGACGGTCAGTTTTCGGCTTCTCATCCGGGATAACCAGGGCACAATCGCAGTAGTGCTCCTTTGGCCACCTTAGCCGATTATAACAGAACGTAAGGCGGCAAACCCAGGAGCCGGGAAATCCCAACATTTGACCAAAGACATGATTCGGAGCTGATGCATATAAGGCCAAACTCGTGACGCCGAACACTCCCGAAGGTATTCGGACTTTCTAATAGATGATGGGCTCAAGAATACCCATACATTATAAACCCTGTATGTACAGGTGCGTGCATTAATCTGTCGTGGCGTAATGCCAAAAACGGCAGTATCCTCTGTGGGTATGGAACCCGTGGGATGATGAAACAACAAGAGGCAATAGAAAAGGTTTACACAGGGGCTTAATCTAAAAAGAAACCTGTTGGACGGGGCCCTGCTGCACGTCTGCGCCTTTGGCTCCGTTGTGCCGCATCCTGGAAGGGTATCACATGAACGTTGTCTGCGGAAAAAGGGGATCTCATATAGAGTGCAACGTAAGTGTGCGATGTAGAGTAGAAAATGTAAAATGCGGCCTGCCAATAAGGTTGAGGCGAGAGTGTGGGGCTTTATTATTAGCCCCTGGTGTCCACTATAGGATTACATATACAATTGCCCTGGTTTAATGTGGGCTGCCAGACTCGTCTAACCGTGTCCGTGGTCTTAACGACATGGTATAACTTTGTTTAGAGGCCGCTTATAGTCCGGCTGCCGGCTGCTAGGGCCGTCGCGTATTCCTCTACACGCGAAAGGCGCTCCGTTGTTCCGCTAACGTTGATGACGCCGCGTGGACCGGGCATCTTGAGTGTAAGGTAGCCATAATGTGGCAATGCGTTGAAGCAGGCAAAGGCCGTTCTTCCAAGCAATGCTTGATAGCTGCTTTGGAAGGGTGCGATGATGAAGACTAGGTCTTCACTTCTAGAGTTACCTGTAGAGCCGAATGTTACCTCCAGTATGACGGAGCCCTTGCTGTAAGTTTCAACACCTGGTATCACCCCTTCAAAGGTGGTGTGAATCTTGCTGATTCTGGATGAGTCTATCCCCATCCTTCGGACAGTGTCCTCATATATTAAATTGAGACTGCTTCCACCGTCCATGAGGACATGAGTGAGATGGTATCCGTCAATTATTGGGTCAAGCACCAAGGCATTTGATCCTTTGCACCAAATGCTAGTGTGCCCGTCTAGGTGATCAAAGGTGATCAGACAAGACATCGAGCCGTTAGCTATGGGTATGACGGGCTCTATATCGCGTGCGTCTTTATGGGCGCTGAGGGAGTCCTGTACTAGGGGGTGTCCGGACAGCCGAACTATCAATATCCGCCGGACTCCCAGACTACGAAGATACAAGATTGAAGACTCCGGCTCGTGTCCGGATGGTACTTTCCTTGGCGTGGAAGGCAAGCTTGGCAATACGGATATGTAGATCTCCTACCATTGTAACCGACTCTGTGTAACCCTAGCCCTCTCCGGTGTCTATATAAACCGGAGGGCCTTAGTCCGTAGGACGAACATACATCTCAACAATCATACCATAGGCTAGCTTCTAGGGTTTAGCCTCCTTGATCTCGTGGTAGATCTACTCTTGTACTACCCATATCATCAATATTAATCAAGCAGGGCGTAGGGTTTTACCTCCATCGAGAGGGCCCGAACCTGGTAAAAACATTGTGTCCCTCGCCTCTTGTTACCATCCACCTAGACGCACAGTTCGGGACCCCTTACCCGAGATCCGCCGGTTTTGACACCGACATTGGTGCTTTCATTGAGAGTTCCTCTGTGTCGTCACCGATAGGCTTGATGGCATCTTCAACCAGCAACGCTGTCCAGGGTGAGACTTTTCTCCCGGACAGATCTTCGTGATTCGGGCGGCTTTGCATCGCGGGCCAATTCACTTGGCCATCCGGAGCAGATCGAAGCTACGCCCTGGCCGTCGAGTCGATTTGAAGTTAAACTTCACGGCCGATGACCGTGGAGACTTGATCTTCGACGGACTCGAGCCACAGCTAAGCGCGCCGCACTATGACGATGGGCACGATCTAGCTCTGCCGCCGGACAGTGCCTTGGTGGCTGCACTCGGATTCGCTTCGGCCATTAGCCCGGAGCCGATCGCCCAGATCGAGGGTCGGTGGATAGACGCCGCCCCGGGGGCTTCAACATCCACGGCGATGGAGCCGAACACTGACCTTGTCCCCTGCGAGACTCGTGATTCCGAGGCGCCGAACTCCTTGCCGGACTCCGAACCTCCCGCGCCCCTACCGATCGGTCCGGATTGGGCACCGGTTATGGAATTCACCGCCGCGGACATATTCCAACACTTGCCTTTCGGCGATATCCTAAACTCATTAAAGCATCTCTCGTTATCGGGAGAGTCCTGGCCGGACTATGGCCAGGATGGTTGGAGTACGGACGACGAAGAAATTCAGAGCCCACCCACCACCCACTTTGTAGCCACTGTCGAGGATTTAATCGACATGCTAGACTACGACTCCGAAGACATCGACGCTATGGACGACGATGCTAGAGACGAACAGGAACCAGCGCCTACAGGGCATTGGAAGGCCACCTCATCATATGACGTATACATGGTGGATACCCCAAAAGAAGGGATGGCGAAGAAGCGGGGAGGCGCACTCTTTAAAGAAGCAGCCCAAACGCCGCGCGTCGTGGCGCCGCTCTAAATCCCGCCACAAGAAGAATATAGATTCCGCACAGAGATAACAATACCCCGAGAGTGCGAAGACAACACCTCCAAAGAAGACTCAGCAGAGGATGCGTAAGCAAGCCCTCATGAAAGGGCGGCATTTAAGAGGTTGAGGATCATAACTATATACCTCCTCCGAAGACGGCAAGCCTCAATGACGATTTAACTCGTCGCTACCGAGGACCCCGTCGAACAGGAGCCTTTTAAGCGCAGGCTCATCGCCACAAAGAAGAAGCTCAAGAAGGAAAAACGGAAGCTCAAAACAAAGGAAGACACGCTCGTAATAAGATGGAGCAAAGTACTCAAAACCGCAGATAAATCGGCAATGGCCACCAATCAAGAGCTACCCAAGCGTAAGCTACTACCAGAATTCGACGAAGAGGCCATAGGGCCTCCACCGTCAAATGGCCCAGCCAGGTCCATCTACGGACCCAAAAAGAAGGCCCCAGGAAGCAAGGCAACACGTCAAGTGTCCGGTGATAGCGGCACATACAAGTACAGGGGCGCCGCACACCCACTATGTTTTACCGATGAGGTGCTGGACCATGAATTCCCAGCAGGGTTTAAACCCATAAACATAGAGGCCTACAATGGAACAACAGACCCTAGAGTCTGGATAGAAGATTATATATCGTGATATACACATGGCCGAGGAGACGATCTCCACGCCATAAAATATCTACCCTCAAGCTCAAAGGGTCAGCCCGTCATTGGCTCAAAAGCCTCCCGAAAAACACTATTGGAAGTTGGGAAGAGCTCGAGGACGATTTAGAGCAAATTTTCAAGGGACTTATGTCCGCCTCCGATGCGATAATCTAAGTCATATCACTCAACAGCCCGAGAGTCACATGAAATTGCGGAACAGGTTCCTTACCAAAAGAACCAAATAGTCGATCAGTCGGACGCCAAGCCTTAGCAGCTTTCAAGCACAATGTCCGAGACGAATGGTTCGCCGCACCTCGGTCAAGAGAAACCGAGGACAATGTCCGCACTAACAAGCCTCATGACCCGCTTCATGCGGGAGAGGATAGCTGGCTAGCAAGAAGCAGCACCAACACCCAAGTACATCCGAGATAAGGGATGGAACGGAAATCACAGGCAGAAAAAAACAAATACGGAATAAAGAGAAAGGCCCAAAGAGCGCGGCAATCAACGCCGGATTCAAAAGCTCATGCCCAATAACAAAACACAGCTCTTAAGGATGACAAAGGACGAATTGTCCAACTTAAACAAAATTTTGGGTCGGATATGTCAAATCCACAACCCTTTAAGGCTCGCAAATCACACCCACAGGATTGTTGGGTTTTAAACAGTCCGGCCGATTAAACGCCGAACACAAGGGGCTCGACGCGTCAGCGAAGAAGATAAACCCGCCAGCAGGGCACCGGAAAACAAAAGACTTTCCCACAAGGGGTCAAAGCAGTAAACTCACTTCATGTGATAACACAGAAAAATAGTGCGGCACTTTCTGAAAAGAGCTTCGCACGGTCCAACCCAGCAGACCGTAGAGATTGGATATCAAAACCAATCACTTTCGACCACCTGGACTATTCCAGAAGCATTCGAAACATGGGACGGACTCCCCTGATATTGAATCCCATAATAGACGGATTACAATTCACTAACGTCCTAATGGACGGAGGCAGTGACTTAAACCTGCTATATTCAAACACAATCCGTAGGATGGGGATAGACCCTACCAAAATCCGACACAGCCGCACTTCCTTCAAAGGAGTGACGCCAGGCCCTTACGCCAAGTGCACAGGCTCTATATTACTAGAAGTCGTGTTCGGATCGCCGAACAATTTTCGACGCGAAAAATTAATTTTTCATATCATCCCATTTGAAAGTGAATATCAAGCACTCTTGGGACGAAAGGCTTTTGTCCGCTTCAACGCCATACCGCATTACGCGTCTCTTACACTCAAGATGCCCGGTCCACATGGCGCCTTTTCAGTCGAGGTCACTTAAGGACCCGGACTCGGATAGACGAATCCGACTCAGCGAAAGTTAGGGGCTCCCTAGCCGCATACCCCTTCACAGGGGACTGCGCGCACAAACAATCGCGGTTTCATATAAACCTTGCTTTAATTATTTATATTTCTTATTTTACATATTTTTCGCACAAATTGTTTCTACAACTAAAACGTTCCTCTCTTTCTACAGATGAACAACGTGCATACCCGTCCAGGATAACGGCGCAACAGAGACACAGGCGCAGACGTGCAGTAGGGACCCGTTGCAAGGATTCTTTTCAGATTAAGACCCTGCGTAGACCTTTCTTACTGTCTCTTGTTGTTACTCTCCCTTGGTTTCTTCCTATAGCCAAAGCGGAGCCTGACGCTTTGGCATCGGCCGTGTCAGAAGACCATGCCCGCACTCGACACTAGGGGCTTAGGGCATCGTTCGCCCATTATCATAAAGACCGAACACCTTAGGGAGTGTTCGGCGTCTCGAAATTAGGCATTATATGCATCAGCTCGAATCATGTCTTTGGTCAAATGTTGGGTTTGCCCGGCTCCTGTTTTGCTGCCTTACGCCCGTATCATCGGCTAATGTGGCACCGGAGAACTCTCGTGATTGTGCCCCGGTTCGGTTGGGCGAGCACCTCAGTAGAGAAAGCAGAAAACTGACTGTCATGATGCAACGAGAGTCTAGTCAACCACTCGATCGACTACCGGAATGTTTAGAATTCCCCGCTTTGACGAAGGACCGCTTTCGGTCGAGCACATACGCACTTTAATCCGGAGATGTGCGGTGCCACCAGGGGCTATATAGTAGCCCCACCCTCGAGCTCCACTGGCTAAGTGAAAGTGATAAAGCATTATAGTCCGGATTGCCTAGTTTGCTACGCTACCACCTCCTTATAACAGGACCGAGACGTCGGATTAAGTGTGAAAACGTGCTATTTTTATGCGAACACCCCAGCACCTTGTGCGTAATGGGCTGTCAAGACTGCCATCTTTCGTGTTATACACAAGTATACGTAAACGGCCGCACAGGAGAAGTTTTACTTGGACGCACAAGTATAAAAAGCAGTTATAATATAATCATTAATTTACAAGCTAATGCGTTCATTGGAACGTTACATTCTTCGAGCACTGCGACTCTATTATACGAGCGCCGCGCATGACTTCTCCGAAGTAGTGCTCGGCAGGGAGCAGCTTTCATCCGGACCCCGGGCGGCAACAGCGGTGGCATCCATCTCCAGACAATGCGCCTTCACACGGGCAAGAGCCATCCGCGCGCCCTCGATGCAGGCCGACCGCTTCATGTCCTTTATATGCGGCACCGCCCAAGGAATTGCTGCGATGGTCAAGTAGCTCGTCACCTTGACCTCTCGCCGGACATGGGCCACGATGTCGATCATGGCAAGTCCGGACAATCTATTTAGCTCGCCCATTCGCCAACCGTCCGCCAATGTAAGGGAGCGATCCGGACCGTGGAATTGAGACTAATACAGCTCTTCCGTCTCGTGATCCCCCGGCTCCGAAGTGCTTAACGGCATCACCGCTTTTCGCAGCTAAATCCATGTACAGATCCTCCGGACTCCACAGCCGCTCAAATTGAGCATACTTTGCATCCATAAACCGGCGACGCAGCAGAATAGGCTTGCCAGCCACGATCTCTCCGACCGGCGCAGCTCCTCCTTCATTGTTCAGATTGCGAGCGGCATCCTTGGCTTCAAGGTGGCCTTCTTCAGGTCTTCCGCTCCCAAAAAGCTCCTTCTCAAGAGCCTCATAGCGGTCGGTAGCATCTTTTACCTTCATGGCCAATTCGGCCACCTCTGCCCTGCTTAGGCAGTGCGCAGCCTTTTCGGCTTTCAACTCCTCGGCCGCCTTCGAGGCAGCCGCGTCACTCCTTCGGGCTTGCTCCTTAACTCGAGCAAGTTCGGCCCGAAGGCTCTCCATAGCAGCAGCACCGTCTGTACAACAGCATACAATTTATCAGAAGAGGGCTTCGACCCCCTTAAATAAATAAACTGTGGAGAATTTATTTACCTTGCGACTCGTCAAGTCGCTGGTTGACAAGCACGATGTCAGCATCCGCCACGTCAAGTTGCCGACTTAATTTGGCAAACTCATTAGTCCGGCTGGCCCTCGTACTATTCGCCACCTGTATAGGGACGGAAGTATTCATTACTTGAGATTTCAAGATTTCGATCCTCGGCACGCTGTCGTTTCCGACAACCTACCGAGTCTCAGGGGCTACTATCTATACAGGGCGCATTTTTATATGCAAAACTGTTAAAAGATGAAGGGGTGCGTCATTATTGCATACCTCAAATCCCGCCACTAAACTCATGGCGGCATTACGCAATCCACTTTCAGCGGATGAAATCCTTCCAATCACCATACGCATTAACGCACGGTGATCTTCTGAAATGGACGCCCTCTCAAGCAGATGCTTCAGTTCTCCCGGCCGGATACTAGTAGGTGTCGAACTCTCTGGCCCCTCCGGACTCGGGATACCCTCCGTGATGACACTTCGGTTCGCTTTGCCTCATCTGGCGGCGCCATGGATGGAGGCGATCGCTTCCATCATCTCCGGAAGAAGGTCCTCAAGATGAACTCATCTCGAGAAGGCTGCAGATCCGAACTGCGATATAAATACTTCGGTTACCTACGGAAGCACAAATGAAGGTATTTCCTTACTAATTAATTCTCTCTTTTATACTCACGGCTCGCTGGAGGGTCGATCCTTTGGTGATGATTGTGCGTCCGGATTCTCTCCGGGCACCGGACCCCCCGGGGAAGATCTCTTCCCACGCTTAGGGGCTTTGGCCTCCGGATCTTCGGAGGCGGTCCTCTTCTCCCCCTGAAGGGAGGGATTCTTGGTTCCCTCCTCTTCTGTCGCCCCTTTGGGCGAAATATTAGCTCCTCTATTTTCCCCATTGCCCCTTCAAGGGAGCAACCTCCAACATTCGACCAAAGACGGGCTCCAAGTCACGGTCTCGGGAGGGGGGCCGGACACCTTATCAACCTTGATCGCGCCGCCCATTCCTGTAAAGAACAAAGGGTAAGGATGCGAACTCTAGAAAGGCACATAAATAGAATGTTCGGACTCTGAGCTATTTACCTGAGTATCCGGGCGAATGCGGCTTAGACCTGCATCCTCAGCTGAATCCAGACACGCCACCTGCGGTCCGAAGAACAACTTGTACATCTCCATGGGTGTTGCACCCATGAAGTGTTGGAGAATCCGAGGTCCCTCCGGATTGAACTCCCATAGACGGAGAGGACGACGTTTGCAGGGCAGAAGATGCCTGATTAGCATAACCTGCATCACCTTGACCAGGTCGATCTCCCTTGCTTGGGGATCTCGAATCCGGCCCTGCAGTGAGGGCATGTCTTCGGACGGCCCCCAGTTGAGCCCTTGGTTGACCCACGACATCAGTTGGCGTGGAGGTCCCGAGCGGAATGAGGGCGGCGGCTTTTGCCTGCTGCCCCTCGGAGCGGTGGTATAGAACCACTCCTGCTGCCACAGTCCGAGTTCCTCTTGGAAGGAACCCTCGAGCCACGGGGCATCGACCTTCTTATGGTCGCCCCGCCGCACTCCGCTTGACGCCCCCCGATCATCTTCGCTCCACTTGAAGGTCTTCACCATAGGCCGGGTGGGGGATGACGCGGAGGAAGGCTTCGCAGACGATGATGAATGCGGAGATATGGAGGATAGACTCGAGCCAAGTCGTGAAAGTCCAGTCCGTAGTAGAACAGAGCCCTCTCACGAAGGGATCCGTCGGAAGCCTAAACCCCGCGGAGGTGGGATATGAAACGACGATTCGCCGGGCTCGGTGCTGGCACAGCCTGCCCTTGGGCAGCAACCAGGCGAAACCTCGTAGGCCGTGTACTTGGCCTTACGTAATTCAGATGTCCTCCTCCGTGACGGAGGAGGGCATCCACCGCCCCGGAGGTCGGAGCCGACATGATTAAGGATCCGGCGCTCAACTGAGGCTCGGGTGTTGGAACCGGAGCGGGAAAAGATTCGATGCGAGATCAAGAACAAGGGCTGGCCTTGCTCCTCTTATAAAGGGAAGAAATACCAAGGGCCGCCTCCGTGACCGCTTGGGATTCCCCTTCGATAGAGGAGGCGTGGCGACGAGAACGGTTGGGTTACCCACGCACGTATTGATGAGAATCTCGGAATAAGGGGAACACGGTCTCTGCTTCGACAGGACGTGCCAAGGAAACCGCTTCGCTAAGCGTGCTGAGGTGGTATAGTAAAAACGATTCAAACAAAGGCTTGGTACGGTGTGATGACGCGCCGCGTAATACGTCAGCAGATTGAACTAAGTGTACATTTTATTCTCTCTACGGTGGAATGTGGAATTTATTTTTGCAGAGCCGGACACTATCCTGGTGTTCATGATCTTCTCTGGATTATTCAAGGAAGGAACCCGCCTTGCAATGCCGAACATTATGCACGCCGGACTTATCGTCATTGAAGATTGGTTCAGGGGCTACCGAGGGAGTCCTGGACTAGGGGGTGTCCGGACAGCCGGACTATCAATATCCGCCGGACTCCCAGACTATGAAGATACAATATTGAAGACTCCGGCTCGTATCCGGATGGTACTTTCCTTGGCGTGGAAGGCAAGCTTGGCAATACGGATATGTAGATCTCCTACCATTGTAACCGACTCTGTGTAACCCTAGCCCTCTCCGGTGTCTATATAAACCGGAGGGCCTTAGTCCGAGGGACTAACATACATCTCAACAATCATACCATAGGCTAGCTTCTAGGGTTTAGCCTCCTTGATCTCGTGGTAGATCTACTCTTGTACTACCCATATCATCAATATTAATCAAGCAGGGCGTAGGGTTTTACCTCCATCGAGAGGGCCCAACACAGGTAAAAACATTGTGTCCCTCGTCTCTTGTTACCATCCGCCTAGACGCACAGTTCGGGACCCCTTACCCGAGATCCGCCGGTTTTGACACCGACAGGCGCGTTCGTGCCTTCCCAAGGATGTACGAGTCGTGTAGATCATGTTCACTGTTTTAACCACTAGCGGGAATGTTTTCTGTCCCCCACTGTTCGGTTGGCGAGGTTCATCCTCATCTTCGCTTGGTGTTTCCCTAATCTTGTGTTCGGAGTTTAATTTGTCGGCCTGCTTGAAGACCCAACACTCTCTGTGCGTGTGGTTCGCAGGTTTGTTAGGGGTGCCATGAATTTGGCATAGTCTGTCCAGAACTCTATTCAGACCGGACGGTCCCTCTTTACTGCCTTTAGGTTGCTTATTTTGCTGGTTGGGTCGAGAGCCTCGGAATCCGGCATTAACCGTTGTGTTGTCCAGGCTCTCTTCCTTGTTTTGGTGTTTGTTTTTATGACGTCGTGGCTTCCTGTTGCCATCCCTTATTTCGGATGTGCTGGGGTCGCTGGTGCCTTTGCGGGGGAGCCATCTATCTTCTCCCACACAAAAGCGGGTCATAAGGCTTGTTAGGGCTGCCATTGTCCTTGGTTTTTCTTGGCCGAGGTGTCTGGCAAGCCACTCATCCCGGATGCTATGCTTGAATGCCGCTAAGGCTTCGGCATCCGGACAATCAACGATTTGATTCTTCTTAGTGAGGAATCTGTTTCAAAGCTTGCGGGCAGACTCTTCGGGTTGCTGGATTATGTGACTTAAATCGTCAGCATCCGGAGGCCGGACATAAGTCTCTTGAAAATTGGCCTTGAAAGCGTCCTCTAGTTCTTCCCAGCTCCCGATTGAATTTTCGGGGAGGCTTTTCAGCCAGTGTCGAGCTGGTCCCTTTAGTTTGAGGGGAAGGTATTTAATGGCATGGAGGTCATCTCCACGAGCCATGTGTATGTGGAGGATAAAGTCTCGATCCGCACTTCGGTCTGCTGTTCCGTCAGATGCCTCTATGTTTACAGTTTAAAGCCTCGTGGGAACTCATGGTCCAAGACTATCAAGAAAGCACAGGGGTGAGAAGCCCTCTCAGATCTGGACGCTACTGTGGCATGCCGTCGGCTGTTGTTGTGTTCGGTGTTTATTCTGAACGGGTGTTTGGTTGTCATAATTGTTTTGACGACCATAGTCCCTCAACGTGGTGTCTCTTTTAGATCCGTAGATGGACTTGGCTGCGCCAGCTTTATTCTCCGGGTGCTCACATAAATCGTGGGCGTCTTTGGCAGCTGATTTATTGCGGCTATGAGGTGGTACTCCTGGTCTCCTGGTCGTGTTGTTCTTCGGTGGAACGGCCTCGTCGTCGAATCCTGGCAGTAGCTTGCGTTTTGGGTAGCTCTTTGTATGGTGGTCGTCATCATATCTTTCTTCACTGTCTAGCACTTTGTTCCATCTGCGGTTGAGCGTTTCCTGTGCGGCTTTAAGCCGTTGCTTCTGCTTCTTCAGACTTCTCGCTGTGGCCATAAGCTTTCTATGGAGGTTCTCTCGTTCCACGCATTCTTCCGGGACGATGAATGCGTCGTCGTCCGGACTGTCTTCTTGTCCTGGGCCGGATTGGTGAACTCGTCCCTCTGGATCGTTTTCTTCGGGTGTATGACCCGGACTATGTTCGACGTGACCTGGTTCGTCCTGCTCCATCGCTGGTTCTGTTTGGTCATTGTTGCCATCGGGGTTTACCGGAGTATCCATTCTTCTGGCGCTCTTGCTGATATTGTTACTGTTGCCGGATTTGGAACGGCGTCTGCGCCATCGCTTTGGTTTTTGCCCAGGGGTGTTATCTTCCGGATTGTCACCGTCGCCTTCCTTGGGCGTATCCACCATGTATATGTCGTGTGGCGAGGCGTGAATCCGGTACCTCATAGATTCTGAGTCTTCTCCTGCATCGTCGTCCATACCATCGATGTCCTCGGAGTCAAAATCAAGCACGTCGGTTAGATCATCGATCGTGGCAATGAAGTGGGTGGTGGGTGGGCAATGAATTCCGTCGTTGTCTGCTTCCCACTCGAGCCGGACATAGTTCGGCCCGGAGTCTCCTGACAAGGAGAGAGACTTCAATAAGTCCAACATGTCGCCAAAGGTTGAGTGCTGAAAAACGTCCGCCGCAGAGAACTTCATCACCGGAGCCCAACCAGGATCGGTGGGCTCGGGGGTGCGTGGACTGGAACCTGTGTCCAGATATGAATCCCGGGGTCCGGAGTCACAGGTTCCCTCAGAGGTGAAACTTGTGTTCGGCTCCATCGCCGATGAAGGTATGGCCGGCGGGGCGGGGTCCAGCCCTCCGTCCTTGGGCGAGGCAACCTGTCCTGGATTTATATCCGAGGCTTCTGCCGGGACGATATCCCGAGTGACGTCCGATAGCAGGTCTAAGCCGTGCTCATCGCGACTATTCAGCGCTTCTGGCGCTGGCCCGAATCCGTCGAAGATCAAGTCTCCGCAGATATCCTCCCTGAAGTTTAGGTTTCCGAACCTTACTTGATGGCCAGGGGCATGGCTATCGATCTGCTCCAAGTGGCCAAGCGAATTGGCCCGCAACGCGAAGCCGCCGAACACGAAGATCTGTCCGGGGAGAAAAGTCTCACCCTGGACTGCGTCGTTAGTGAGGATTGAAGGAGCCATCAAGCCTGATGGCGACGCCATAGAGGAACTCTCAATAAAGCACCAATGTCGGTGTCAAAACCGGCAGATCTCGGGTAGGGGGTCCCGATCTGTGCGTCAAGGCTGATGGTAACAAGAAGTAAGGGACACAGGTGTTTACCCAGGTTCGGGCCCTCTCGATGGAGGTAAAACCCTACTTCCTGCTTGATTAATATTGATGATATGGGTAGTACAAGAGTAGATCTACCACGAGATCATAGAGGCTAAACCCTAGGAGCTAGCCTATGATGGTATGAATGTAATTGTGATCGGCCTTCTAAGGACCAACCTCTCCGGTTTATATAGACACCGGAGAGGGCTAGGGTTTACATGGAGTCGGTTACAAGGAAGGAAATATAATATCCGGATCGCCAAGCTTGCCTTCCACGCCAAGGAAAGTTCCATCCGGATACGGGCCGAAGTCTTGAGTCTTGCATCTTAACGCTTCAATAGTCCGGACGTGGTACACAGTGCGGCTGTCCGGATACCCCCTAATCCAGGACTCCCTCACCACCTACCAACGCATGATTCGAACATGCCTGGAGAAACAGAACAGAAAGACAGTTGAAGCTTATGTAGATGACGTCGTCATCAAAACTAGGAACGTCGAGTCATTAATAGATGATCTGCGTCTTACATTCGACAATCTCTGTGCATATGACATCAAGCTCAATCAGGGAAAGTGTGTTTTCGGCGTTCCCGCTGGAAAACTGCTGGGCTTCATTGTTTCCAATAGAGGAATTGAGGCGAACCCAGCTAAAATCTGAGCTTTGTTACAGTTGGCTATGCCAACAGACCTTAAACAAGTCCAAAAACTAGCCAGATGTGTGGCAGCTTTAAGCTGCTTTATCTCCAGATTAGGAGAAAAAGCATTGCCACTTTATCGCCTTCTCCGACGCACTGATCACTTCGAGTGGACGGACGCGGCAATGGCCAGACTGGAAGAAATAAAGGCTCTTCTAGCGAGCAACCCAATCCTGGCTGCACCAAATGTCCGCGAACCCATGTTATTATACATATCGGCAACAAACCAGCTCGTGAGTGCGGTGCTCGTCGTTGAACAAAAGGAGGACGGACACAAATTTCCGCTTCAGAAGCCCGTATACTATGTATCCACCGTCCTCACACCATGCAAATCCCGGTACCCTCATTACCAAAAAATAGCATACGCGGTCTTCATGGCATCCGGGAAGCTACGACACTACTTTAAAGAGTGCTCAATCATGGCGGCCTCCGAAGTACCACTCACTGACATATTAAACAACTGCGATGCCACGGGCCGGATTTCCAAGTGGGCCATTGAGCTCCTCCATTCGACATAACATACAGACCGCGCTGGTCCATTAAATCCCAAGTACTGGCCGACTTCGTCACCGAATGGACAGAAGCTGAACTACCTAAAGAGTATGGCACATATTCCAACTGGGTCATGCACTTCGATGGCTCCAAAATGCTGGCGAGCTTAGGAGCGGGTGTTGTCCTTACATCCCCCACTGGAGATACGGTTCAGTACGTACTCCAAATATTATACACGGACTCCAATAATGCAGCCGAATACGACACCTTATTGCATGGTCTTTGGATGGCTGTCTCCATGGGTATACAACGCATGGAAGTGCGCGGGGATTCAAACCTTGCAATATCTCAAATAAATGGAGATTTCAATGCCAAAGATCCGAAGATGGCGGCTACCCGTAACGTCGTTCTCAAAATGTCGGCTCGGTTCGAGGGGCTCGAGTTTCATCATGTGGCTCGAGAAAGTAATCAAGCGGCGGATGTCCTTGCTCGCATCGGTGCCAAACACGACCCCGTCCCACCTAACATCTATCTGGAAAGGCTTTTCAAGCCATCCATGGTGTGGCAAGGGAAGAGCAGCAACACCTGTCCGGATCCGATTATAACCCCAGATTCCGAACAAACCGATATCATCGGGGGCTCAGCCACCGAAATAACACCGTCGGCCCATCTTATCATGGCAGTCATTGCCCCATGGACCGAACCCTTCTTGGCCTACCTTAATAGGCAAGAACTCCCCGAGGATCAGAATGAGGCGCACTGCATTGTCCGACGCTCTAAAGCCTACAAGGTTCACGAAGGAGAACTCTACAAGAAAAGCGCTACCGGAGTACTTCAAAGATGTATCTCCGAGGAAGAAGGGCGACACCTCTTGGCTGAAATTCATGCCGGTCTCGGTGGTCACTGAGGGAGTCCTGGATTAGGGGGTCCTCGGACAGCAGGACTATGTACTTATGCCGGGCTGTTGGACTATGAATATACAAGATTGAAGACTTCGTCCCGTGTCCGGGTGGGACTCTCCTTTGCGTGGAAGGCAAGCTGGGCAATTCGGATATGTATATTTCCTTCTCTGTAACTGACTCTGTGTAACCCTAGCCCCCTCCGGTGTTTATATAAATCGGAGGGTTTAGTCCGTAGGACAATAACAATCGGAATCATAGGCTAGCTTCTAGGGCTTAGCCTCTATGATCTCGTGGTAGATCAACTCTTGTAATACTCATATCATCAAGATCAATCAAGCAGGAAGTATGGTATTACCTCCATAGAGAGGGCCCGAACATGGGTAAACATTGTGTCCCCCGCCTCCTATTACCATTAGCCTTAGACGCACAGTTCGGGACCCCCTACCCGAGATCCGCCGGTTTTGACACCGACATTGGTGCTTTCATTGAGAGTTCCACCGTGCCGTCACAGTAAGGCTTGATGGCTCCTTCAATCATCCACAACGATGTGATCCAGGGTGAGATTTTCCTCCCCAGACAGATCTTCGTATTTGGCGGCTTCGCACGGCGGGCCAACTCGCTTGGCCATCTAGAGCATATTGATATCTACGCCCCTGGCCATCAGGTCAGGTTTGGAAGCCTGAACTACACTGCCGACATCCGCGAAGACTTGATCTTCGACGGGTTCGAACCCATCACAGGTGCGCCCTACAGTCGCGATGAGCATGACCTAGATCTGCCATCGGATGGTGTTTAGGAGATCGCACCTACAGCTGCCCTGTCTTTAAATCCGGAGCAGATCGTGCCATCCAAGGACAGGTGGATGGACCCCGCCATGGAGGCCGCACACTCAGCGGCGATAGAGCCGAACACAGATCCCACTCCTAAGGAGATCTATGTCTTCGGACCCTCGGACTCGTGTCCGACCAGGGGCTCTGAACCGCATGCATCCCTGCCCATCGGACCGGACTGGGCACCGGTCATGGAGTTTAGCTCCGCGGATGTCTTTCAGCACTCGCCCTTGAGCGACGTGCTAAATTCATTAAAATCTCTCTCCCTATCAAGAGACTCTTGGACGAACTATGTCCCGCTTGAGTGGGAAGCGGACGACGAAGAAATTCGTTCCCCACCCACCACCCACTTAATAGCCACTGTCGACGACTTAACCGACATACTTGATTTCGACTCCGAAGACATCGACTGTATGGACAACGATGCCGGAGAAGAACAAGAACCACCGCCCAGAGGGCGCTGGACAGCTGATAACCCACAAGTGTAGGGGATAATTGTAGCCTATTTTGGTAAGTAAGAGTGTCGAACCCAACGAGGAGCTAAAGGTAGAACAAATATTCTCTCAAGTCCTATCTGCCACTGATACGAGTCTACGCACGCTTAGTGTTCGCTTTACCTAGAACAAGTATGAAACTAGAAGTACTTTGTAGGTGTGATAGGATAGGTTTGCAAGATAATAAAGAACGCGTAAATATAAACTAGGGGCTGTTTAGATAAAGAAGCAATAAAGTAAATATAGCGAGTGTGGAAAAGTGGTGGTAGGAGTTATGAAATTGTCCCTGAGCAATTGACTACGTTACTAGGCCGGTAATCACTATTGCAATTTTATTTGAGGGAGACGCATAAGATGACATACTTTCTCTTCTTGGATCATATGCACTTATGATTGGAACTCTAGCAAGCATCCCCAACTACTAAAGATCATTAAGGTAAGACCCAACCATAGCATTAAAGTATCAAGTCCCCTTTATCCCATACGCAAACAACCTACTTACTCGGTCTCAGGCTTCATCACTCACGCCACCCACCATAAGCAAATCATAAACATATTGCAAACCCTACAGCAGGAATCCCTTGCGCTTGCTATGCGACACGAGAGGCACAATAGGACAGCACCAATAATAAAACATGCAACTCAAACCAATCATAGCAATTCATCAATCACCGATAGGACAACAAAAATCTACTCAGACATCATAGGATGGCAACACATCATTGGATAATAAAATGAAGCATAAAGCACCATGTTCAAGTAGAGGGTACAGCGGGTTGCGGGAAAGTGAACCATTGAATATAGATGGGGGAAGGTGATGGAGATGTTGGTGAAGATGGCGGAGGTGTTGGTGAAGATCGCGGTGATGATGATGGCCCCCGGCAGCGCTCCGACGCCACCGGAAGCAAGGGGGAGAGGGCCCCCCTTCTTCTTCTTCTTCTTCCTTGACCTCCTCCCTTGATGGGAGAAGGGTTTCCCCTCTGGTCCTTGGCTCCCATGGCGTGGGAGGGGCGAGAGCCCCTCCGAGATTGGATCTATCTCTCCGTCTCTCTTTGTTTCTGCGTTCTCAGATTCTGCCCTTTCACCGTTTCTTTTATATCCGGAGATCCGTAACTCCGATTGGGGTGAATCTTTCGCCCAGATTTTTCACATAAAATTAGCTTTCTTATGACAAAAGAAGAGCGTCAACTGCCTTACAGGGTGCCCACGAGAGTCCAGGACGCACCTGCCCCCCTGGGGTGCGCCCCCTGTCTCGTGGCCCCCTCGGGCACATCTCATGTTGATTCTTCCTCCCAAAAATCACAAATATTCCAAAATAATTCTCCTTCCGTTTTTATCCCGTTTGGACTCCGTTTGATATTGGGTTTCTGCGAAACATAAAACATGCAACAAACAGGAACTGGCACTGGGCACTGGATCAATATGTTAGTCCCAACAATAGTATTAAAAAAGTTGTCAAAAGTATATAAAAGTTGAATAATATTGGCATGGAACAATCAAAAATTATAGATACGACAGAGACGTATCAGCATCCCCAAGCTTAATTCCTGCTCGTCCTCAAGTAGGTAAATGATAAAAAAGATAATTTTTGATGTGGAATGCTACCTAGCATAATCTTGATCATATGTCTAATCATGGCATGAATATTAAGACACGAGTGATTCAAAGAAATAGTCTATGATTTGACATAAAAACAATAATACTTAGGGCATCCCAACAAACAATCATGTCTTTCAAAATATCAATGCTTCAGAACGTTATCCCTACAAAATCATATAGTCTGGTATGCTCCCTTTTCTTAACACAAGGTACCCTCATGCCTATCTCGGTGTCAGCCAAGCAATTGTTTGATACTTTAGTATTCTCAAACTTTTTCAACTCTCACGCAATACATGAGCGTGAGCCATGGATATAGCACTATGGGTGGAATAGAATATGATGGTGGAGGTCATGTGGAGAATACAAAAAGGGAGAAACTCTCACATGGAAGCGGCTAATCAACGGGCTATGGAGATGCCCATCAATTGATGTCACTGTGAGGAGTAGGGATTGCCATGAAACGGATGCACTAGAGCTATAAGTGTATGAAAGCTCAGACTGGAAACTAAGTGGGTGTGCATCCAACTTGCTTGCTCATGAAGACCTAGGGCATTTGAGGAAGCCCATCATTGGAATATACAAGCCAAGTTCTATAATGAAAAATTCCCACTAGTATATGAAAGTGACAACTTAGGAGACTCTCTATATGAAGAACATGGTGCTACTTTGAAGCACACGTGTGGTAAAAGGATAGTAACATTGCCCCTTTTCTTTTTCTTTCTTTTTTCCTTTTTTGGGCGGGCTTCTTTGGCCCCCTTTTTTATTTAGGCTTCTTTGGCCTCTCTTTTTTTATTATTATTTTTATTATTATTATTATTTCATGGGGCAATGCTCTATAATGATGATCATCACACTTTTATTTACTTACAACTCAATATTACAACTCGATACTGGAACAAAGATATGAATCTATATGAATGCCTCTGGTGGTGTACCGGGATGTGCAACGATCTAGCGTAGCAATGACATCAAAAAAACGGACAAGCCATGAAAACATCTTGCTAGCTATCTTATGATCATGCAAGGCAATATGACAATGAATGCTCAAGTCATGTATATGATGATGATGGAAGTTGCATGGCAATATATCTCGGAATGGCTATGGAAATGCCATGATAGGTAGGTATGGTGGCAGTTTTGAGGAAGATATAAGGAGGCTTATGTGTGATAGAGCGTATCGTATCACGGGGTTTGGATGCACCAGCAAAGTTTGCGCCAACTCTCAAGGTGAGAAAGGGCAATGCACGGTACCGAAGAGGCTAGCAATGATGGAAGGGTGAGAGTGCGTATAATACATGGACTCAACACTAGTCATAAAGAACTCACATACTTATTGCAAAAATTTACTAGCCCTTGAAACAAAGTACTATGCGCATGCTCCTAGGGGGGAGGTTGGTAGGATTTAACCATCGCATGCCCCCGACCTTCACGCAAAGATGAACAGTCAAAATACAATGCGCGCCAATTTGGTTACATAGTGAGTATACCGTGCATGCTTCGGGAATCACAAACCTTAAGACCAACATCCTTAACAAAAACAACCATCTACTAGTACCTCCCACATATTATCATCTCTATATCGCAAAACTATTGCAAGGAATCAAACATATCATATTCAGTGATCCACAAGTTTATGTAGGATTTTATGACTAACCATGTGATTGACCAATTCCTGTCATCTCTCTAAATAGATATAAGTGAAGCAAGAGAGTTTAATTCTTTCTACAAAATATATGCAAATGCTCTAACAAATATAAGTGAATCAAAAGAGCATTCTACAAATGGCAGTTTTCTATGTGAAGAGAAACAGGCAATCCAAACTTCAAATGATATAAGTGAGGCACATGAAGCATTCTATAAAGTCATACTCAAAAGATATAAGTGAAGTGCAATGAGCATTCTATAAATCAACCAAGGACTATCTCATACCAGCATGGTGCATAAAAGAAAAATGAAAACTAAATGCAAAAGATGCTCCAAGACTTGGACATATCACATGAACGAAACGAATCCGAAAACATACCGATACTTGTTGAAGAAAGAGGGGATGCCTTCCGGGGCATCCCCAAGCTTAGATGCTTGACTCTCCTTGAATATTTACTTGGGGTTCCTTGGAAATCCCCAAGCTTGAGCTCTTGCCTCTCTTCCTTTTTCTCATATCGAGACCTCCTCGATTAGACACTTCATCCACACAAAACTTCAACAGAAAACTCGGTAAGATCCGTTAGTATAATAAGGGAAATCACTACTCTAGGTACTGTTGCAAACCAATTCATATTTTGTTTTTGCATTGTGTGTACTTTAATATAGTTTTTCCATGGCTTAATCCACTGATATAAATTGATAGTTTCATCAAAACAAGCAAACTATGCATCACAAACAGAATCTGTCAAAAACAGAACAGTCTGTAGAAATATGAACATTCACCATACTTATGGTACCCCAAAAATTCTACCAAAATTAGGAAAACTAAAAAATTTGTACAGCAAGACAATGCAAAAATAATCAGAACCGTTTGACATACCAGCAAAAAATGTAAAATCGCGCACTACAGCCAAAGTTTCTGTCCTGCACCGCACAAACCAACAAGCATTGTAAACATCCTAAAGGCAAACCTTGGCACATTATTTTTATAATAAAAAGGAATTGTACAAGGGGATAATTATTTTTGATGAAAAGTTTCTGTAATCAAGATTCACAAAGTTTCCGTGAGCATGAACAAAGTTCAAGGCTAGCTCCCACTTCAACAATGCTTGTCTTTCTCACTTTCACTTTCCTTTTTGAAAAGTTTTGGGTTACCCTCTTTATTTATTTTTTGTTTTTAAAATATGTAAAAGCACTCAACAGAAATAAATGACTCCCTAAACCTTCCAGGTTGTCTCCCTGGCAGCGCTTTCTTTAAGGCCATTAAGCTAGGCATATAGTGCTCAAGTAATGGATCCACCCGGATCCCAAGGTATATCAAAGCCAATTTTAATTAACAATGATTTGTAATTTAGTAGTGAGCACAAAGTAACATATATCATGTAACAACAAAGTCTAAATCTCTTCCTAAGCATCGGCATGTCATAAAAGAACAATTCATGCGCACATAGTAAAGGCCAATGCATAGTATAAACAGTTTCTTGCAATTTTATCATATTGGAAACATAGAGAGGTCGAGATATAGTTCCTCTGTCATAATAATTGCAAGTAGGAGCAGCAAGCACATGCATATTACATTCATCAAAATTATCATGTGCAATGGTAAAAGGCAACCCATCAATATAATACTTAATAAGCACAAACTTCTCCGATATAGTGTAGTCGGGAGAATTCAAAAAGATAATAGGACTATCATGCGTGGGTGCAATAGCAACAATTTCATGTTTAACATAAGGAGCTGTAGCAAGTTCATCTCCATAATCATCATTCATATTACCATCTTGGCCACAAACATAACAAGCATCATCAAAAAGGGATATTTCAAGAGAATCAACGAGATCATAACAATCATCATAGCAATCATCCTTCGGTAAGCACGAAGGGAAATTAAACAATGTATGAGTTGAAGAGTTGCTCTCATTAGAAGGTGTGCACGGGTAGCTAATCCGCTCTTCCTCCTTTTGTTCTTCGCTCTCCTCATCATCTTTTTCATCCAATGAGCTCACAGTTTCATCAATTTCTTCTTCCATAGCTTCCTGCAAAATATTAGTCTCTTCTTGGACAGCGGAGACTTCTTCAATAAATGCATCAATATTGGCATTATATTCATAATTCTCATAGCAATATCTAAGTATAGCAAAAATTTCAGGCCTGTAAACAACATCATCAAAATTTTTACACATTTTAAACAAAGATTCTATTTCATAAGCACCCATAAAAGTAACAAATTCTTCTATTTGTTCCACATCATAGTAATCATATATACCATTAGCATAAGAAGCTAAGGTTTATTATCATTAAATTTGCATGAAAAGTCAAGGTGTGGAGCCTTCATCCTAGAGCAACAAGTATAATAATATCTCAAGCATAGTTGCCTAGCATACCAATGCAACATAGCAATTTGATCCCATAATAGTTTCCCTTTTTGTGTCTAGCGATAATCCCAAAAGTATTCATGTTGATCCAACGTGTCTCCCATAACAAAGTTGAATGGGGTTTTCTCAGGATTATGAAAGTAGTACATAACTTCTGTCACATAACGAGCATCGAGGGTTTTAGGAGGTTCCCTATCTCCATGAGTAGCAAGTACACCTAATTTTTTTGGTATTTCGTGTTCCATATCCATAACTAAAGATAGAGAACAACTAAGAATAGCAAATAAAAATTACTTAGTGATAAAGCAAACAAGCACACACGAGAATATTCACCCCACGCTATGACTCCCCGGCAATGGCGGCAGAAAAAGGTCTTGATAATCCACAAGTGTAGGGGATAATAGTAGCTTCTTTCGATAAGTAAGAGTGTCGAACCCAACGAGGAGCTAAAGGTAGAACAAATATTATCTCAAGTCCTATCTACCACTGATACGACTCTACGCACTCTTAGTGTTCGCTTTACCTAGAACAAGTATGAAACTAGAAGTACTTTGTAGGTGTGATAGGATAGGTTTGCAAGATAATAAAGAACGCGTAAATATAAACTAGGGGCTGTTTAGAAAAAGAAGCAATAAAGTAAATATAGCGAGTGTGGAAAAGTGGTGGTAGGAGTTATGAAATTGTCCCTAAGCAATTGACTACGTTACTAGACCAGTAATCACTATTGCAATTTTATTTGAGGGAGAGGCATAAGCTAACATACTTTCTATTCTTGGATCATATGCACTTATGATTGGAACTCTAGCCAGCATCCGCAACTACTAAAGATCATTAAGGTAAAACCCAACCATAGCATTAAAGTATCAAGTCCCCTTTATCCCATACGCAAACAACCTACTTACTCAGGTTTGTGCTTCTGTCACTCACGCCACCCACCATAAGCAAATCATAAACATATTGCAAACCCAACAGCATGAATCCCTCACGCTTGCGCGACACGGAGGGCACAATAGGACAGCACCAATAATAACACATGCAACTCAAACCAATCATAGCAATTCATCAATCACAGATAGGACAACTAAAATATACTCAGACATCATAGGATGGAAACACATCATTGTATAATAATATGAAGCATAAAGCACCATGTTCAAGTAGAGGGTACAGCGGGTTGCGGGAGAGTGAACCGCTGAATATAGATTGGGGAAGGTGATGGAGATGTTGGTGAAGATGGCGGAGGTGTTGGTGAAGATCGCGGTGATGATGATGGCCCCCAGCAGCGCTCCGGCGCCACCGGAAGCAAGGGGGAGAGGGCCCCCCTTCTTCTTCTTCTTCCTTGACCTCCTCCCTAGATGGTAGAAGGGTTTCCCCTCTGGTCCTTGGCTCCCATGGCGTGGGAGGGGCGAGAGCCCCTCCGAGATTGGATCTATCTCTCTGTCTCTCTCTGTTTCTGCGTTCTCAGATTCTGCCCTTTCACCGTTTCTTTTATATCCGGAGATCCGTAACTCCGATTGGGGTGAATCTTTCGCCCAGATTTTTCACATAAAATTAGCTTTCTTGCGACAAAAGAAGAGCGTCAACCGCCTTACGGGGTGCCCACGAGAGTCCAGGGCGCGTCTTCCCCTTGGGGCGCGCCCCCCTGTCTCGTGGCCCCTCGCACCGCCTCCGCTGATTCTTCCTCCCAAAAATCACAAATATTCCAAAATAATTCTCCGTCCGTTTTTATCCCGTTTGGACTCCGTTTGATATTGGGTTTCTGCGAAACATAAAACCTGCAACAAACAGTAACTCGCACTGGGCACTGGATCAATATGTTCGTCCCAAAAATAGTATAAAAAAGTTGCCAAAAGTATATAGAAGTTGAATAATATTGGCATCGAACAATCAAAAATTATAGATACGACGGAGACGTATCAGCAGCCACCTCATCATATGATATATATATATATATATATATATAGAGAGAGAGAGAGAGAGAGTAGCACTATTCTGATCATGGGAACAGAATAACTATTCGGATCACAGCTCCCTATATAGGAGGCGACCGGACGTTCCTGAGATCATAAAAAACACCGAACCCCACCTCCCACTCTTCCACATCTCGGCCCTCATCCCCGACCCACATCCCCCACGGCGTAGCCCCTCCTCCCCCGTGGCCGGCGCGCCACCTCCCCTCCTCCCAACGGCGGCGCGACCCCTCCCCTCCACTTCCCCTGGTCCGACTCGCCACCTCCCCTCCTCCCCAACGGCGGCGCGGCCCCGGATCCCACAAGCAGCCACCGCCTCCCTTCCCTTGAATCCACCGTAGTGGTGGCCTCTGCCCCCCTGAATTGATTGCGACAGCGACCCCCTCCCTCTGGATCCACCTCGGTGGTAGCCCACCTCCCCCTGAATCCACCATGGCAGCGGCCTCCTCCGCGGGGCGTCAACCTCACGTGCACCGCTGCCCAAATCCTCGCTCGCTATTGTTCCGGCTGTAGCGGCACCCTCCTTCCCATGGGCCCATCCACCCCCTTGGCAGCCGACGTGGATCTGAGCTGCGCGTGAGGGCAGCTCGCGGCAGCGCCCGGGGAAGGTCGCGGGGAACCCCTTGGGCAGGTCGTGCGCCAAACCAGGCCACCCGCCTCCTCTCGGCTCTGGTGCCGGTGTGCGGAGCAGCGCACCACACTCATCGTCACTGCCGCCCACTTCCTCCATGCTGTTGCTTCCCCCTTCCTCCATGTTGTTGTTGCCTTTCACTCTGCCCCCTCACCCAGTCTGCGCATCGAGCTGCCCCTCTCCTTGTACTATCAATGCACAGAAGCTGTTTGTGTATATGTCTCACACAAAAAAGTGTATTTTTTGTAACATTTTACCCTGTCTCAATGCATCTTTGGTTTACGTGCGAAGTTCATGTTGTCAAATAATTGAAGTCCATGTATATGGAATGTGATAATTGTTGTGTCTATGCAGGGGAGCACGAACAAACTTGCAGCTGATAAATTTTCCTTTTGTTTAGCCGTAGCAATCTTTCTTGATGCCTGCTCTTTTTGAAGTGATTAAATGATGCTTGTTTGTGGTTCATGTTGGTGCTTGATGTTGGAAATATATTACAGTGCGCGGATGTGAAGTTCAATTTGAAATAACCGAGCAGTCCGATGAGTATAAAAAACTTGTATCTTCCTGTTTCTCAAGAAATAACGGAGAAGTTCATATTAAAATTTCATATGAAGTATAAAAAAACATTGAAGTTCAAATTTAGAAAATGCGGTGGATCAGCGTTCGTCTGAATTTTTTCCTTTTAAATAAAAAACTAAAATTATTTCTGAAAAACAAAAAAATAAGAAGGTCAAACTACAACAACAGAGAAGTACAAGGTTTAAAAACAAAAAAATGGAGAAGTCCAAATTAAAAAGAGGAACATTTCAAAAGAATTTATGAAAAAAATTCCCGTTATAAAAAACTAGAAGTTCAAATTAGAATAAAAGGAACAAGTAAAAAAGTTTTAAAAATCCCGCTTTCTTAAAAACTAGAAGTTCAAATTTAAGTAACGGAGCAGAAAGTTGTGTGTTTTCAACAGCTTATTCATGTGCAGCGAAGTTGAAGTCAAACTAATGGGGTGATTCAGCTTATTCTTGAGAAAGTGGAGAAAATTATACATGCTCAGAGGTCAAAAGTTTGGCTTTAATTTATGTTTTGCGAAGGTCAAAATGTTGTGTTCGAGAAGGTCAAGTGTGTTATCTCAGCAAGTTCAAAATAAATTTAAACATGCAAGAAAACAAAAGGGAGAAGTTCAATTTCTAAAGATGACGCGGTTTAACGTGTAAACCAATGTTGAAAGAACATGAGAAGTTCAATTTCTAAAGATGAAGCGGTTCGACGTGCAAACCAATGTTGAAAGAAAACAAAAAGAAAGGAGAAGTTCAATTTCTAAAGATGGCGTGGTTCGACGTGCTAAACAATGTTGAAAAAAACAAAAAGAAAAGGAGAAGTTCAATTTCTAAAGATAACGTGGTTTGACGTGCAAACCAATGCAAAAACACACAAAAATGTTGTTTTGGTGTCTTAAAATATTTTTAATCATAAAAAAAATTAAGAAAAAACTAGGAAGTCCATACTAAAAAGATGGAGAAGTTCGATGACTATAGAAAACTCAGATTTTCCTTGTTATTAAAGAATGGAAACAAGAAGTTCAAAAATTAAATAACAAGAAGTTCAACTTTTAAATAAATAGAACGCTTCAAAATTTCATAAAAAAGATTAAGAAATAAAACCAGGAAGTCCATATTAAAAAGATGGAGAAGTTCGATGATTATAGAGAACTCAGATTTTCCTCGTTATTAAAGAATGTAAACAAGAAGTTCAAAAATAAAAAAAACAAGAAGTTCAACTTTTAAAAATAGAGCGCTTCAAAATTTTATAAAAAAGATTAAGAAATAAAACCAGGAAGTCCAAATTAAAAAGATGAAGAAGTTCGATGATTATAGAAAACTCAGATTTTCCTCGTTATTAAAGAATGGAAACAAGAAGTTCAAAAATAAAATAACAAGAAGTTCAACTTTTAAAAATAGGGCGCTTCAAAATTTCATAAAAAAAATTAAGAAATAAACCAGGAAGTCCATATTAAAAAGATGGAGAAGTTCGATGATTATAAAAAACTCAGATTTTCCTCGTTATTAAAGAATGAAAACAAGAAGTTCAAAATTAAAATAACGGGAAGTTCAACGTTTAAAAATAGGGCGCTTCAAAATTCATAAAAAAGGATTAAGAAATTTAGATTAATATTCATAAAAAACTCAGATATTTTCACGTAACCGAGAGAAGTTCAGATTAATAACTGTCAGAAGTTCACGTACTACACGGTGTGCATTTTGTGTTAAAAAAGAATAAAAAAGCAAAGACTAAAAGTTTTGTTGTTACAAGTTCAAATACTTCGTCGGAGAAAGTTAAAAAAATTATTGTGAAAGAGGTTTGTACAAAAGGAATATGATTTGTGTAACACCACGAATGGAATGACAAAATTACAAACGAAAATACGCCACAGAAGTTCAACGTGAAAACAGCAGGAAGTTCGACTACTATAGTGAATGAATTTGAGATGAAAAACTTTCAAAATCGTCGCGAGTATGAAAAAATGATCAACACGGGAAAATTGTGTGTTTATAGCAGCTTTCCATTGGTATGTCACTTGCTCAATTTCGGTGAGTGGATGGAAAGTTACGAGCAGTGGATGGAGACCTACGAGCAAAAAAATCACGTGAAAAACAGAGTGAAGTTCAGGTACACGCGCCGAGAAGTTCAGGTTCTTCAGGCGGTGCATTTTGGACAATCTGTTTCGCGAAAAAGGCAGAACGAATGATCTCGCCATTTTCGAAATTACTTGAAAACGGCTAGGAATCAGAGAAAACCATCAACATGAAAAAGTTTCGCATTTTCTGTAGCTTTTCAACGGTATATTATTTGCCCAATTCCGATAAAGTTCGTAGAAACTACGGTGAAAATACGTTTTTCACCATTTTCGAAACTGACTTAAAACCGTAAAGAATTGGGAGAAACAATACATACCAAAAAGTTTCGCATTTGTTCAAGCTTTCCAACGCCATATCATTTGCTGCATTCGGACGAACGGTTAAAAAATTAACTCGAAAATACGAACTCGGTAGGACTTGAACCATTTTCGAAATTACTCTTAAACCATTCAAAATTAGAAAAAACTTTCAAGATGAAAAAGTAGCGAATTTTCATAAGCTTTTCAACGCTATATCATATGCCTCCATTGGATTAGCCGTTTAGAAATAACATTGCAAAACGAACTCAGCTGTTCGGTTTATGAAAATTTACGTTTTTTCAAATTACTCTTTAACCATAGGGAATTAGAAAAACTTTCAACATGTGGAAGGAGCGGTTTTGCAGCATCTTTCCAACGCCATATTATATACCTCATTCCGATAAACGGTTTAGAAATGCGATCGAAATTACGATTCACGTTTTTTGTGTGAAGAAAAAACGGTTTTCAAAACTGCTCTTAAACCGCTTACATTTTGCGAAAAATTTAACTTGTGTCATGATACACGTGTCCATAGCTTTCTAACGGTATATAGCAAGACCTATTTGGGCAAAGTTGCGGGAAGTTCAACCTAGCACAGGGGGAAGTTCAGGTCGAACAACTCAGGCAGTAAAATCGCAAAAAACGCGAGTTCTTCACGACCCGAGTGCAAAATCCGCCTATGAGCGAGATTCCTATATAAAACGAGTATTTAGTTGCTAAAAATCGTTTGAATATTACACTTACATCACATGGAACACAACTAACCAGAAAAACTCGCGGTAGAAGGCACGGTTGCAAAGATAGCCCGAAGGTCGGGTTCGTACAGAGAGAAGTTCAGGCGCGTTACTCAGGCAGGTCAGGTTATGATCAGAATATTATTCTGATCCCAAAGAAAGCAATGGCGATGAGGCAACGGAGGATAATCCCCTTGAGAAGCAATCTAAGCACCGGCATCAGCGGCGCCGCTCTAAGCCCCGTCACAGCAAAAGTAGTGATACCGGCACAAGAGACAATAGCACTCCGGATGATGCCGAAGACGAAAACAATCCCACCCAGCCAAGCTTCGAGCAAGCCGGACGGGAGGATGGGGAAGCTTGCCCTGATAAACAGGCAATGGATGGAGACTCGGAGGATGACAATTACATGCCCCTCTCTGAGGATGAGGCGAGCCTCGGCGACGAAGAATTCATCGTGCCTAAGGATCCCGTCGAGCTGGAGCGCTTCAAGCGCCGACTTATAGCCACTGCAAAAAGCCTGAAGAAAAGCAGCAGCAGCTTCAAGCTGATCAAGATCTGCTAACTGATAGATGGACTAAGGTCCTGGCAGCCGAGGAATACGGACTCGAGCGCCCAACCAAAAGTGACTCGAACGCAGGTTGTTACCTCAATTCGATGAGGAGGCACTAGAGCATACACTACCAGCGCGGGATGCGGCTGACCGGCCACCTCGTGGCCGAGACAAAGCGGCGTATCAGCCCGAACACCAGCCCGCACCCTGGTGCCAAACAAATAAAAACACGAAGGCCCGGGGCTACATGCATGACCTGCAAGGCGAATTGGAAAACAAAGCAGGACAGTCAAGATCGATCTACGGATCACGGGGGCGCACCCCAATGCGCGACGATGACCGCCACGTCGGATATACTAAATACAAATCCTGCCGGGCCAGATACAACAGACCAAACTCATTTGAACTACGTCGTGACGTAGCCCGGCATAGAGGCGTTGCACACCCCCTATGCTTCTCTGACGAAGTAATGGAGCATGAATTCCCAGAAGGGTTTAAGCACATGAATATCGAGCCCTACGATGGGACTACAGACCCCTCAGTATGGATCGAAGATTTCCTTCTCCACATTCACATGGCCCGCGGCGATGATCTACGTGCCGTCAAGTACCTCCCACTAAATCTCAAGGGACCGGGTCGACTTTCACTGAATAGTTTGCCAAAAAAACTCCATTGGAAGTTGGGAGAACCTGGAAGACGCATTCCTGGATAACTTCCAGGGCACTTATGTGTGACCACCGGATGCTGATGATCTAAGTCACATAACCCAACAGCCCGGAGAGTCAGCCAGGAAATTATATACTCGATTCCTAACTAAAAAGAACCAAACTATCTATTGTCCGGATGCCGAAGCCCTAGCGGCCTTTAAACACAACATCCGTGACGAGTGGCTTGCCCGACACCTTGGCCAAGAGAAGCCGAAGTCCATGGCAGCCCTCACGACACTCATGACCCGCTTTTGTGCGGGCGAGGATAGCTAGCTAGCTCGTAGCAACAGCACATCAAGCAAACCTGGGACTTCCGAACCAGGAGATAACAACGGCAAGCCCCGATGCAGCAAACACAAGCGCCAAAATAATGGCGACAAAGCCGAAGACACGACCGTCAATGCCGGATTCAACGGCTCTAATACCGGTCAAAGGAAGAAACAATTCAAAAGAAATAGTCCGGGCACGTCCAGTCTGGACCGTATACTCGACCGCTCATGCCAAATTCACGGCACCCCAGTGTCGGTGTACTAAATTAGGGGTACCTTAGTACCCCGAACTTGTACACGGATCGCAAAGACACCAGGGCAAGGCTTGCGGACGCCCGCCAAGACCCTCCATCACACCTACTACTGCCATTCAAGAACAAAGTATTAACCAAAGAAAACGAAGGCCCCGGCAAGAGGAGCTTGCCGGGAAGGCCAGCCAAGCATCTCCAGAAGACTTGCCACGGCGCCCCGCGCATCCCGACAAGGCCCGACGGCCGGCAAGCTTGCCGGCACGACAAGAAAAGGGCCGCGGCAAGGCACTTGCCGCGGCAAGGCTGCCACCCAAACTCCAGCGCATCCGGCGACGTGTCATCACAAGGCCATCCCAAGGGCACGTGGCGAGGCACTACGCAGCCATGCGGGGCAAGGTGGCAAACGGAGCTGACAGAAACGCCATCGTGGCAACCGGTGGCTCACTTAACGGTCACTCCTCTGCACTGTTGGGGCGACCGGACGGGCATTAAATGCCCTTGTCCCCTGCCGTCAGAGTTAGGTAGGGGTCACTGTTGGTCACTGTTGTACCAACCTGCGATTTTACCTTTCTACCCCCTCTTCCTACGCTGCTGTGACACTCCAAAAATTTTATGGTTTTATTTTCAAAAAAAAGAGAACTTGTCTTATTTGAAGTTAGTCTTTTAACTCCTTTAAAAAGGAAACCTTTTGGTTTTGGGGTTTCATTTGATTTTAATTCATCCTTGTTTTGCCAAGCTCCTTATGGTAAAACTCCCCCCAAAACCTTTGGAACAACCCAAACATTCTGTCCCAACCAATAAAATCCATTTTTGGATTTTATTTCAATTATTTTCTCTGTCCAAATAATTCTGCCTATTTCTTTTGAGCCTAAGTGATTTACAAGGCAAGTACCCTAGTACTTTGGATTTTTAACCTCAACTCAACTCCCCTGGATAGTCCTTTGTACCCACAACCCAGAACCATCTTGATCCACTCTCACTATTTTCAAATAATTCAAATTTCACTCACTGCAAGTTTGGACCAGATTTGCCAAATTTGGTGAAATTCATATCTACTCTTCTCCAAAAATTCCACCAAAATTCAGGCAGCCTCTAGTTGCAATGAGAGATCACTCCACCAAAAATCAGCCCAAGGAAAAATCCCTACATGCCTGGATCATTCTGTCAAACACCTTGCATGCACTGTTTTCCTTACACTTTCATAAATTCAGTTAGGTTCAGAGTTCAGTGTCGATCTTCATCAGTGATGCAGTCACATGCTCACAGTGCACTTCGCACGTTGCTCACGGCCTAACTTGCTTGTCCGGAGCCTCACACGCGTGCTTCGCGCGTTCCTGGCATCGGTGGCACCTTGGCCCGCCTGCGCCGGCGTGTCTTGCGGCGGCCGAATCACCGTAGTGGCCAACAGCAAGCAGAACGGCGGCGCAATACCGTTCGGCGCCGCCCAAACCACCTGGTGGCTCCGCGTGGCCATATTCTTGCCAGCGCACGCATGTGGCACCGTCGCCGTGGCGCGGCGCGCATAGAGCGCGCTCTCTGCCGCCGACGGGCCCGCACCGTCCCGTCCCGTCGAGCCCAGCCTAAGCTTCGAGCCCCGGCTCGTTTAACGCCTGAACGGAGCCCGTGAACCTCCATGACGGCGATCAGCTCCTAAAACCCCCGACCGATGCCCTGCGCCACCGTAAGCCGCCGGAGAACCCCGTTCTCGGCCACCGCCTCGGACCGCCTATAAAAAGGCTCCGAGCTCGCCCTCGAGCACACACCATCTCTGCACCACACCAAGGCACCCCACCAGGCCACGGGGAGGACCTCGAGGAGGTCTCCTTCCCCAACTCCGCCGCCTGTTCGCCTCGGCCTCCACCTTGATTCACTCCGGTGAGGCCGTCTCCGTGCCCAAACCCGTCCGATACCCCTCTAGCTACGGAGGTCTAACCCCTCGTCAATTTGAACCTTGC
Organism: Aegilops speltoides; assembly: GCA_021437245.1. NCBI lineage: Eukaryota > Viridiplantae > Streptophyta > Magnoliopsida > Poales > Poaceae > Aegilops > Aegilops speltoides. Next base: position 198,093,562 of record CM038144.1, on the reverse strand, counting down.
AGCCCTCTCCGTCGAACTCCATCCTCGTCCGAACCGCCGTCCGCGGAGCAAGAGCCGCCGTCGACCACAGATACTGCCGGTGACCACTTCCACCTCCCTCAGACGCGGAATGGTGCCCTGAACACGGAGGTACTCCCGATCCCCCTGCCTGCGCGTGGATCGCCGGCCGCACCACCGCACCTCTCGGGCGCCGTCGGGCTCTGTTTCTCTCGTTTGGATTTTCAAACCCGACAGGTGGAGCCCATCCGTCAGCCTCTCAGTCCTTTTTAAACGAACCGTTTTCTGAAGGCGTCTTTCGCAAGAGTACGCTTTCCCTCTGGGCCGGCGTATTTTCAATCGGGCCGTTTTCTGTTTTTATAAGTGAGCCCTTGGAAACTTTCTGTTTCATCACAGATAGGTCCTTGGGTTAAAACCTTTATAACTTTTTATCAGAAAGGAATTTTTGAGTGATTCTTTTTCTGTCCTCTTCAAATTTTTGTCTAGTTTTTTATCATATTTATTTGAAAAATATTTGGATCAACTTTCTGTACCCCACGGTATTTACGATAGCGCGTGTATTTTTGTGTACCGTAGATACCGAAGGTGGTGAAGGAGACGCGAACTTCGCCGAACTAGGCCCTGACTACTCCGAGCCAGGCAAGCATGTTTGAACTTTTGATATGATGAGTGTCTTGGCATGTTTGCATTAAAAAGTTTCATGACATGTTCATAAGCATCCCGATAAATTTTGTTTCATGAAAAGCTGAGACAAATGAGTTACGGAAATCCATGAGTTCATGGAGATGAGGTTGCATGGCCACGTGGTGGCATGAAGATGGCTAAGATGGTAGTGTTGTAGCATGCCAGTCTTATGCCAGTATGTTTGTTGACTCCGGTATCAACTCCCGTTCATTTCCTTTTCCGTACTGCCACATGTTTCCCGCAAGGGATATGGTTTAGTAAGATGTAAACCACTTCCCGGTACACACCAAATGGAGAGGCTGGGATGAAGGTTCCATGGCCCTGGATTAAAGCCTTTCATCCGGTCAGGGGGCATGGGTGTTTCCGGTTGGGACCGAGAGGGGGGCACCCCTTAGAGCACGCGTATATAAATTTGATCCCATGCTATTCGAGTGTGTGATCTCCCCGTCTCAAAGTTTTTCTTGAACGCTGTCAAGGGTGATTCCTGGCAACGTGAAGTGGGATGGGTGTCTACTGGTTAAGTTGTGTTTCTTCCGAAATACCATAGACGGAACTAGTCCCTCGTGACTACGTAAATCCGTTGGCTGTGGGTATTTTAGTACGAACTCTGCAGAGTCAACTCCCCATTTCAACATCCTATCCATGACCCTGTTCCGGGTCCTCTTTATCTTGGCAATTGTCAGACTTGATGGCAAGAACCCCGGTAAGCTAAAGGAGTGTGAAGTTTGGTTAATGTTGTGTCTTGTGAAGGACTAACCGTTAACCATCCTGTGTGGAATATTTTTTTGTGTACATTAACCCTCGTACGTTATGACAATGAACTATAAGCCCTTTATGTGACGTCGCTTAGACGTCCGACTGCGGCATTGTTATTATTTATTTCTGTTATAAGCCCTTTATGTGACGTCGCTCAGACGTCCGACTGCGGCATTGTTATTATTTATTTCTGTTATAAGCCCTTTATGTGACGTCGCTCAGACGTCCGACTGCGGCGTTGTTATTATTTAATTCTGTTATAAGCCCTTTATGTGACGTCGCTCAGACGTCCGACTGCGGCATTGTTATTATTTATTTCTGTTATAAGCCCTTTATGTGACATCGCTCAGACGTCCGACTGCGGTATTCTTATTATTTATTTTGTTATAAGCCCTTTATGTGACGTCGCTCAGACGTCTGACTGCGGCATCGTTATTATTTATTTTGTTATAAGCCCTTTATGTGGTGTCGCCTAGACGCCCGACTGCGGCATGTTTTATTTATCTATCTTCCTTCGGTATGCGCTTGCACACCGATTGGGTTTACGTTTATTTCTTTGGGTTTTTGAGCGGACTACCGCCGACTCCCATTTTTACCTAACTTGTCTTTATGAATTAAATGTGCCCTTGTTAAAACACTCATGACGCATTCATGCATGCATTTGTTATATCTCTTGTCCGAACTGTCTTGCGAGTACTTTCAAAGTACTCACAGCTTGTTGATTTGGCGGATCTTGTGAAAGCGATCTCATGGATGAGGAGTTCGATAGCGAGTCCGGCGCTTAGAGGAGTCGGTCGGTCTCGTCGCGACCCGGTTTTGGTCATTGTTTATAACCGCTTCCGCTACCTAAATAAAATTCATCGAGCCTCACCTCGGCGCCGATGAGCCACCAATGTAGTAGTATTGCTACCCACTCCATCGTGTTACTCCACCCAACCACTTTTATCTCGAGTCAGTAGTATTGCCACCCCACCATTGTGCCATATCCGCCATATGTATAATTATCGGCGTGCTTGTAATAATTGTTGAGCGACTTCAGCTCAACCCCCTGTAATATATTAATGCTACTGGCTTATTGTATCAAAGTTTTGTCTACCAGTGAGGAGGATTTTCCTCACACTGGTCATCAAAAGATCGGTCTTTCAGTAAATATTTTTATTGAAAAACCGGTCGTGACAGCTGCCACCTGTGGATGCCCCCTTCAGAGTATAAAAGGGAGGCCCATGCGCACATAGAAGGGGTTCGGGACATTCGACACCCACAACACCACCATACGCTCGCATGCTCGAGCAAGATCAAATACAATCACCAAAGCAGCAGTAGGGGTTTTATCTCTCCGGAGAGCCCCGAAGCTGGGTAAAAATTGCCCGTCTCCCCCGCGCGCTCGACCTCGATCTGCTCTGCGCACGCCCTCCGCTCCCTTGCCGGACTAGAAGGGGCCCCCGTGCCCCATAGGTGCTCGAGGCCACAGAGACACGCCCCGACATCTTTGGCGCGCCAGGTAGGGGTTGCGTCGAGGTCGTGAGCATCTGATCCGGTCTCCACGCGCGCTACATCAACGTCATCGTCAACATGCCACCGAAGAAGAAGCCCTCGGAGGTGGCTGCTCCACCTACATCGATTCTGCCACCACCGCCGGAGCAAGCGGGCGGTGGAGTCGACGCCGGCGAAGGAGCGGGCACCGACGGTGGGACTCACGTCGTCACCGGATCCAAAAACAAGGCCCCGCAAGCATCGGTGACCGTGCATACACCGCACCCTTCCCAGGAGGTGCAAGGTCGACAACGCCCCGGTGCTCCTAGCACCGTGCTCGCGTTGGAACAAGGCCAAGCTGGTGGGTCGCAGGACGCTCGAGGTCAGCATGCACGCCCGCATCTTTGGCGCGAAGCGAGGTACTGTCGCCGGACGGGTGTTGCACCTCCCAATCCGTTGGGAGTCCAAGCACATCCGTTCCTCGCGCTTCGTCGCCACCGCCACCTAAGATAGAGAGGAAGCGCCGGCGAGCCCAACCGCTCGACTACCCTCGGCGCCGCACAAGATCGGCGATCGAAGATGACCATATCTGATCTCGTCGGCCGCTTAACGGCGACAAGCCCCACAAATCGAAGCGCATCAAGGCCCGGCAAAGCGCCCGCGCAAGCCAACGCCGACAAGACGCTGGGCGTGCCACTTCCGTGCACTCCCAGCCCGAAGGCTAAGATCGCCACTCGCGGACCAACCACGCGCCGACTCCACCGCGTCGTCGGACCATAACTTCGCCGTGGTCAACGCCACGCCCTCAAAACGACAACACGAAGACGCGCTTTTCGCGCGAGCGCCGGAGAAAGCACGACATCAATCGACCAGCCTTGGCCCACCCGCCGACGCGATGCGCACCGGAGAACCAGCGACTTGCAGTCGCGCGCGGGTTGCCTGCGTTCACCGTGAGCTGCGGCAAGTCGATGGCCCAAAACCAAGAACTTCAAGCGACGCGTGCCGAAGTATGATGGCAGGATACATCCGTCGGAGTTCCTCAACATCTACACCATCGCGGTGCGAGCTGGAGGGCGTGACGAGAAGATCCTCGCCAACTATTTCCCGCTGGTACTCAAGCCCAACGTCAGATCTTGGCTCATGCACTTGCCGGACGGCTCCATCTCTTCATGGGCGGACTTATGTCACCAGTTTGTCGGCGCCTTTACGGGCGGCCACAAACCCCATGGCCAGGAGAGCGATCTGCATTTGCTCGTCCAGAAGGAGGGAGAGCCCCTGCACAAGTACATACAGAGATTCAGCCAAGTGCAGCGCAACATCCCAGACGTCCACCCTGCCGCGGTTATCAGCGCGTTCCACCAGAATGTGCGCAACCGCAGGATGAGGGAGGAGATGGCAATGTGCAAGATCAGAGATGTCAGCGAGCTCTATGCTCTGGCCGACAAGTGTGCACGGGCTGAGGAAGGGAGGAAAATTCTCGGAGAGATTGCAGGAGCAGAAGGGTCTGACAGTGAGGATGTCGCCCCGGCAAGGAAGAGTCGGCGGCGGAACAACAGGAAGAGAAAGGCCAAGGATGTGCTAGCTGCCGAGCATTCCGGCAACGGAGGTGGCTCCGACAAGGCCAAAGTCGATGACTCCGGCGAGGCTGTGGTAGCCGCCGATAAGCAGGATAGCTCCGGCAAGCGATATTGCAAGATCCACAGCACCAAGGGCCATGATCTCCAAACCTGCAAAAAGTGGAGCGGATGGCGAAGCTCTGAGAAAGCTGAGTCTGGCGCGCGATAAGGAGAGAGCCCAGGGAGGTGGCGGAGGATCCGGCAAGAAGCTTCCCGCCGGGAGGGCACTCACAGCAGCCAAGCCGCGCAAGGAGACAGCCTCCCGCGCGCCGCGACAAGGACGAAGATGAAGATGAGGATGATGAGATGGAGGAAGATGAGACTGATGACCAGGAGTTTCAGAAGGCAACAGAGGTGTTGTGCATCGACGGCGGCGCCTCTCTGCACACCTCGCACCGCCAACTCAAGCAGTGGGTGCGAGAGGTAAATGCCGCGGAGCCGTCCGTCGAGGCGCGCAAGCCTCTGAAGTGGTCCGGCACGCCCATCGTCTTCGACGTTGAGGACCACCCTGACCGCATCACTGCAGTCGGGTGCTTGCCGATGTTGGTCTCACCAACAATCCGCAACCTCAAGGTCACGAAGATGTTGGTTGACGGCGGGGCCGGCCTGAACCTGATCTCCTCTGCAGTGCTCAAGAAGCTCCAGATTCCCGACAGCGAGCTCGAAGAGACTGGTACCTTTCAAGGGATAAATCCGGGAAGGAGCAAGCCGAAGGAGAAGATCACGTTACCAGTGACGTTTGGCAGCGAATTGAACTTCAGGACTGAGAGGGTCACATTCGACGTGGCTGATATCCCATTACCCTACAATGGGATACTCGGCCGACCCGCGCTCGCCAAGTTCATGGCGGCCTCTCACTACGCATACAATGTGCTCAAGATGCCTGGTCCGTTAAGTGTCATCTCTGTCCAAGGCGACAAGAAGGATGCACTTATCTGCACCGACAAGATCTACCGGGAAGCAGCAGCCGCAGCAGAGAGCAAGCCACTCGTCGTTGAAGCTCCCCGGGGGAAGAAGAAAGCCAAGTCCGGCAAGAGCAGCTCTGGTGCCCACTCCGGCAAGCACGCCTCTCTGGAGTGTGGCGCTGTCATCGAGGAGGCACCATCAAGCTCCGCCGGCAAGCAGGAAGACAAAGACAGATCTGCCAAAGACTAAGCCCAGCAAGAACAGCTCTGGTGCCTGCTCCAGCAAGCACGCCTCTTCGGAGTGCTGCGCTCCCGTCGAGGACGCGCCATCGAACTCCACCGGCCAGTAGGGCGAAGAAGGCGTCGAGTTTCGAGCTTTTGAATTGTATTCCTTGAGAATCCGTACCTTGTATGGAGAACCCCCGCGCAGAAGGGTTGAATCGTAGCTAAGTTGCACCTTTGATCTGCTTTGAGTCCGCTCGGCGATGAAAGCGCTGCAACTAGCTCGACGAGTTCTTCTGCGGAAGCAACACCGCCACTGGCTCTTGATGTCCTGCACTCAGCAAGTGTGTTTGCACCGGGGGGGGGTTCCCTGAAAGCGTGAGGGTGAAAACAAACAAGGGAGGAGGTCAAGAAGAAGTACGGCCTCGGCGGACCGCTGAAGACGGAAAAGCTAAGTCACCCAAGCTTTGGTACAGAGCACTTTTTAGTCCTAAGCTTTTATGTTATAGTCCTCGAGCGTTCGTCCCTTGTACGAAAAACCTGTGCGCGGAGGAACCAGCTCGTGGTTAAGTTGCGTCCTTGCTTTGTTTCCGAGTCCGCTCAACAATACAAGTGCGCTGCAACTAGCCCGAGAAGGTTTCTTGCCAGAAACAACACCGCCAGTGGTCTGCGATGTTCCGCTTTTCGGCAAGTATGTTAGCGCCGGCAAGTTCCTAAGCGTGGGGTAACAACGCATAAGGTATGTGGCGGTGTAGAGGGCGTAACATGGCGAGCCTTGCCGTGGGACGTCCTTCGTATGAGAAACTTGTGCGCGGAGGAGCTAACTCGCGGTTAAGTTACGCCTTTGATCTGTTTCGAGTCCGCTCGACGATGAAAGCCCGCCGCAACTAGCCTGACGAGGTTTCTTGCCGGAGGCAACACCGCCAGCGGGCTGCTGATGTTCCGCACTCAGCAAGCATGTTTGCGCCGGCAAGTCCCCTAAAAAGCGTAGAGTACAAGCATACGAAGGGCGAAGCATGGCATTGCGTTGTCCAACCTAAAAGAGAGAGTCGTCCCACGAAAGAGTAACTTATTACGGCACTGTCTCAGTTATTTTCGTGACCATGATAGCAGCGATAAGGAAAAACCAGAAGGGCGCGCTGGTGCGAGAGCTCCGGCAAATCGGCTTCGCTGGGGCTGCAAGTATCGAAGTTCCTCCGCATCAGGCCGGGATCCCCGGAGACCGCAGCGTCAGCGACAAGGACAAGGAAAGGCGCACCGGCACCTAGGTCTCGGCGGAGCCAGGGTTGCCGGGGGCTGCAAATGCCAAGATTCTTCCCCGGCAAGCTAGAATCGCCGGGGGCTGCGGTGTCAGATAAGCTTTTTATCCCTCATCATGCATCCTCTTATGGACTGGGAAAGGCGGGGCCGCGTCCTTGAACGAATGTGCCTTGTAAAAAGAAACCTGTGCGCAGAGGAGCCGAGTCTCGACCAAGTTGCGCCCTTGATTTGTTTCCGAGTCCGCTCAACAACACAAGCGCGCTGCAACTGGCCCGACAAGGTTTCTTGCCGGAAGCAACACCGCCAGCGGGCTGTTGACGTTCCGCACTCGACCGCAGCGATGTTCGCGCCGGCAAGTTCCCTAGAAGCGTAGGGTGGGAACATACAAGGCACAAAATCAAGTAAAGGACTTAATCCGGCAAGCACTCCCCTCTTTTCATTAAAAAACATCGATTTAGTACAAGTCCATAGAGGATGAAAAACATGATAGAGAGGATTACAGATTTTAAATACAGCTAAGGCCGAAGGCTTACAAATTAAAAGATAAGATGCCGTAATCCTCTCCTTTTTCTCTCTCGGGAGGTAGGTCAAGGAGGCCCGGCAAGAGAAGCTTGCGGGGAGAACAAAGGCGCCTAGGTGAGCTACGGGTGCCGAAGACACCAAGAGAACATCCGGGGGCGGCCAGAGCTTGGCGGAGGCGGAGGCGCGGGAGGCGAGAGCTTGAAGGCGGGCGGCGGACGTCGGCCTGTTGTCGAGGGCACCTCGCCCTCGTACTCTGACTTGACGGCCTTGCTGCCACCCCTCTTCCTCTTCCGCAGCCTCCCTATGCCAGCCGCCCAAGGAGACGGCCCCGGGGAGTTGAGAGGCGGCGACCGGATGATGGGGTCGCCGGTGGCGCGCGAGGCAGCGTCCGACGCCTAGTCGGACCCGCCGTCCTCGTCGTCGCTGTCGCTCCCCTCCTCATCACTCTCGCTCGAGGAGGGGCCTTCGCTATCGGAGGAGCTATCCACACAGCATCTCGCCCGGGTGCCGGAGTCCCCGAAGACCTTGACGGCGAGAAGGTCGCCCTCCATTAACTTAAAATGGAGGGTAAACCCCGCCGTCAAGCTGTGGATGCGGGCGAACGTCTTCCACCCTCGATCGAAGTACATCACGCCGGGGGCTGGGGATACGACACTAACTCGAGTGCCGCTGATCCCGCAGCCCCTCATGCGCAACTCCAACATCTCGGGCGGATCCGGTTCCATCGCGCTCATGACAGGGCTGGTAGCGGAGGCGGCGACGAGGTGCTCGGCGCAGCAGCGAAGAACTCCAGTGCGTCCCCCCGTGGACCGCCTCAAGGAGAGGAGCTGCCGGCGGAGACGGGGGTGGCGCACCACCCCGGCCGCCTCTCCCCCGAGCGCTCCGACCACGTCCACGTCCTCGTCCACGGCCTCGCCCCCTCCCTCTTCCCCTCGTGGCTGGCTCCGCCGCCACAGGCGCGGGATAGGGAGAGGTGCGCTGCCTGGTGGCGACCCTCGCCGCCCTTGAGATGAAGGACAGGGTTCCCTCCCTCCATGGCGAGATGGGAGGAAAATGCGAAGTTGAAGACGGAGGAAGAAGAGGAAGTGCGGGATTATTGTGCTCCCCTTCCGCCCCTTTTAAAGGGCAAGGTGGGGGCTCGGTCGCCCCGCTCAGCCAATCAGGGCACGAGGAGGGCAGAGGAGCGGGGCCGACTCGCCATCTCCGCCCGTGATGGCCCGGTCTCCCACCTGCGCCGCCCGACCCCCCACGCATGGGAGCAGCGTGGCGGCGGGCCGGCGGCGGATGAAATGACCTCGCCCTGCCCGTGATCACGGGGTGGATGCCTTAGAGATCGCCACGCACCACCCACGTCTCCCACGACGCCGCAATCGGCGCGTGCCGTTGCTTGGGAGGGGCGCGTGGACCTGAGCCCGATTCTGTGGACCCGAACCGCAGCGTGCCGTGCTGCTTTTTGGGCTGGCCCAACAACGCTTCGGCACCGTATGGCCCAGGCCGGGGCTCTGTCGGTGTACTAAAGTAGGGTACCTTAGTACCCGAACTTGTACACGGGCGATCGCAACACCCAGCAAAGGCTTGCGGGACGCCATAAGACCCTCCATCACACCTACTACTACCATTCAAGAACAAAGTATTAACCAAAGAAAACGAAGGCCCCGGCAAGAGGAGCTTGCCGGGAAGGCCGGCCAAGGCATCTCCAGAAGACTTGCCACGGCGCCCCGCGTGTCCCGGCAAGGCCCGACGGCCGACAAGCTGCCGGCATGACAAGAAAAGGGCCGCGGCAAGGCACTTGCCGCGGCAAGGCTGCCACCCAAACTCCAGCGCATCCGGCGACGTGTCATCACAAGGCCATCCCAAGGGCACGTGGCGAGGCACTGCGCAGCCATGCGGTGCAAGGTGGCAAATGGAGCTGACAGAAAGCGCCATCGTGGCAACCGTGGCTCACTTATCACTCCTCTGCCTTTGTTAGAGGCGACGGGACGGGCATTAAATGCCCTTGTCCCCGCCGTCGAGTTAGGTAGGGGTCCTTTGTTGGTCATTTGTTGTACCAACCTGCGATTTTACCTTTCTACCCTCTCTTCCTACGCTGCCACCTGTGGATGCCCCCTTCAGAGTATAAAAGGGAGGCCCATGCGCACGTAGAAGGGGTTCGGGACATTCGACACCCACAACACCACCATACGCTCGCATGCTCGAGCAAGATCAAATACAATCACCAAAGCAGCAGTAGGGGTTTTATCTCTCCGGAGAGCCCCGAAGCTGGGTAAAAATTGCCCGTCTCCCCCGCGCGCTCGACCTCGATCTGCTCTGCGCACGCCCTCCGCTCCCTTGCCGGACTAGAAGGGGCCCCGTGCCCCATAGGTGCTCGAGGCCACAGAGAGACACACCCCGACACCCAGGAACACCAGCCAATCATACTAACACAGAATGTTGGGTCTTCAAACAAGCCGGCAAGTCAAGTGCCGAAAACAAGGAGAAGGGGTCGCAAAGCAACAACGGCGACGAGGAGCCCCAGTCACCAAACATAGGAGGGCAAAAGAGGTTCCCTCCGCAAATTAAAACGGTGAATATGATAAACGCCACGCATATTCCCAAGCGGGAGCGGAGGCGCACACTCAGGGATGTCGACGCAACGGAGCCAGTCGCCCTAAAATATAACATATGGTCGTCCAGCCCGATCATCCTCAATCGTAAGGATTGCCCGGACAATATCTGTCAGGGCAACTCAACCGCATTAGTCCTCGACCCAATAAATGACGGATTCCACCTAACACGAGTCCTCATGGACGGGGGCAGCAGCCTGAACCTGCTTTATCAGGATACAATGCGTAAGATGGGCATCGATCCTTCAAAGATCAAACCCACCAAAACCACCTTTAAAGGTGTAATACCAGGTGTGGAGGCCTGCTGCACAGGCTCCGTCACTCTGGAAGTAGTCTTCGGACACCCGAATAACTACCGTAATGAAGAGTTAGTCTTTGACATCGTCCCTTTTCGCAGCAGCTATCATGCACTGCTCGGACGAGCCGCGTTCGCTCAATTCAATGTGGTGCCACATTATGCTTATCTTAAGCTCAAAATGCCCGGTCCACGTGGCGCCATAACAGTTAATGGCAAACGCTCCCCCGTACTAAAGAGCATACCGCCACCTTAGCAGTAGAAGTGCAGACTGCATTTTTCAATCTAACCTTCATTCGACAGCCAGACTCCCGGACACAGTCGAAAGAGTCCGAACTACTATGCGACAGGATAGCCCAGCTCATCAAGAGCTCAATTAATCACTCCGGCGGTAGGCGGAGACAATGCCAGGCTAGAACACATAATACGGTTTAACCGCTCCGTGGCACACAAACATCTTTTTGCACTTCCTTTGCAGGTCCACTTTCGTGTAGGCCATCACTGGCGACATGGCGACCAGACCCACGAGGGGACAAACATACCAAGGAAGGAAATAGTTCGATTGCGTACGGGAATCCTTAGATATGCCCCTTGATGATCATCCGATTATCACCCGAATCCGCACACGACTTCCCTCCACCGGTCACAGCAGGTTCTGAAGTCATATTCCTCTTTATCACACTATTTGTACTCGTACGCATCGACGTATTATTCAATTGCAATATGTGCCTTTATATGACGCTTACTTGCTGCTCTTTCTTATTGATATTTTTTTGTCAAATGGCATCCGTACACTATGATATGCCTTAATATGCCAGGGGCCTCATTGTAGCCATAATACGGCAATAAAGTCCGAACACCCTGATGGTCGTTCGGCACCCCGAACTTATAGCATTATATGCATCGGCTCCAATCATGTCTTGGGTCAATAGTTGGGTTGCCTGGCTCCTGTGCTTGCTACCCTACGTTCCGCTATATCGGCTAGGGTAGTAAAGGGAGAACTACTGCGATCGCGTCGGTTCTTCGGACAAAGCGCCTCGATGAAAGCCAAAACGATGTCATGATACGGCAAGAGCTGGTCAGCTATTCGAGAGGTTGCAAAATCTTTAAGGATTTGTTCCGCATTATGTGATAACTAATGCAGCGTGCGATGGATCGGCTCTTCTTCCGATCAGGTGCTTATAGAGCCCCTAGTGCGGTCTTCCGAACACCAGGGGCTGTGCCTACCTTTCTTTTGTCAAACTCCTATGGCTAAGTGAGAGTGATAAAGCCTTATAGTCCGATTCCTGGTTCGTTGCGCTGAACTCCTCCTTCAAGGACCCAAAACTGGGGTAAAGAGTGCTCAAGTTTATCCCGAACACCCCCGTACTTCCTACGTGGGGGTAGAAGCAGACGACTGGCCAACTCTCAGGATTAACATATAAAACAGCCGCACAGGAGGAAAAAATCTGAAATAATAGGCAATAAATAATAGAAACGACCTTGTTTAACATTACATAGGACAACATGAATGTATTCATGGGAATATAATGTCCTTGGCGCATTGCTCCGCCACAAGGCGGGATCCTTTCAGGACACTATCATAATATAACTCGGGCTTGCGGTGCTCCTTCCCCTCTGGCGGTCCTTCGGTCATTAGCTTTTCAGCATCCATCTTCGCCCAGTGCACCTTCGCGCGGGCGAAGGCCATTCGTGCACCCTCCATACAGACCGACCGCTTGATGACTTCAAGTCGAGGGCAGGCACTCACAAGCCGCTTCTGAGCCGAAGTAGCTGCTCATGGGAATCGGCTCGGCAAGCCATAGCGGATAATTAAATCCTTCATGGCTAGTTCGGCGCCTTATGCGATTCGATCAGTGCTTGAGTTGATCGGCAAAACCTTGGATACTTTGGCGCCAGAATCTGCGACGGAAAGAGCTTCTCCAGATGCTCCTTTCTTGGCGGGTAGAATTGGGCGGCATCAGATATGCTGCGTGGCAGCTCCGCAAATACCCCTGGAGAAATCCAAATTCAAATTAGTAAACATGATTTTCTCCCTTCAAATATTTGCTTTACATAGAAAAATCCTTACCCGCCGCGATCTTCCTTGCCACCTGGATTTCTTGCAGGGCACCTTGGGCTTCCCCCCGGGCATCGCGTGCGGCTTGACGAGCCGTAGTGAGTTCGGATTCTTTCTCCAATAAACTCTGCTCCAAGGTCTCGCATTTCTTCAAGGACTCTTGGAGCTCTTGCTCAGCCTCAATAACCCGTGCCTCGTGCTTTTCACGAAGAGCCTGCTCGGCGGATGCCTTCTTCTCGGCCATGGCCACAGCCTTCTTAAGAGCCTCAACTTCGGCCGCCGCCCCTAGAGCACATCATAAAAATATTTTCATCATACTAAATTATTCATTCGCGCTGAACGCGAACAAGGTTTTTGCATACCTTGGTTATCCTCCAACTGCCTCTTCACTTGGTCGAGTTCTTCTTCAGCCCGCTCCAGACCTTGGTTATCATAGGCTAGCTTCTAGGGCTTAGCCTCTACGATCTCGTGGTAGATCAACTCTTGTAATACTCATATCATCAAGATCAAACAAGCAGGAAGTAGGGTATTACCTCCATAGAGAGGGCCCGAACCTAGGTAAACATTGTGTCCCCCGCCTCCTGTTACCATTAGCCTTAGACGCACAGTTCAAGACCCCCTACCCGAGATCCGCCGGTTTTGACACCGACAGTCACCACGCCACGGCTCGGGCCCTTGTAAGCAAGGCCTTCCGTACAGGTTTCTATTGGCCGACGGCCCGAGCAGATGCACAGGACCTTGTCCAACGTTGCGTCAAATGCCAGCTTTTTGCCAACCAAAGCCATATGCCACCCACCGCTCTACAAACAATCCCCATCACTTGGCCTTTCGTGGTTTGGGGGCTTGATATGGTCGGACCCCTTAAAGGAGGAAGCCATAAGAAAAAAAAATATGTTGGTCATGGTGGATAAATTCACTAAGTGGATACAGGCCAAACCAGTTAAAACGGCCGAAGCCGGACCGGTGACATATCCGGTGTTGTGCACCGTTATGGTGTTCCACATAGCATCATCACCGATAACGGCTCCAATTTCACAGCCGATGAGGTGAAAACCCGGTGTGCTAATCTGGGCATTAAGCTTGATTACGCCTCCGTCTATCACCCGCAAAAACGGTCAAGTCGAACGAGCCAATGGTCTTATTATGAGCGGCATTAAGCCCAGACTAGTGCGGTCTTTGAAAGAATCAGACAAGCACTGGGTAGAGGAGCTCGACTCCGTACTCTGGGGGCTGCGGACCATGCCCAACCGCACTACCGGATATACACCTTTCTTCATGGTGTACAGCGCAGAGGCTGTGTTACCCTACGACATTATTCATGACTCACCTCGAGTGCGCATGTGTGAAGAGAGACGCGGAGCTTAATTGGCAGGATAGCTTAGATGCCCTGGAGGAGGAGCGCGACGTTGCAAAAGCCCGTTCTGCATTTTATCAACAACAGGCCCGCAGATATCAAAGCAGAGAAGTACGGGCCAAGACTTATAATGTTGGCGAACTCGTTCTACGCTTACCGGAGAAGAAAAAGGACAAACTCAAGCCCAAGTGGGAGGGTCCCTTCATCATTGACGAAGTTCTCACTGGAGGAGCGTACCGCCTGCGTGATGCATCAGACAATCGCCTAGAGCCGAACCCATGGAACGCAGCCAGACTTTGAAGATTCTATGCCTAGCGTCGAACTCTTCGTTCGTCCCCTTCTCCCTTTTGTTTTCATTGTTTATTTATTTTTTCCCTCTCGTTTCACCTTTTCTTTTTTTAGCCTTAAAGCTCTTGTGCGGCTAAACCGTGCACCTACGACGTACGCATCCTCAAATGTGTACATCCATTATACCTGGGGGCTTCTTGTACAGAAGCTTATTATTATTATTATTTCCCGAGCATTAAGCTCACCACATATGTGTCTTTTCCGCGTATGTACCTTTTCTTCGTCATTATATGCATCGATATGACTTAAGTTTTGGCCAAGCTAGGTTGCCAGGCTCCTGTGCTTATGCCCTACGTTCTCGTTGGTTCAGCTAGGGCATAAAGGGAGCACCTCTGCGATTGTTACTACCGGGTCATCCGGATGTGTACCTTAGACTAGGTTAAGCCGAAAGCTAGCGTTCTTAAGGGAATATCCTGTCGGCGGAATAAAGATGTTTTTACTCATTACACTATGAACCTCCAGATGTTACGTATGCTGCGATTTTTCAATCAAAGTTTGGACATGCACGTTAACACATGCTAACCTAGGGAAAGGAACCCTTAACGGAACTATTCTCTCTGGAAGATGTTTCTTACAATCAAAATGTAATATAACATAGCTAGCCTGATACTTGTCTGTTTAAGCAACTATGACCCCTACGCCTGGTTTCCACGCATACCCTGGTCTATATTACCGAGCGGGTATTCGGAAACACTCCGGACCTTTGGGTCCAGAGGTCGAAGTGAAAAGGTCCGCAATGACAATCGCTTTACAATCCGGCTAGGGACAAATTTGTCAATTGAAGTACATATTCAATTGGACTCAAAAACTTCTTCCTCTATGCCATCTAACAGGCTATCTAGCTTACAATCCTGCTGGGAATACTTGGCGGCTACTTTTACCTGGTCATATACCAAACTAACGGGAATTTCCTTTCCATCTGACCCTAAAGGTCCGACCCGGGCCATATGATTCGGATCGAGCTTGGTATACCTTGTTTTCACCAAGGCCCAGGCCTCTCGCGCACCTTCCCGGCAGGCCGATGTCTTCCATAATCGGAAGCGCCGCCGCGCTCCCATGAATAGTTGTACAAGCTCCTCCATACTCCCTGGAGGGGAGGCGAATGGTGATGACCCACAAGTATAGGGGATCTATCATAGTCCTTTTGATAAGTAAGAGTGTCGAACCCAACGAGGAGCAGAAGGAAATGACAAGCGGTTTTCAGTAAGGTATTCTCTGCAAGCACTGAAATTGTAGGTAACAGATAGTTTTGTGATAAGATCATTTGTAACCGATAACAAGCAATGAAAGTAAATAAGGTGCAGCAAGGTGGCCTAATCCTTTTTGTAGCAAAGGACAAGCCTGGACGATTTCTTATAATGAGAAAAGCGCTCCCGAGGTGTGACGCCCCCGATTCGACCGTACACTAATCATACACGCAAATGTGTACGACCAAGATCAGGGACTCACGAGAAGATATCACAACACAACTCTAGACAAAAATTAAAATAATACAAGCTTCATATTACAAGCCAGGGGCCTCGAGGGCTCGAATACAAGCTCGATGCACAAGAGTCAGCGGAAGCAACAATATCTGAGTACAAACATAAGTTAGACAAGGATGCCTTAAGAAGGCTAGCACAGACATCAACGACCAAAGAGGCAAGGCCTCCTGCCTGGGACCTCCTAACTACTCCTGGTCTTCAGCGGTCTCCATGTAGTAGTATCCGTCGGCGGTGGCATCTGGCTCCAGGGACCCACCATCTGGTTGCATCAACCGGAAAGAAGAAGGAAGGGGGAAAAAGGTAGCAAAGCAACCATGAGTACTCATCCAAAGTACTCGCAAACATTAGATCTATACTAAGTATGCACTGGTATCAAATGGAAGGTTTGAATCTGTAGACTGAACTGCAGAATGCCAGAATAGAGGGGAAGGCCTAGCCTATCGAAGACTAGCATCTTCAAGCAGCTCCAAGCATCTTGCAGCATGTAGAAGAGTAAAGAATAGCAGTTTAATATTTAACAAACATGTTGTAACATTAATGCCCAGATATCCTTCCTCGACTCCCTGCGAGAAAGCAATCCCGGAGCCACATATCTCAAGTATCCATTTGTAGTTGTATAAGATCAGGATATAAGTCTGAACGTCCGTTACCCTGGACACGATTATAAATAGATAATCTTCCCTGCAGGGGTGCACCACATTTTCCAACACGCTCGAACACTCTGGCCGGACACACCTTTCTGGGGTCAATGCCCGGCCTCGGAAGATCAACACGTCGCAGCCCTACCTAGGCTCAGCAGAGAGGTCCCCGCCGGTCTACCTCCTAAGCACTCCGGGGTCTGGGCCCATCGCCCGTTGCACTCCGGGTCGTTGCGCGCAGGGTGGGTCCAGGCTCCACCTCTACATGGATGGTGCCGGCCCAGCCGTGCCGCACTTCTGAACTGGATGTCTGACGAAGCTTCGGCTGATACCACGACACCGAGGCTCATAACTATTCTTGCATGGTGGTTGGTGCGTAAAGGCCAGAGGCCAACTCAGAACAAATACCCAAACCATAGTGTATTATTAGCTTGCGAAGACAAGCAGAGACTCACGATCGAAAGTGACCCCGTCGCCCCATCTCGTGGACTTACAACAAGGGCCTAGAATGCCCGATCATGGCACGTAACCATCTTGCGGGTGCTCTCCGGGCCCGCTCGACTTTCACCAAGGTCTCAAGTAAAGTCAAGGTAACTGTGTGTCCAGACATCAAGGGGAAAACCCGAGGAATCACCCCCGGTGGATTCCACTCAATGTAATCATCAAGGTGAACGTAAGAGGGACCACCCTCGAGGTTCACACTTTGAGGTGTTGAATGACAGAGCCGTATCGGGAATGGTGAAAGAGGAAATCACCCTCGATGACCACGACCGAATAGCTATACTACAGAATTATCATCAGGAGTGCGTTATGAGGGATCACCCTCGGCACTCGATAGTAGCTCTGCATAGTCGAGCAACTAAAGGGGCGTGATGTGATGTGAGGTGTCAGGCTCTGGTCATCGATCACGTTCATCGAGTCGTTGAAGATGAAGCAGGGGCAACAAGGACAAGTGGGGGTCACTGATGGATCACTAACCAACCTATACTAAGCAGTTTAGGATAAGCAGGTAGGTAACAATAGCAGGTACAAAAGCAGGCTATGCATCAGAATAGGAGCAAACAATAACATTAGCAAAATCTAATGCAAGCATGAGAGTATAGAATGGGCTATATCTGGATGATCAAATGGGGGGCTTGCCTGGTTGCTCAGACAAGAAGGAGGGTCGTCGTCGACGTAGTCGATCACAGGGGCATGAGCAGTGGTCTCGAGGTCTACCGGAGAAGAGGGGGAAGAAACAGTAAATACACGCAAACATATGCATAACATGACAATAAGCGATGCTAGAGGTGTTCTAACGCGATGCTACACGATACCGGTGAAGTGGGATAACATCCGGGAAAGTTTTCCCGGTTCCGGACGTCTATCAGACAGATGAACCGGAGGGGAAAAGTTTTGCTATACTAGGGGCGTGTGACGGATGAATGGACCGCATATTCGGATTCGTCTCGTCGTTCTGAGCAACTTTCATGTAGAAGTTTTTCGACCCGAGCTATGGTATAATTGCTATGATTTTCCGAAGATTTAAAGATATTCTATAATTTAATTTAATTCAAAAGTAATGAGTAAATGCTAGGTGCACCCAGATCTATGTACACATAAGTGTACCATAGGGTGGCATGTGGGTCCAGGGGGTCCCAATTGACCAGTCAACGTTTGACTGGTCAACAGGGGTGTGGGGCCACCCTATCATTGAATACTAACTAATTAACTAATTAATTAGGTAACTAATCAGGTTAATTAAGTTAAGTTAAGTAAACTAATTAATTAATCAATATTATTTATTTCATTAATATTATATACATTTATTATTATTATTATTCTTTTTTATATTGTTTTTTGATCTTATCCAGGGGTTGGGCCCCGTGTGTCATAGGCACAGGGGCCAATGGGTCAACAACGGGTCTTGGCCGCGCCTGGGCGGCGGGAGAGGCCATAGCCATCACCGCCAGCTAGCAGTAGGAGGCAGTCTTGTGACCTCCCGTATGAGCAGACGACCCACGGCTTTGGGCGTGTGGGGGTGGGGGTTGCGATCGCGGTGGCGATGTACGGGAGAGAAGCGAAGCGAAGGGGCAAGGCGGGCGATGGCATGAGGCAAAGCCTTGAGCGACGCGGCTCATACAGCGGCATGGCGCGTAGGCGCGGTGAGCGCGTCCACGGGCGCGAGACGGTGACACAGAGGGGGCGACAGGGAAGGAGGACGAGGTCCTCACCCACGTTGATGGCGTACGGGGCGGTGAGGCTCGTGCGCACAGAGGAGGTGAGGGAGGAGGAGGGAGATGCTCACGGCGGGGCCGTAGGGGAATGGCATCGGACTCGGGAAGGAGTCGGGGTCGCGTCCGACGAGGAGGAGACGAGGACGACGGGGCGGCGTCGCGGGATCGAGAAGGCGGGCGCAGTCCGATGGGGATGAGGATGGGGACGCGGCAACAGCGGGGTAGCGTTAGGCGGCTACGGGTCCTCGTGTGGCGGCGGTGGTCGACGACGGCAAGTGGCGATGGTGACGGCGAAGGGGGTCGGGATCGCTCCCCTTCCCGATCCAGATCGGGAACGAGAGGAGGGGGAGGGGACATGCGAACGAGTGGGGGGGAGTGGGGGTGCTGGCCTGCTGGGTTTCGGTTAGGGTTTGGGCAGGGGGTGTATAGGGAAGTGGGGTGGGCCAGCCTAGTCGGCCTGGTGGCCAGCTGGGCCGGTTGGCCCAGTGGGGGGGCTTTTCTTTTCTTTTATTTGAAACTTCTTCGTTTTCTTTTAATTTCAAAAGGCAAAACAGTTTTATAAAATACAAAGCTTGAACCTAAATTATTATTATAATTTAGAATACTGCCACAATTAGTTTGGTAGTTAAATAAATTAGCTTAGCATTTTTATAAAACAAAAAGGCATTTAAACAAAATTCTAACCATTGTTTTAATTAGTTTAGGGCATTTAAACACTTTGCAAAAAAGTTGGTTCACCACCAATATTGCCAAAAGGATATTTGCCACATGATGAACATTTTAGGTTTCATGTTTGAGCAACTTAGAATTTTGACTTTAATTTGAAATTGAGATTTGGACTGGAATAGAATAGAATCAAAGTGAGATTAGCAACACTAACAATGATGACAAGGCATCATTTAAAGGGGATTACTGTAGCATGATTCTCAGGGTGTTACAAATCTCCTCCACTACAAGAAATCTCGTCCCGAGATTTTAAGAGGTGGAGTAAGGGGGAAAGAGTTGGTTATGAAATTCTAACGAACATTCTTGGGCTTGGTTGCTCTTCTCGAAGAAAATTTGATCCATTACGTTCATGTCTTCATTTCTCTGCTCCCGGCCATCATGATGAAGTCGTCATCCTTTCTTTGGGAAAAACCATCGTACTTACGAATAGGTAAGGGGTAGGTCAACAACGATAGGATGATATAAGGGGGAATCGTATGGGATTATCCCATGAATAAACACATGAGTCTCTCCCGAGTTGAACAAATAAAACACAACAAGAGCAAAAAGGTACAATAAGAAGTTTTAAGCGGATAGACAATCGTCCGATGTGTGAAACAGTGAGAAAAGGGCTTCAGAGCAATGGGAATAAGCATTGTGTATGATACCAGAATAGATCACTACGTGGGTAAGCCAAGCGCGAGGGACAATTTCGGAAAATAGGGATGTACAGGAGAGTCAGGTTTCGATCATGTGGAACTGTGGGTTATGGGCCCACCATGTGGGTTAACATCAGGAAGGCGTTAATCATTTTGCACGGTCATGATAGCAAGGCAAGTCAGAGGATAGCCTGTCAATTATGTTGGCAACAACGTTGGTACCAAGGGCGAGGGATGAAGAGAACCATTTTCCTGCTCGATAAGACGAGGCGGACCAATAGGCAAAGTCCTCGTCCATCGGCGGCTACCAGAATGTCATCAACAATAGTAACAAGGTCTTACAAACAGAGCTTGTATACCGAGGTGTTTACATAAGCAGCGAGTTATCACTACTCAGATGTGTTAGATTATAAGAAAGGTTAAACAAAACAATGGAAGGGAAAAGTGTAGACTCGAATCAGTTATCGGTGTTCTCGAGTGTCTAACAACTCAGAACCCGTGGAAAATTGGAATCGGCGAGAAATAATAGTTGTTTGAAGAACTCATAAGAAGTTATGTAGTTCCGTGATAATCTCGAGATACCACAGGGTAATACTTGAGGGTATAGCAGAATAGAGGTTGGACAGGTGAAAAGATCTGCAGAAGATAAGTACTTTAACTTGCCCGAGAAATGGGATCAAAGAAGAACAATGTGGTCGGAACCATGGTTGGAAAGGACCAAATATAGGTGCCAGAAGAACCTATCACAAGGGATTATTATTTTAACAAGAAGCTTCCATGATAAGTTCCACATTGGGTCCATGGGCATGAACACAAAGGTTCAAGGTCTAGTCCCACTTCTCTAATGCACAACCTCCCATTCACTTCTCGCATTCGAAGAAGTTGTAGTGTTGAAAAGCTCCGAAGAATTGCTAGTAGATATAACCCGCATATTCTTCGGGTACACACGGATTTAGGGAAGACATAGATTCAACCCATATGGGCATATTAGGAACATATACCACAAACTTTAGGAATAAATAACTCAAGCTCGGAAGCATAGTATGGTTGGCAAGAGCGAGGATACGATTTGCCAAAGGCAATATGTATCCTAGGAAAGGCACACAAGGTTACTGAATATGAAGGATGCTGTCGGATAAAACCCAACAAAGGACCTGAAGGTCCATAATGGATCTGATGTGTGTATCGGTACTCAACCAGAAGAAGAAAGAATTCAAGGAGGACAGGTTATAAAAACAACTGACTGATTCAAACCTCAAATGCAAAGGGATTATGGTTTCCAAAACGGGGGGATCAGAAATAGAGGCTCTGGTTAAAGACAAGTTGAATAGACATTGATTGACAATCTATCAAGGTTTGATTTGTTGAACACCAGCTAATGTTCGGAGTGACGTCTGAACAAAGGTGAGGATTCTAGTTGTGATTGATGATTGCAAGCGTTCACAAACATATCGAATCAAGTGCTCAAAATTCTGATGACAAAGGATGCTAAGGAACTTTGGTAGATATATGGAAGTAACCATAGTGTAAGCAGGTAAGGAGGAACAAGAGTAATAGGCTACTGAGGATTTTCGAAAGATCGAATAGCATTCCAAAGAATGTTGTGAAACACATGAACAACCATGGACGAACGGATACTCGGCATGCACGAGCAATTATCCGTAGGGGTATTCATGCGGAAAGGAACTACAAGGCAATAAGCATAAAGGTTTGTCGAAACATCGGAGAGTATTTCAGGACATCTTGTAATAACAAGAGCAACTGGGGATGAAGGTATGAACGACAACATGGGTAATTATGCATAAGGATTTATCGGTGGTAGGGATCACAACGGCGAAGGGTACAAGTGACTCGGTATTACATCGGAGAGTATCTTCAGAATCTTCTGGTGCACCAAGCAATCATCTGGAGTGAGGGGCTCTCCGGGAGAAACTATTTACGAGAACCTAGAGTTAGAGTTAGCAAAATCATGTAACCCGAGTAGAAGAGAGATCAGATTCCCAGAGTATAGATGAGGAATAAAAGATCCTAATACCACTCAATTGGAGAAGTGGGCCCGTAAGCCACACAGCCATGTTAGTAAATAAGTTCTTCAAAGACTAGACTCAACTTCGGCCAAAGAGTTGGAAAGGGGGATCCTACAGGCAGTCGGCTCTGATAACAACTTGTGACGCCCCCGATTCGACCGTACACTAATCATACACGCAAATGTGTACGACCAAGATCAGGGACTCACGGTAAGATATCACAACACAACTCTAGACACAAATTAAAATAATACAAGCTTCATATTACAAGCCAGGGGCCTCGAGGGCTCGAATATAAGCTCAATGCACAAGAGTCAGCATTAGCAACAATATCTGAGTACAAACATAAGTTAGACAAGGATGCCTTAAGAAGGCTAGCACAAACATCAACAACCGAAGAGGCAAGGCCTCCTGCCTGGGACCTCCTAACTACTCCTCGTCTTCAGCGGTCTCCACGTAGTAGTATCCGTCGGTGGTGGCATCTGGCTCCAGGGACCCACCATCTGGTTGCATCAACTGGAAAGAAGAAGGAAGGGGAAAAAAGGTAGCAAAGCAACCGTGAGTACTCATCCAAAGTACTCACAAGCATCAGATCTATACTAAGTATGCACTGGTATCAAATGGAAGGCTTGAATCTGTGGACTGAACTGCAGAATGCCAGAATAGAGGGGAGGGCCTAGCCTATCAAAGACTAGCATCTTCAAGCAGCTCCAAGCATCTTGCAGCATGTAGAAGAGTAAAGAATAGCAGTTTAATATTTAACAAACATGTTGTAACATTAATACCCAGATATCCTTCCTCGACTCCCTGCGAGAAAGCAATCCCAGAGCCACATATCTCAAGTATCCATTTGTAGTTGTATAAGATCAGGATATAAGTCTGAACGTCCATTACCGTGGACACGGCTATTAATAGATAATCTTCCCTGCAGGGATGCACCATGTTTTCCAACACGCTCGATCACTCTGGCCGAACACACCTTTCTGGGGTCAATGCCCGGCCTCGGAAGATCAACATGTCGCAGCCCTACCTAGGCTCAGCAGAGAGGTCCCCGCCGGTCTACCTCCTAAGCACTCCGGGGTCTGGCCCATCGCCCGTTGCACTCCGGGTCGTTGCGCGCAGGGCGGGTCCAGGATCCACCTCTACATGGATGGTGCCGTACCAGCCATGCCGCACTGCTGAACTGGACGTCTGACAAAGCTTTGGCTGATACCACGACGCCGAGGCCCATAACTATTCTCGCGTGGTGGTTGGTGCGTAAAGGCGAGAGGCCAACTTAGAACAAATACCCAAACCATAGTGTATTATTAGCTTACAGAGACAAGCAGAGACTCACGATCGAAAGTGACCCCGTCGCCCTGTCTCGTGGACTTACGACAAGGGCCTAGAATGCCCGGTCGTGCCACGTAACCATCTTGCGGGTGCTCTCGGGCCCGACTTTCACCAAGGTCTCAAGTAAAGTCAAGGTAGCGTGTGTCCGGACATCAAGGGAAAACCGAGGAATCACCCCCGGTGGATTCCACTCAATGTAATCATCAAGGTGAACGTAAGAGGGATCACCCTCGAGGTTCACACTTGAGGTGTTGAACGACAGAGCCATATCGGGAATGGTGAAAGAGGAAATCACCCTCGATGACCACGACCGAATAGCTACACTACAGAATTATCATCAGGAGTGCGTTATGAGGGATCACCCTCGGCACTCGGTAGTAGCTCTGCAGAGTCAAGCAACTAAAGGGGCGTGATGTGATGTGATGTGTCTGGCTGTGGTCATCGATCACGTTGATCGAGTCGTCGAAGATGAAGCAGGGGCAACAAGGACAAATGGGGATCACTGATGGATCACTAACCAACCTATACTAAGCAGTTTAGGATAAGCAGATAGGTAACAATATCACGTACAAAAGCAGGGTATGCATCAGAATAGGAGCAAACAATAACAGCAGCAAAATATAATGCAAGCACGAGAGTATAGAATGGGCGATATTGGGATGATCAAAGGGGGGGCTTGCCTGGTTGCTCAGACAAGAAGGAGGGTCGTCATCGACGTAGTCGATCACAGGGGCATCAGTAGTGGTCTCGAGGTCTACCATAGAAGAAGAGGGGGAAGAAACAGTAAATACACGCAAACATATGCATAACATGACAATAAGCGATGCTAGAGGTGTTCTAACGCGGTGCTACACGATACCGGTGAAGTGGCATAACATCCGGGAAAGTTTTCCCAATTCCGGACGTCTGTCAGACAGATGAACCGGAGGGGAAAAGTTCAACGTTGTCTATGCTAGGGGCGTGTGGCGGATAAATGGACCTCATATTCGGATTCATCTCGTCGTTCTGAGCAACTTTCATGTAGAAAGTTTTTCGATCCGAGCTATGGTATAATTGCTATGATTTTCCGAAGATTTAAAGATATTCTGTAATTTAATTTAATTCAAAAATAATTAGTAAATGCTAGGTGCACCCAAATCTGTGTACACATAAGTGTACCAAATGGTGGCATGTGGGTCCAGGGAGTTCTAGTTGACCAGTCAACGTTTGACTGGTCAACAGGGGTGTGGGGCCACCCTATCATTGACTACTAACTAATTAACTAATTTATTAGGTAACTAATCAGGTTAATTAAGTTAAGTTAATTGAACTAATTAATTAATCAATATTATTTATTTCATTAATATTATATACATTTATTATTATTATTATTCTTTATTATTATTATTTTTATGTTATCCACGGGCTGGGCCCCGTGTGTCATAGGCACAGGGGCCAATGGGTCGGGAAAACGGGTGTTAGGCGTGGCTGCGCCTGCGTCGGGCGCGGGGGTGAGGCCATGGCCATCAGCTAGCAGAGTAGGAGGCAGGTCTTGCTGCCTCCCGCGTGACGCTGCCACGGCCCCGAGCGCTTGAGGGTGGGGGTTATAGTCGCATGCAGCGATGTACGGAAAGAAAGCGAGGCGAGTGGGGCAAGGCGGGTGATGGCCGCGGGCTCGCGCGCGCGTGCGTGGCGCGTAGGCGCGATGAGCGCGTCCACGGGCTCGATACGGTGGCACAGAGGGGGCGATAGGGAAGGAGGACGAGGTCCTCACCCACGTTGATGGCGTATGGGGCGGCGAGGCTCGTGCGCACAGAGGAGGTGAGGGAGGAGGATGGAGATGCTCACGGCGGGGCTGTAGGGGAATGACAGTGGACTTGGGGAGGAGTTGGGGTCGCGTCCGACGAGGAGGAGATGAGGACGACGGGGCGGCGTCGCGGGATCGGGAAGGCGGGCGCAGTCCGGTGGGGATGAGGATGGGGACGCGGTGACGGCGGGGTAGCGTTAGGCGGCTTCAGGTCCTCGTGCGGCAGCGGTGGTCGACGACGGCAAGTGGAGATGGTGACGGCGAAGGGGGTCGAGATCGCTCCCCTTCCCGATCCAGATCGGGAACGAGAGGAGGGGGAGGGG
Source organism: Aegilops speltoides (assembly GCA_021437245.1). Classification (NCBI taxonomy): domain Eukaryota; kingdom Viridiplantae; phylum Streptophyta; class Magnoliopsida; order Poales; family Poaceae; genus Aegilops; species Aegilops speltoides. The sequence goes on along the minus strand of CM038144.1, from coordinate 198,068,298 downwards.
ACATGCGAACGAGTGGGGGGGAGTGAGGGTGCTGGGTTTTGGTTAGGGTTTGGGCAGGGGGTGTATAGGGGAGTGGGGTGGGCCGACCTAGTCGGCCTGGCGGCCAGCTGGGCCGGTTGGCCGAGTGGGGGGGGGCTTTTCTTTTCTTTTATTTGAAACTTCTTCGTTTTCTTTTAATTTCAAAAGGCAAAACAGTTTTATAAAATACAAAGCTTGAACCTAAATTATTATTATTATTTGGACTACTGCCACAATTAGTTTGGTAGTTAAATAAATTATCTTAGCATTTTTATAAAACAAAAAGGCATTTAAACAAAGTTTTAACCATTGTATTAATTAGCTTAGGGCATTTAAACACTTTGTAAAAAAGTTGGTTCACCACCAGTATTGCCAAAAGGATATTTGCCACATGATGAACATTTTAATTTTCTTGTTTGAGCAATTTAGAATTTTGACTTTAATTTGAAATTAAGATTTGGACTGGAATAGAATAGAATCAAAGTGAGATTAGCAACACTAACAATGATGACAAGGCATCATTTTAAGGAGATTATTGTAGCATGATTCTCGGGGTGTTACACGAGGACACATGGGAATTATCGTCAAACTAGTTTTCATCACGCTCATATGATTCGTGTTCGGTACTTTGATAATTTGATATGTGGGTGGACCGGTGCTTTGGTGCTGTCCTTTCTTGGACAAGCATCACACTTATGATTAACCCCTATTGCAAGCATCCGCAACTACAGAAGAAGTATTAAGGTAAACCTAACCATAGCATGAAACTAGTGGATCCAAATCAGCCCCTTACGAAGCAACGCATAAAATAGGGTTTAACCAATCATCTACTTATTACTTCCCAATGCCTTCCTCTAGGCCCAAATAATGGTGAAGTGTCATGTAGTCGATGTTCACATAACACCACTATAGGAGAGACAACATACATCTCATCAAAATATCGAACGAATACTAAATTCACATGACTACTAATAGAAAGACTTCACCCTTGTCCTCAAGAACAAACGTAACTACTCACAAAGCATATTCATGTTCATGATCAGAGGAGTATTAATATGCATTAAGGATCTGAACATATGATCTTGCACCAAATAAACCAATTAGCATCAACTACAAGGAGTAATCAGCACTACTAGCAACCCACATGTACCAATTTGTGGTTTTGATACAAGATTGGATACAAGAGATGAACTAGGGTTTCGAGAGGAGATGGTGCTGGTGAAGATGTTGATGGAGATTGACCCCCTCACAATGAGAGGATCGTTGGTGATGACGATGGTGATGATTTCCCCCTCCCGGAGGGAAGTTTCCCCGACAGAACAGCTCCGCCGGAGCCCTAGTTTGGTTCCGCCAAGGTTCCGCCTCGTGGCGGCGGAGTTTCGTCCCGTAAGCTTGCTTATGATTTTTTTCCAGGGTAAGAGACTTCATATAGCAGAAGATGGGCACCGGAGGACCACCAGGGGGGGCCACGAGGCAGGGGGGCGCCCAGTAGGGGTGGGCGCGCCCCCAACCTCGCGGCTAGGGTGTGGGCCCCCTCTGGTAGTTTCTTTGCTCAGTAATTCTTATTAATTCCAAAATTGACTTTCGTGGGGTTTAAGGACTTTTGGAGTTGTGCAGAATAGGTTTCCAATATTTACTCCTTTTTCCAGCCAGAGTCCCAGCTGCCGGCATTCTCCCTCTTCATGGTAAACCTTGTAAAATAAGAGAGAATAGCCATAAGTATTGTGACATAACGTGTAATAATAACCCATAATGCAATAAATATCGATATAAAAGCATGATACAAAATGGACGTACCAACTCCCCCAAGCTTAGACCTCGATTGTCCTCAAGCGGAAGCCGATATCGAAAAATATGTCCACATGTTTAGAGATAGAGGTGTCGATAAAAATAAAATACGGACATGAGGGCATCATGATCATTCTTATAACAACAACATATATAGATTTTGTCATATGATTTCTTATGCTCAAGTAACAATCTATTCACAATGTCAAGTATGGTTCAGAAACTTCATTGAGAACTAACAAACTATGATCTTAGTCATTGAAGCAATTGTAATTTATCATAACATCGGAAAGAGTCAAGAATAGAGCTTTTTAGCAAGTCCACATGCTCAACTATCATATAGTCTTCTACAATTGCTAACACTCACGCAATACTTATGGTTATGGAGTTTTAATTGGACACAGAGAAAGATAGGTTGTCGGTGTCAAAACCGGCGGATCTCGGGTAGGGGGTCCCGAACTGTGCGTCTAGGCGGATGGTAACAGGAGATAAGGGACACGATGTTTTTACACAGGTTCGGGCCCTCTCGGTGGAGGTAAAACCCTACTCCTGCTTGATTAATATTGATGATATGGGTAGTACAAGAGTAGATCTACCACGAGATCAAGGAGGCTAAACCCTAGAAGCTAGCCTATGGTATGATTGTTGTTCGTCCTATGGACTAAAACCCTCCGGTTTATATAGACACCGGAGAGGGCTAGGGTTACACAGAGTCGGTTACAATGGTAGGAGATCTACATATCCGTATCGCCAAGCTTGCCTTCCACGCCAAGGAAAGTCCCATCCAGACATGTGACGAAGTTTCAATCTTGTATCTTCATAGTCTTGGAGTCCGATCGACGGTGATAGTTCGGCTATCCGGACACCCCCTAGTCCAGGACTCCCTCAGTAGCCCCCGAACCAGGCTTCAATGACGACGAGTCCGGCGCACATATTGTCTTCGGCATTGCAAGGCAGGTTCTCCTCCAAATTCCATGTACTTGCCGAATGGTGTCCGGCTTCTTATAAATGCTGCGCTTCTTGGCTTCCACGTCCAATAATGGCCATCTTCCACGTGTCGTACGAATGCGAAAAGCCAGGGTATTTTTACACTTTACCCCCTAGCTGCACGAATGAGCTGCCTATAAAGGAAGACGAGGATCTAGATCCGAATCACACCATCCTCCTTCCGCGAGTGTTCATAGGAGCGCCTCTGACAAAAATCCATTCCATCATGGACAGCCAACGCGGCTCCTCCTCTCACGCTTCCAGCCCTCAGCCAGGAGATTGGGGGAGATGCTCAGTCCCGCATAGTGAGCTAGTGACGCTCCAAGCCGAGGGATTTCTTCCCCCAGCCTTTATGGTTCCGGTTCGAGCCGGACTCGCCACCTACAAGGGCGGAAAGCTGGCGGAGAGTGTCCCCAATCCCTCTAAAGGAGAGCGGGTATGCTTCGTCCCTTACCTAATAAGAGGACTCGGATTTCCCATACATCCGTTTCTCCAGGGGCCTCGCCACCTATGCGCTCTAGCTTCATCATCTTACGCCTGCCTCCATCCTGCACATCACGGGCTTCGTGGCCCTTTGCGAGCTGTTCTTGGGTGTCGAGGCCCATTTTGCGCTATGGAAGAGATTATTCTGCCTCGTACCCCGTTCTCATGAGGGGTCGATATATCAAGTGGGCGGAGCCGAACTATGGCGCATCGCCGGGACCGGATATCTATCCGGAACCCCGAAGAAGGCGTCCGAAGACTGGCCTTCGGAGTGGTTTTATATGGAAGACGCCCCGCTACCGAATCCAGTTCGGATCGGCCTCCCGGAGTTCAGCAACGCTCCTCTGAAGAAACGCCTAAGTTGGCACCCGCGGAGCCCTCAACGGGAGAATGATAGGGACGTCCAATACCTGATGGGCCGAATAAGGTTATTGGCTCATTCCGGATTGACCATGATTGGGGTCATGGCCACATGCATTATGCGAGGGGTGCAACCGCTCCAGTATAGGGGCCATCCCATGTGGGATTTCAACGGGGAGGATGATGCCACCCGTCATGGCCGCAAGGGGCCGGGATCGGCCGCCGATCTGGTGAAGATCCTGTCCAGCCTGTACAAAGGGGAGAAGGAGGACTTCCTCGGTGCTAGTCCATTGAACGGATTTTCCATGAACAACCCTCGAAGCTGGGTAAGCGGACGTTTTGTCTATCCGATCCATATTCCCAAAGTTAAGTGTCTCACTTTGTGATTTCGACACAGGAACTGCGCCGGGCCGTAGAGGATATACACAACCTGGCTCCACAACCCGAGGATCCGGAACGGTCCCTCGATCCGGCCTCCGTAGAGGATCCGGACATAAAGGTGGAGCTGATCGATGGGGTGTTCCACCAACTTAGCATCGACAATGCTTTGGTCGCCATTACGGCCGACTACCCCGAAATATCTCCGGTTTCCCAGGTAACTGTGACCGGAGTCCTGATACCATTACTGAAAGTGCAACTAATCCCCGGGTGGTTTTGGTAATTAATAACAACATATATATCACTGAACTAATAGTTTCTTGAGTATCATTTCAGAAAGTTCAAGGATATGGGTATGGCAATGATGAAGAAGTGGACCCTCAAAATGCTAAGGAAAGCATTGGCAAAAGCTCAAGACTCCTTTTTGGTTTAGTGATCCAAGATCACATTGAGTCTATAGGAAAGCCAATACTATTAAAGGGGATGAGGTTATGATAATGATCTGGTTGCTCAAAGTCTTAGTGATCTATCTCCCAAACTATCGCAATCTTTCATTCCAACATACACTCATAAGTAATCTCGGTCCCACCGATTCCATAAACTTCAGTCACACCGAGATGAACCACCTCACCATATACCCAAACCCTAGAAATTTGGATTTTCCGATTCGAACTCGGTCTCACGAAACTAGTGTTGCCAAGCTTCAGAACATACATCAAATCGGTGTCACCAAGATGATAAAGTCGGTCCCACCGAGATTGGCAAACCCTAGTATTTGGAAGAATCGGACTCACCGAGATTGTATTTTCGGTCCCACGAAAATCCCAACGTTCACAAGATTTGAACTTTCGGTCTCACCGAGTTGTCAACTTCGTCCGACCGAGATTGGTCAAATGTGTGTAGCAGTTGGATTTTGTGTGGAGGCTATAAATACCCTCCACCCCTCTTCATTCGTGGAGAGAGCATCGAAAGAACTACCACTCCTACCTTACATTTAGAGAAGAAAACTACCTACCCTTGTGTTGAGATCAAGTTGCTCCACTCCCACCATATGAAACTTGATTTCTAGCCTTCCCAAGTTGCTTTCCACTCAATCCTTTCTTCCACCACAGCCAAATCGGTGAGGAGAGTTGAGTGTTGGGGAGATTATCATTTGAAGCACAAGAGCAAGGAGTTCATCATCACCAACACCATCTATTACCTTTTGGAGGGTGGTGCCTCCTAGATTGGTTAGGTGTCGCTTGGGAGCCTCCGTCAAGATGTGGAGTTGAACCAAGAAGTTTGTAAGGGCAAGGAGATCGCCTACCTCGTGAAGATCTACCCCGAGTAAGGCTAGTCCTCCGTGGGCGTACGCCATGATGGCATAGACAAGGTTGCTTCTTCGTGGACCCTTCGTGGGTGGAGCCCTCCGTGGACTCTCGCAGCCGTTACCCTCCATGGGTTGAAGTCTCCATCAACGTGGATTGACGATAGCACCACCTATCGGAACCACGAGAAAAATCTCCGTGTCTCCAAATTGCGTTTGCTCTTCTCCACCTCTCTTTACTACATGTGCAATTTACTTTCCGCTGCAAATACTCTAGAGTTGCATGTGTAGGGTGATACTTGACTTGATCATCATCTTGAAATCTGCCAAAACTTGTCTTAATCAAAAGGCTGAATTTTTATATTGTCAAGTAGTCTAATCACCCCCCCTCTAGACATACTTTCGATCCTACAAGTGGTATCAGAGCTTTGGTCTCCATTGGATTGGTTTCCATTGCATTGGACTCCATAAGCTTGGTTTCACAACCTAGGAGAGTATGGCGTCTAGTGAGGGTAATTTTCGTAGAGGTCCTTACTTTGATGGTTCAAATTTTGCTAGTTGGAAGCATAAAATGAAAATGCATATTCTTGGACATAACCCTGCCGCATGGGGCATTATTTGTGTTGGCTTGCAAGGTGAGTTCTTGAGGAAGGAAAAGATCCGGATCGTGAAGCTACAGCGGATGAATTGCGAATGTTGCAAAACAATGCTCAAGCTTGTGACATTCTCTTCAATGCTTTGTGTCTCGAGGAGTTCAACAAAATCAGCCGTCTTGAGAATGCACAAGAGATTTGGGATACTTTGGTCGAAATGCACGAAGGTACCGAGTCCGTGAAGGAATCAAAGCTAGATGTTCTTCAAGGTCAACTTGACAAGTTCAAGATGAAGGAAGGTGAAGGAGTCGCTGAAATGTACTCTAGGCTTGCTCTCATCACAAATGAGATTGCCAGCTTAGGAAGCGAAGAAATGACCGACCGATTCATCATCAAGAAGATTCTCAGAGCTTTGGATGGAAAGTATGACACCGTGTGCACTTTAATCCAAATGATGCCAAACTACAAGAATCTCAAGCCTACCGAAGTCATTGGAAGAATTGTTGCTCATGAGATGACACTTAAAGATAAGGAAGAGCTTCACAACAAGTCAAGTGGTGCTTACAAAGCTACTAGTGATGCTCCCACAATCTCAAGTGACAAGCTAGTTTCCAATGAAGAGATAAGCCTAATGGTGAAGAACTTCAACAAATTCTACAAGAGTAGAAGCACGGAAAGAAGCTCAAAGTCTAGATCATATGATGAAAAGAGATCTTCTAGTCGTGATCGAAGCTGCTACAATTGTGGAAGACCGGACACTACTCAAATGAGTGTTCGACTCCCCACAAGAGAAGAAAGAATCTCCAAGAAGAAGAAGCTCAAGAGAAGAGTCACCTCGGAAAGAGAGAAGGAGTAGAGATGATCGTTATGAGCGAAGATCCTCTCGGAGAAGCAAGGATTCGGAAAGGAAAGACAAGTCATCAAGGAGCTACACAAGAAGAAAACATCAAGCTCATGTAGGTGAATGGGTCTCGGCTCCGACTCGACAATCACTCGAAAGAAGCTATCACTCCAACTCGAATCTGATCAAGATGAAGGTGTTGTCGGTCTTGCTCTTGTGTCCTCCAACTCCAACTCCTATGACTTATTTGATTCACCAAATGAGGGAATTGGAAGATGCTTCATGGCTAAAGGCCCCAAGGTATCACACCCTGAATTCATTGACTTTGATAGTGATGAGGATGACTTGCTTGGTGAAGATGAGCTTTTACATGATAAATCTAGTGAGCCTAGTAATGATGAACATGCTAGTAGTCTTTATAGTGAAGAGTCGAATGACAATGCTATGAAGGAGATTGAGCGTCTAACTAAAGAACTAAACACTCTTAAGTTAGCTCATGAAACAACTCAAGAAGATCATAGAGAGCTCCTAAGATCTCATGAGAAGCTACGCTTCGAGAAGCTCAATCTAGAGCAAGAACATGAGTTCTAAAAGCAATCAATGACGATCTTGAAAGAAGAGTTCTTCATATCTTGCCAAACGACTTCTCTTGTCTAATTTCTTGCCACCTATTAAAACTAAGCATGACAAGCACAAGAAAAATTCTTCATCTAGTAGTAACAATAACCATGCTAAATCCAATGTTGTTACTTCTAGTAATTCTCTTGATTCCACTAACAATGTTTCAAGCCAAGTTACACTTGAGCAAGAAAATAGTTTATTGAAAGGGATTATAGAAAAGGTGTCTACAAGAGCCTTGCGGAAGCAAGAACTTTGAGAAATTGTTACAAAGCAAGGAAGGCACCGGAAGAATCAAGGAATTGGTTTTGAGCGAAAGTTCAACGCCGAGGGTGTTGAATGGGAAGAAGGTCAATATCCCACTCCAAAGTTTGTTTCTCAAAAGGAGAAGTATGATCCTACTTCTTCCAATGTGGAACAAGCTCAAGATGACCTTCCACCACAAGACCACAAGCTAAAAGGCAAGGACAAGCTTCAAGAGGAGATTGATGCATTCATTGAAGCACCTAAAGCCATGGTCAAGTGGGTTCCCAAGGAAGCGTCAAGTTCTACTTCGTCAAGCTCAACTACAACCCCAAGGATTCCCATCAAGATGATGTGGATCCCAAGAAGAAGAACTAGAGAGTTCTTGAGGGTGACTCCAACATACTTCACTCACATTCATTTTGGCAAGAACTTGTGCAATCAACTTCCACATCTTGCACTAGTTCATGGAGTCACAAACCCTCTTGTTGGTAAGTCAAGGGACAAGGTAATCATTGCTTTCATGGACATCATCTATTGTATACTTCAATCTATGTCCATGGATATCCTTGTTTGTTCCTTGTGGGACTAACCCATGTAGGTATTGAAAGTGCCCAATCCAAAGGATTGCTCCCAACTCTTGATGATCTTCATCAACATTGAGCATCCACATCTTCAACATCTACATGAAGTCTTCTCGACAACCCAAGGTTAGTTTGACCCTTTAAAGGGTTCTCACATCAAGGGGAGCTTTGCTCTAAAGATTTGAGCTAAAGCATCTTCAAATGATGTGAACACATTAATGCTTTATGTAAAAGTGGTAACCCCACTTGTGCTTAAGCGATGAGTATGACCTATGATCAAATGTTTTCATTTGACTCCTAAGTCAATATACTCATATATAGATGACCTAGTCATCGACAAATTGTGTGATAGTAGCTAGTGTTTTGTTTGTGCATGTTTGACACATATTTCATTTGCTATCTTATTGTGTGAGCATGTTGGATGCATGATTTTATCCATTCAAGGACATCCATTTGTTGCTTTGGTCTTTTGGATTCTTTTTGACCAAATGGATGGACAAGGATGCCTAAGTTCCTCCCTAGCTATCTATGCTTTCTTGTCTCAAACTCTATTCATGCTTATATCACAAACTTTGATCAAGTCTTTTTCGGACCCACCGGTGAGGAGCACTCGAGCCACCGATCCGTCAAAAGCTTAATTTCCAAAACCTTCTAAGTATTTTCGGTCGGACCAACCCACTCAAAATCGGACGGACCGAAAGCACTTGGATTGATCTAGGTTTTCACCTCGGTGAAACCGAGTTGCAATTTTCAGGCGTGACGAAATGTGTAGCTGCTTGCGATTAACCATCTCGGTGCCACCGAGTTTTACAACTTCGGTCCCACCGACAGACTAAAGGGTATATATACCGAGGGCAGCGCTGATTCCTTCTTCAAAACGCCTCGCCCCAAACCCTTTCTTGCCATCGCCGTGGTCTCCGGATCGTCTCCGTAAATGCCGCTGGCGCCCTCGCCACGGGTCTCCGTCGCCATCAACGGACATTCTCTCCGCGCCGTTGCCGCCGTAGAGAAACTCCACCAAGTTAGGGTGAGTTTGATCCCTCTCGTCTTCAACCTCCGATTCTATGCACGATTGGTTAGCCTAGCTTCTTGCCACGTTTGAGATCTTCCTATCCAGCAGATTAGTTCTTAGAACGAAATTGAGTAAAAGTTTTAGGGTTAGGTTTCCGCGAACACATCTCGGTGAGACCGATTCTACATTCTCGGTATGACCGATTTGGCCTCTGCCATTGACTTTGCACTTTTCGGTCCAACCGAGTTGTGCAAATCGGTGCGACGAAATGAGGATTTAGTGAAACCCTAGTGTTCTCGGCTAGACCGAAACCCATTTCGTCCAACCGAAAGTGGTGTGAATGGTTCTGTTTAGACACTTGGATTCACGAAGTTTAGCCTCGGTCGACCGAAATGCATTCTGTGAAAACCTAAAACTGAAATTTGAACTCATTTTTTGCAAAATCTTCTGCAGTTTGTGATAACTCTTCTATTCGCCTACACCTAATCTTTTCACGGGTTGTCGGCCATGTCGGATGCGGTGACAGCCAGCGAAACAGTCTGAATCACCAATTGCTGAGATTCCCGAGGCAGGCACTAGTCCTGAGGCCAGCAGCTTTTCTGATGATGGTGAGAGGAGCACACCAAGTGGTTTGCCTCCTGCAGCCACCAGGGCCAGGAAGAAGAGAAATTCTGATGAAGAAGATTCTGATTTCATAGCTGAGGAAGAGATTTCATCTAAGCCAAAGAAGAAAGTTGTTGCCAAAGAGCATCAAGGGCAACAAACCAAGAAAGGCACCAGCAAAGTGAAGAAGTCCACAGTTGCTAAGAAGCTAAGCATGGAAGAGGAAACTTGAGCAAAGTGAAGAAAACTTCCAAGAGGAAGAGAATTGTGCATGATGAAGCGAGAAATTCGATGATTCCGATGAGGAAGCACCCACCTCCTCGAAGCCTAAGTTGATGGGTGATGCAATCAGGCGGGAGCACCTTCTAAGTCTAAGCCTTTTGCTCCAAAAAAGGCAACACAAGCCAAGCATGCTGCCAAGCCCAAGAAAACTGTGAGAAACATCCCACTTGAGAGAAGAAGAAAGACAATGTGCCACCAAATGAGTCGGATGATGAGGCACTGTGTTCTTGAAACTCCGTCGAAATTGCCTATTCACAATGATGCTCATCCTCGAGCTGAAAACATGAAGGAAAGAAAGGACAAAGGACTCGGGCTATGGAGACAAGTTGATCCATATCTTTGTGAGAGAAGGACTGCTTTTGACCCAAGGTTCCACACCGAGAGCAAACAAGATTTCTATGAGGCTGTGCTTATGGACAAGAAGCCCATTATTGCGACACTCGCTATGTTGATCGGGCATATATTGACAAAGATGAAAAGCACAGAGATTACTTTCCACATGTGCATGAGAGCTTCACCGCATGTGGTGTTGCTGATTTCGTTGGTCGAAGTTGTGATTGGAATGATGATATGATCATGCAATTCTATGCCACAGCTCATTTCTATCCAGATGGCGGATTGTGTGGATGGTGAAGGTCGAGATTCTCTTCAACTGTTGAAGAATGGGCAGCATGCTGAATGCTCCAAAGGTCAAGAGAAGATGATGTTGATGTCTATGGAATTCCCAAGAAAAACCATGAGTCTATGAAGAACATGTACAATGAGGTACCAGCTAAGGATGTAGAGATCTGGAAGCTCGGCTCGGTGTATCATCTCGAGCAGGTCTCCTACCACGAACACAATTACGAGGCATACCTTGATGCCCAAGTCCGAGATCATCGCATGATAAGAGGTTATTCTATCAACATGCTGCATATACTTGATCGAAGGCACCTTTCAAGGTGATGGACACGATAGTTGAGACTATCAAGAGGACTGCAGCAGACGGAAGAGGTCATGTGGATTTGCCCGCACATTCAGATGCTTATCAATGCCAAGTTTGGCACGGGCACCTACTTGTTGGAACGACCACACTTGCCATTTGCAGCCTGAGCATGAGGACAATGAAGTTGTGATGACCGAGGATGATCCCACGTCTGTTGAAGGACAAGCAAAGTCTGAAGCTGCCAAACAAGCTAAAGCTGAGAAGGAAGCGGCAGCAGCAGACAACTAAACCCAAGAGTGTTGGAGAGCAGCTCCTTGAAGCTACCGGAGGATTGAACAACGCTGGCCAGCATTATGCGATCTCGGGAGAGTCTTGAGAGGATTGTTGAAGACAAGTTCCATGCTCTGGATGTCAAGTGGATCAGTGCAAGTCACTTGTCAACAAGCTTAAGGCGGATATCGAGGAAGCCAAGAGGGAGAAGGAAGAGCTCATGAAGGAGATGCAGGATGACCTAGTCCAGATGATTATGAACAGCCTGCTCCGGTTCCCACAAGACCCAGATCATTTGCTATTCGATGGATGACACGAGACTACAGCCTCGGCACCTCCCACAGCTCCATCGGTTCAGCTCCAGCTCCAAAGTGACCACTCCTCCAGCTCCACAGACATCACCAAGCCTTTGCAGATGCAGCCATCTCAACTCCATCAACCTGCACAGAGCCGCCAGCAGAGTCCCTAGTGACGTTTAGCTCTATACCTTTCGAACTTTTGGTAACTTGTTGCCAAAGGGGAAAATTGTATAGATCATAGGACTTCGAGAGAGAGTGCTCGCTTTTGCTCTTTCGTTTCGTTTGCGGTTTCTTTGAGATACTTTTGAGATTTTCGAGACATTCCGTGTGTTTGATACTATGTTTGCTCTACTTTGATGAGTGCTTGATCATACTATGCCTTAATGTGTGCTTAATGCTTATCATATGCTATTCATATCTTGTATGATCATTTACTCATGTCTTGGTGATTGGGTGCATGCTATTCATTCTTATCATTTTGTGCGCTCCACCAAGATGTATGTGACATGGAAGAGTGACCCATGATCCTAATCGATTGTGCATTTGCATTCAAGCAAATCTTAAATAATGCACAAATTTAGGGGAGCTCTTGCTTATCACATACTTCTCAAAGCTTATTTATATTATTCATTGATTATATCATTTGTCGAAGCTTTGATCTATATGTTGTCATCAATTACCAAAAGGGGAGATTGAAAGTGCAACTAATCCCGGGTGGTTTTGGTAATTAATAACAACATATATATCATTGAACTAATAGTTTCTTGAGTATCATTTCGAAAGTTCAGTGATATGGGTATGGCAATGGTGAAGAAGTGGACCCCTCAAAATGCTAAGGAAAGCATTGGCAAAAGCTCAAGACTCCTTTTTGGTTTAGTGATCCAAGATCACATTGAGTCTATAGGAAAGCCAATACTATTAAAAGGGATGAGGTTATGATAATGATCTGGTTGCTCAAAGTGCTTAGTGATCTATCTCCCAAACTATCGGCAATCTTTCATTCCAACATACACTCATAAGTAATCTCGGTCCCACCGATTCCGTAAACTCAGTCACACCGAGATGAACCACCTCAGCCATATACCCAAACCTTAGAAATTTGGATTTTCCGATTCTCAACTCGGTCTCACGAAACTAGTGTTGCCAAGCTTCAGAATCTTCATCATCAAATCGGTGTCACCAAGATGATAAAGTCGGTCCCACCGAGATTGGCAAACCCAAGTTTTGGAAGAATCGGACTCACCGAGATTGTATTTTCGGTCCCACCGAAAATCCCAACGTTCACAAGATTTGAACTTTCGGTCTCACCGAGTTGTCAACTTCGGTCTGACCGAGATTGGTCAAATGTGTAACGGCAGTTGGATTTTGTGTGGAGGCTATAAATACCCATCCACCCCTCTTCATTCGTGGAGAGAGCCATCGAAAGAACTACCACTCCTACCTTACATTTCGAGAAGAAAACTACCTACCCTTGTGTTGAGATCAAGTTGCTCCACTCCCACCATATGAAACTTGATTTCTAGCCTTCCCAAGTTGCTTTCCACTCAATCCTTTCTTCCACCACAACCAAATCAGTGAGGAGAGTTGAGTGTTGGGGAGATTATCATTTGAAGCACAAGAGCAAGGAGTTCATCATCACCAACACCATCTATTACCTTTTGGAGGTGGTGCCTCCTAGATTGGTTAGGTGTCGCTTGGGAGCCTCCGTCAAGATGTGGAGTTGAACCAAGAAGTTTGTAAGGGCAAGGAGATCGCCTACCTCGTGAAGATCTACCCCGAGTAAGGCTAGTCCTCCGTGGGCGTATGCCATGATGGCATAGACAAGGTTGCTTCTTCGTGGACCCTTCGTGGGTGGAGCCCTCTGTGGACTCTCGCAGCCGTTACCCTCCGTGGGTTGAAGTCTCCATCAACGTGGATTGACGATAGCACCACCTATCGGAACCACGAGAAAAATCTCTGTGTCTCCAAATTGCGTTTGCTCTTCTCCACCTCTCTTTACTACATGTGCAATTTACTTTCCGCTGCAAATACTCTAGAGTTGCATGTGTAGGGTGATACTTGACTTGATCATCATCTTGAAATCTGCCAAAACTTGTCTTAATCAAAAGGCTGAATTTTTATATTGTCAAGTAGTCTAATCACCCCCCTCTAGACATACTTTCGATCCTACAATTACCCATCCATGCTTATCTCTGATCACCGTATACCAATGGTGTTCCGCAGGAGGTGCCGTTGAGGCGGGAAGCCGAGCTACTCAAGCGGCCGCCTTGACAAAGAAGGAGCAGCTCGGCCCAAAGAAAGAAAAAAGAAGTGCGGTCTTGAATCGAGACGTCGCCGCAATGGTATGGCGCGCCACCGTGTTTAAAGGAAAGGTTCCTGGGAGGCATATTAACGCTCGTGAATTTTCCAGGAGAAAGAGCGCTCGCCGGACTGTGTCCGGAGAGGTTGCCGGTCGAGCCCCCACCAGCCAGGCTCCAACGCCAGGTCCGGAGGAGGAGGCGAACACAAGGCGTGCGCCGGATGCTCCTCCAACGGAGGATGCCGATAGGCTATCCGCCACCAGATCTGAGGTGGAGAGTGCCATGAATCACAGGCGCCGCCGAACAGTTCTTCGTGACGCGTGTTTCTCCCCGGAGGCATCGAATGCCTTTAATGCGGGAGATGCGCACCTCCGTGCCGCTCAGGATAGTCTAGCCAGAGCCGCGCAGCAGTATGTGAAGGACATACGGGTGAGTGAATTTTGATAGTTATATATGCCAGTAGCCTCCGAGACTTAAAATAGTTAGAATAACTGATTTAAGGATCATTTGTTATGCAGGATCTTACAGAAAAGAATACCCACCTGTCCCAGGAGCTTCAAGAGTGCAAGGCCCAACTTGAGGCCGCACTAGCCGCCACAGGGGGAGCCACAAAGACCCCCTCTGGTAATATATACTTCGAAAGATAAGTAGTTTGTGGAGTGCGACGTGTGTATAAGTCTGACAATAATATTGCAGATGGCGCCGGACTAGATCCAGACAAGCAACAGCTACTACGCCAGCTAAAGGCCGGCGAGAAGGTGCTTACAAGGGTGCGGCAAGAGAAAAATAAGCTCCAAGATGCCAACACCCAGCTGGGCGAGGAATTAAAAGATGTTCGGGCCCAGCTGTCTGACTCCGTGAAGGAGAATCGGCGGCTTCGTCACGGCATTTATAGTAAGTGCTTGAGCGAACTTTTGAAAAGAAGAGTTCGGCGAGGAAGTCGATTGACAGAAATATGTCTGTAGGTATGCTCATAGGTCATCTTGCGGAGGAAATGCCCAGTTCGACGGGTGACCTACTTCCCGAGCTGCTGCAACTGCACGAACGAGTTCGGCAGGTGATGAGCGGAGTCGCCCAGGCCTTGTGGCCATCCATGTCCCTACCGAAGGTCTTGGAGAGCTTATGGAGAAGCTTGAGGAGCACAATGGCGCTTCCTGTTATGGAAGATATCGGCTGCCGTCAAGGCGCCAGGAGGCTGGGCCATGGTGAAGACACGGTATCTGGTGACCCAAACCACATGGCCGAGGTCGGACCTGTGGGGCCCGATGGGAAGGAGATTCCTGTGAGCTTAGTGTACGACCAAGTAGAGTTGGCCGCAAAGTATTCACAGCGGGACTTGAAAGTGCAACTAATCCCCGGGTGGTTTTGGTAATTAATAACAACATATATATCATTGAACTAATAGTTTCTTGAGAATCATTTCAGAAAGTTTAGTGATATGGGTATGGCAATGACTGAAGAAGTGGACCCCTCAAAGTGCTAAGGAAAGCATTAGCAAAAGCTCAAGACTCTATTTTTGGTTTAGTGATCCAAGATCACATTGAGTCTATAGGAAAGCCAATACTATTAAAAGGGGATGAGGTTATGATAATGATCTGGTTGCTCAAAGTGCTTAGTGATTTATCTCCCAAACCATCAGCAATCTTTCATTCCAACATACACTCATAAGTAATCTCGGTCCCACCGATTCCATAAACTCAGTCACACCGAGATGAACCACCTCAGCCATATACCCAAACCCTAGTAATTTCGGTTTTTCCGATTCCAAACTCGGTCTGTAACGCCCTCGATGCGGCTATATCTCCCACGTGTCGAAGCACGACTTAGAGGCATAACCGCATTGAAAGCAATGTCGCAAGTGAGGTAATCTTCGCACAATCCATGTAATACATAAGGGAAAGAGATACATAGTTGGCTTACAGTCGCCACTTCACACAATACATAATTAAACATCCATCATTCAGATTACAATCAAGGTCCGACTACGGAACCAAAATAAAAGAAAAATACCCCACATGCAACACAAATCCCCGATCGCCCCAACTGGGCTCCACTACTAATCGTCCGGAAAGGAAACATAGTATCGACCAAGGGCCTCATCATATTCCCACTTCAGCTCAGTTGTGCCATCAGTACCGGGCATCACCGATCGTGATCTGTTTTGGTAGAATCAGTGAGCCACGGGGACTCAACAATCTCACACCAGAGATCAAGACTATTTAAGCTTAAGGGAAGGCTGGTGTCAAAAGGAGGAGCTGCTGCAAGCGACTAGCATATGTGGTGGCTACATCGCAAAGAGAGCGAGAAGAGAAGGAAGGCGCGGTCGTGAAGCTATTAGCGATCAAGAAGTGATCCCGACTACTTACGTCAAGCATAACTCCAACACCGTGTTCACTTCCGGACTCGCCGAGAAGAGACCATCACGGTTACATACACGGTTGATGTATTTTAATTAAGGTCAACTTCGGGTTTTCTACAACCGACATTAACAAATTCCCATCTGCCTCATAACCATGAGCACGGCTTTGAAAGATAATACCTGCAGGGTGTCCCAACAGCCCATAACAAGCTCTCGCGATCAACGAATGAATAAACCTTCACCCAAGACACTCCGATCAGACTCGGTATCCCGGTACATCAAGACATTTCGACAATGGTAAAACTAAACCAGCAAGACCTCCCGCTGTGCCGACAAATCCCGATAGGAGCTGCACATATCTCGTTCTCAGGGCACACCGGATGAGACATCCTCACGAGTAAAACCAGACCTCGAGTTTCCCCAAGGGGGCCCCGCAGTCTACTCAGTTCGGACCAACACTCGAAGGAGCACTGGCCGGGGCTAAAATAAAGATGACCCTCGGGCTCGCGAAAACCCAAGGGAAAAAGGGTATAGGTGGCAAATGGTAAAACCAAGGTTGGGCCTTCTTTGGAGGAGTTTTATTCAAAGCAAACTGTCAAGGGGTCCCATAAATCACCCGACCGCGTAAGGAACATAAAATCAAGGAACATAACACCGGTATGGCGGAAACTAGGGTGGCAAGAGTGGAACAAATCACCGGGCATAAGGCCGAGCCTTCCACCCTTTACCAAGTATATAGATGCATTAATTAAAACAATAGATATTGTGATATCCCAAAATATCCGTGTTCCAACAAGGAACAAACTTCATCTTCACCGCAACTAGCAACGCTATAAGAGTGGTGAGCAAAGCGGTAACATAGCCAATCAACGGTTTGCTAGGACATGGATGGTTAGAGGTTGACATGGCAATATGGGTGACAAGATATAGCAAGTGGTAGGTATCGCAGCATAGGCATAGCAAAAGAGCGAGCATCTAGCAAGCAAAGATAGAAGTGATTTCAAGGTATGGTCATCTTGCTGTAAGGTTCTCGAGTTGTCGAAGGCTTGATCCTCGTGGGCGTTCTCAACAGGTTCCTCGTTCACGTACTCGTCTCCGGCTCTACCCAAAGCAAGAACACAAGCAACGAAACCACAATCAAACAAGGAACAATGCACAAGCAATATGATGCAAAACATGCCATGCGATGCGAGATGTTATATGCAATGCATATGTATGCTCGGAAGGAAAATGATGAACTGGCATCAACTTGGCAAACCAAGTATGCCGCTGGAAAGATGGGGTGATTTCGGTTGAAATCGATATAAAGATCACCGAATCGGATGCACGGTTTGCAAATGACAAGCAAAACAAGAATGGCGAAAAGCTGCGTTTAACAGCCCGATGCTACTTAGCAAGCAACAAGAAACTATGCTACAGCACCCCAACATAAAAACAAAGCATATGGAAGCGAACTACAGGAGATGCTTAACAAAATAGGAACACTGAGCTACGGCTAAATCACATCATAACATGTTCAAACAAGCATGGTGAAAGTGCTCAAAATATCAGGTTCACAGACTTAGTGAAAATACTAACATGCCAGGAATTAACATCAGGAAGGCATGTTTAGAGCAAGCAAACAACATGCTACAGGAACTTATAATAGAAAAACAAGGCATGACATGATTCTACTCAAAGCATATTTCAATAGTCCCTTACTGACCATAAGCCAAAAAGGACCTTAAGAAATGATGGCACCCATGTAAACATTGCAAGTTTTATTACACATTTCAGACTTAGTGAAATATCAGGACATGGCAAAAACAGATTCAACATGGCATGTTCGTGAGCTCGATGCACTCACTACAGAGCATCTCATGATAAACTAAGCATACACCCATCAATAATACATGGCATAGGAGCTATACATAGCAAGAACAACATCATAGCATGCACGGATCAACTACAACGACCTCGTGAAAATTGAATCTCATGCAAACAGTCTGCCAGGAAACATTTTCAAGCAAAAGTAGAGCACGAAAATGACATGCTAGACTACCCCATAAATGCCAACAAAGCCATGGATGGATAGAGCACAACCATATGTTCAAAACACCCTTACTGATCATGCTCAAAAAGGGCATGGATCTCTCTGTAACAACATGAACATATGGCATAAAAATAACAGCAGGACAAGACTTAGTGAAAACACTAAGTACCTGAAATCAGCAACATCATCATCCCTACTTTGCATGCTTGTTCTAGTCAACACATAACTCACAAAAATACATGGCA
This sequence comes from Aegilops speltoides, assembly GCA_021437245.1. Classification (NCBI taxonomy): domain Eukaryota; kingdom Viridiplantae; phylum Streptophyta; class Magnoliopsida; order Poales; family Poaceae; genus Aegilops; species Aegilops speltoides. Next base: position 198,049,772 of record CM038144.1, on the reverse strand, counting down.
AACACTCCTGGAAAGATGGCATGGCAATGTTCAACTCACATGTAGGACTCAAGTTCATAAGGTGCACACATAATTCATGGCAAAAATGACAAAAGAGCTCGAGCTGATAAGATTCTGAAACTAACGATCTGAAGCCATCTTCCAACAGCATTTAGGGCATCAAGATGAGCTCAAATGCAAATGATGCAATGGAATGAAATGATGTACTCTTCGAGGCGAACAATTTGACATATTATAAGCCCAAAAAGGAGCTACGGTTGCGGAGATGTGATGCTATAAAAAATGCACGAAATTATTGCAGACTTAGGACTTAGTGGATTCGGGGGGGAGAAGAAAGTCAACCTTAGGGAATTTCCAGATCTGGATCGGGCCGGATCCGAGGTCGCCGGAGCTGGAGCTCCTCGCCGGAGGGGAGGACGCCGACAGTTGGGAGGAGGCGGCGGCGGCGACGCGCGGACCGGCACCCAGGCGGCGCGACGAGGAGCGCGGAGGTGGCGGCTGGGCGGCGGCGGGCGCCTTGTGCCGAGGCGGGCAGCGGCGTGGCGGGCGCAGCAGGGGCCTTGGCCAGTGCGTGCGGCGGCCGGCGTAGCGCTGCCGGCGCCAGACGCGAGGGCCTGCGGCGGGCCTCATGGCGGCGGGCGGCGGTTCTGGCGCTGTGGCGCCACGTGCCTCCCCGATTAGGCGGCGGCGCGGTGAATTCGTCCGCTCGGGCGGACGTGTCCGTGGTCTTGAGGGCTAGGGTTTGCCCGAAAAATGCGGGGATGGGCACATATTTATAGGTAGAGGGGGCTAGGAGACTCCAAATGGGGTGTAGTTTTCGCCCACACGATCGTGATCGAACGACCGAGGGCATGGAAGGGAGTTAGATGGGTTATTGGGCTGTTTTGGAGGGTTGTTGGGCTGCAACTCAAAAGAGGCCTTTGCGAGAGCGCGGTTAACCGTTGGAGTACCAAACGAACTCCAAATGACCCGAAACTTGACAGGTGGTCTACCGGTGCTATACCAGGGCCACTTGGCAAGGCTCGGTCCATTCCGAGAATGTTCAACACCCGCACACGGAAAAAGAACAAGAGGGGACGCCGGGGAACATAGGAGTGCCGGATTGCAAAACGGACAACGGGGAATATGCTCGGAATCATGAGACGAACACGTATGCAAATGAGGTGCACATGATGACATGATATGAGATGCATGACATGGAAAAAATGCAAAACGAAAACAAAACCCAACCACGGAGGGAATATCATAGCACATGTCCGAAAATGGCAAGAGTTGAAGTTACAAATATGGAAAGTTACATCCGGGGTGTTACAACACTCCACCACTACAAGAGGATCTCGTCCCGAGATCTAGGACTGAAAGAACTCCGGATATTCGGAACGGAGGTATTCCTCGCGCTCCCAGGTGGCTTCTCGGTCGGAATGATGTGACCACTTTACTTTCAGGAATTTGATTGACTTGTTGCGAGTCTTGCGCTCGGTTTCTTCAAGAATAGCAACAGGGTGCTCATGATAAGAAAGATCTTCTTGGAGGTCAATTTCTTCAAAGTTGATAGTGCGCTCAGAATCTTGAAGCACTTGCGAGCTGTGACACGTGAAACACATCGTGCGCGTTTGCAAAGTTGGATGGAAGCTCAAGTTGATAGGCGAGATCGCCTCTTTTGCCAATGATCTTGAAAGGGCCCACGTATCTAGGGGCAAGCTTCCCTTTGATACCGGGTTGGCGAGTGCCTTTCATTGGAGACGCGGAGGTAGACATGGTCTCCGATTTCAAAAGCCACATCATGGTGCTTGTCATCATAATAGCCCTTACAGTGCGATTATGCGGCTTTAAGATTCTCACGAATGACTTTGCACATCTCTTGACTTCGTGATCAAGTCGTTGCCAAGAAGTTGGCGTTCACCTGTCTCGGACCAATTGAGAGGAGTACGGCACTTTCTGCATATAGAATTTCGAATGGGGCCTTGCCCGAACTCGCTTGGAAGCTGTTGTTGTAGGAGAACTCGGCATATGGAAGACACTCTTCCCACTTCATGCCAAAGGAGATGACACAAGCCCTGAGCATATCTTCAAGGATTTGATTGACTCGCTCGACTTGGCCACTAGTTTGAGGATGGAAAGCTGTCTTTGAAACGAATGTTGGTGCCCATGGCCTTCGAAAAGAATCCCGAACTTAGAAGTGAAGATGCTTCCACGGTCGAAGAGATCAATTGCGGAATACCGTGCAAGGAGACAATTCGAGGTGTATAGCTCTGCCGGTGAGCTGTTGTGATAGATTCTTTGACAGAAGAAAATGAGCCACTTTAGTAAGCTTGTCAATGACAACGAAGATAGCATCATTTCCACGCTTGGACTTAGGAAAACCAGATCCACGAAGTCCATCTCGATATGATCAAACTTCCATTCCGAATAGCAAGAGGTTGGAGGATACCAGCTGGTCTTTGGTGTTCCTTTCACCCTTCTGCAGACATCACATTCATTCACGAATTGAGCAATCTCTCGCTTCATTCGAGTCCACCAATACGATCGCTTGAGGTCATGGTACATCTTCGTACTTCGGGATGAATGGATAGGAGGAATTGTGTGCCTCATTCATGATGACTTTTCTCGATCGCCTTTAGGAACCACAATCCGATCCTCAAAGAAAAGAGTGTCTTTGTCATCAAGCGATAGCACTTGTATTTGAAATGCCCTTGTCAATACCACGTTTCACCTTCTTCACCATGGTATCCGAAGTTGTGCCTCACGAATTTGATCTTCCAAAGTAGGAGAGACTATGAGGTTGGCAAGAAATCCTTGAGGAACAACTTGAAGATTCAGCTTGGAAAGCTTCACAAAGATCCGGTTGGAAGGGCTTGAGAATTAAGTCATTGCAATAAGCCTTTACGCTCGAGCATCTGCAATCACATTCGCCTTGCCGGAGTATATTCAATACTTGGATTGTACTCTTGAATCATTTCGACCCATCGAGTTTGCTCGAGGTTGAGGTTTGGTTGAGTGAAGATATACTTGAGACTCTTGTGATCGGTGAAAATGTCCACTTTCCTTCCCAACAAGAGATGTCTCCATGTTATCAATGCATGGACAATCGCCGCCAACTCAAGATCGTGAGTGGGGTAGTTCTTTTCGTTGGGCTTCAACCGACGAGAGGTATATGCCACAACTTTCTTCTCTTGCATTAACACAGCCGAGACCTTGCAAGGAAGCATCACGTAAAACTTGAATGACTTGGATTCATCGGAGGAGTCAAGGCAGAGTTGTAACTAGCTTCTCTTTGAGGGTGTTGAAAGCGACATCACACTCAAAGCGTCCGACATACTTGACATGCTTCGGAGGAGGTTGGAAAGAGGCTTTGCAATCTTGGAGAAGTTCTCAACGAATCTTCGATAATAGCTTGCAAGACCGAGAAAATCATGGAGCTGCTTGACATTCGAGGAGGTTCCCAATTCAGAATCAAGACACCTTCTCGGGATTAATAGCGATGCCCTTGGCGGAGATGATATGACCAAGATAAAGAACTTCATCAAGCCGAACTCACATTTGGAAAACTTAGCATAGAATTGATGCTCTCTGAGCTTGTCGAGCACCAATCGCAAATGTTTGGCATGATCCTGCTTGTTCTTGGAAAGACCAAAATATCATCGAGATACACCAAGACGAAATCATTGGTGTAGGGGTTGAAGATAAAGTTCATCATGCGAGAGAAAGTTGGAGGAGCATTGACAAGGCGAAAGACATGACGGTATATTCATAAGAACCAAAGCTTGTTCGAATCTTTGTCTTGGGAATATCTTGTTCACGAATCACGAATCGATGATAACCCATCTGGAGGTCAAGCTTGGAGAATACTTTAGCACCTTTGAGTTGCTCGAATAGCTCATTGATGTTGGGAAGTGGATACTTGTTCTTGATTGTCTTCTTATTCAATGGGCGGTAATCAACACAAAGTCGGTCCGTGCCATCCTTCTTACGGACAAAAGAACTCCACATCCCCATGGAGATGAACTCGTCCGATCAAACCAGACGCTCTTGTTCATCGAGCTGCTTCTTCAATTCTTTCAGCTCCTTGGGTCCAAGCTTGTAAGGGCGCTTGCAAGCGGGTTCGATTCGGGCTCAAGATCGATAACGAATTCGACCGGCGATGAGGAGGCATACCCGAAGCTCTTACGGAAAGACATCTTGGTACTCACAAGCGATCGGAATCGAGAGATAGCATCCAAGTCGCCCTTCTCATTGAGAGAAAACAACCAATGGTTTCATCACGGCGGCATAGATGATAACATCCTCGGAAGGGTGTGTCAATTGAATTTCCACAGGCAGCACAATCAAGTGAGCCTTGTCTTTGAAAGCCATCCATCCCAAGAATTAGATCAATATCGAGTCACCAAGAACAATTGGAGAAGACAAAATCTATAGTCGCCCATCTTGATAGAGACATCCTGAACCATGGAGCTTGCGTTCATGAATTTACCCGAGAGACAACTGATAACGGTCTAGGCAAATCTTGAAAAACATCTCATGCTTAGATGAAAAAGGTCTTGAGATGAAACTATGCGATGCACCAAGATCAAATAAGACTTTTGCAGAATATCATTAATCGGAAGATTACCCATTATCACATCGGAAGAATCCTCTGCTTGCTGCATTCATCATATTCACCTTTGCATACTTGGGATTATGCTTGACCACTTTGCATTGCTTGAAGACCTCACGGGAGGAGGAGGAGGAAGGCGCTTTGGTTATGGCATTTGTTAGCATAGTGACCTTCTGCTGGCACTTGTTGCAAGTCACCTCTGAGAGCGGACGGTGATAAGGAGCATTTGACCTTGGAGCTTGAGGTGAGACTTGTTACAGTAGCTTGGGTTGGGTGGGTGGGAAGATCCACGACCACCGAGTTCTTCTGGCGATAAAGGCCGATGAACGGAGGAGGAGGAAGGTAGAACTTTTGCTGCTTTGCTTGCCACTTGAGAGGAAGAAGAAGACTGAACTGCATCCTGTTTCTCTTCTTTGAAGCCTCACACTTGAGCTGAGCACCTTCTAGCTTGAGTGCCATATTATAGAATTGATCAAACCGAGTAGGCTCGGAAAGAACAAGAGATAACTGCAGATCCTCTCTAAGGCCACCTCTGGCCGATAGATCATACTTTTCTCATCGAAGCGTCTTGTTTAGCGAATCGAGCAAGTTTACAAACTGTATGTTGTATTTGTACACCGACATGTTTCCTTGCTTGAGATTGCGGAACTCCTCACGCTTGCTCTCAACAACCTTGGTAGGAATGTGGTGAGCTTTAAAGTCCCAACAAAATCAGTCAAGTAATCACTCGACCACCTCTAGAATCCTTGTATTCTTGGAACCAATCAGCTGCTGATCCTTGAGCTGAAAAGCCTTGAACTTGGCGTAGTCCTCGTGTCCGACATTGCTGCATTCAAGTGCTTGTTGATATCCACGAGCCAATCGTCGGTGTCTGTGGCCTCGGCACGATGGTGAAAGACTTTGGCTGGTTTGCAAGGAATTGGTTGAGTGTAGGAAGCGTGGTTGATGGAAGAACTGCCCTTGACCTTGATTCCCTTGGTTGCCTTGGCCTTGGTTACGCTCTTGCATCACCTGGATCAACAAGCGGCGTTGGCGTTAGTGGTTGCCATCAAAGTTTGCCATGCCTCGGAGGCGGAGGTGGAGGTGGAGGGTTCGCTGACTCCCATCACTGCGTTCGGATTACGGCGTTGGAGGAGCCATCTGAAGAGGGTGACATCCGTTAGCATCTTGATAGACAGATAGACAAGTTGAATCAACGGATAGAAATTGCAACATATAGTCTTCACAATAAACATTGAACGAGGATGAGCGAATGAATTCCAAAGTAAACATCCGTCCATTAAGGTGAGAAGCCACTTGATAAGAGATTGATTAATGAAAATAAAAACAAGGTATGAATGGAACAAATAAGTGGTAAGGATTACCCAATCACAAACCAAATATCTGCGGAAGAAATGCTAGAGCTACTTGAATCCCACCTATAAACTCCGAAACTTTCCGGTTATGCAATCAGGTGTTGGGGATACAGGGAGCAATATATATCTCACCCAAACTAACAATCCCTACATCCAAATGTATCCATCCTTCAACACATAACCAAGAAACCTTGAAATCGTGTACCTCAACCTTGAAAAGCATCCGTTATCGAGTCATGGCAATACTCCGTACTCACCACAATTTGGGTTAGCGGGGTTATCTCACCAACCGACTGCATAAAAGAGATTTTCGATGTCGGCGTACTAAACTCGGTATTCGAATCGCAGCGATAAAATTATGGCGACAACACCTCGGAGCTCAACTCCCCGGACACCGCCACAACCCCTAAATGTCGAGGCAACCAAGACAATGTTGTCATCATAAAACCATCGAACGATTCTAAGATACCAGCGTGATCCTAAAATTTTTTTAGTGAAATTTGAGAAGAGAAGAGTCAAAACTCTCGTCGGGATACCTCACCGAAGGTCGAAGGACCGGGGAGTAAAAAGAATTCCTAACTCTCCGATATATATAATCCTAAATGACTCAAAACATTTTTCTAGACACAACTCGGCCACTAAAAGCGATCAAGCGGTGGGGCTCCTAAGGTCGGGATGGCTCGATTACCAACTTAGCGCCCTCGATGCGGCTATATCTCCCGTGTCGAAGCACGACTTAGAGGCATAACCGCATTGAAAGCAATGTCGCAAGTGAGGTAATCTTAGCACATCCATGTAATACATAAGGAAAGAGATACATAGTTGGCTTACGATTAGCCACTTCACACAATACATAATTAAACATCCATCATTCAGATTACAATCAAGGTCCGACTACGGAACCAAAATAAAGAAGAATACCCCACATGCAACACAGATCCCGAGCGCCTAACTGGCTCCACTACTAATCGTCAGGAAAGGAAACATAGTATCGACCAAGGGCCTCATCATATTCCCACTTCAGCTCGGTTGTGCCATCATCACTGCATCATCACCGTACACCAGATCTGTTTTGGTAGAATCATGAGCCACGAGGACTCAGCAATCTCACACCCGAGATCAAGACTATTTAAGCAAGGGAAGGCTGGTGTCAAAAGGAGGAGCTGCAAGCAGCTAGCATATGTGGTGGCTACATCGCAAAAGAGAGCGAGAAGAGAAGCAAAGCGCGATCGTGAAGCTATTAGCGATCAAGAAGTGATCGACTACTTCGTCAAGCATAACTCCAACACCGTGTTCACTTCCGGACTCACGAGAAGAGACCATCACGGTTACATACACGGTTGATGTATTTTAATTAAGGTCAACCGGGTTTTCTACAACCGACATTAACAAATTCCCATCGCCTCATAACATGGGCACGGCTTTGAAAGATAATACCTGCGGGGTGTCCCAACAGACCATAACAAGCTCTCGCGATCAACGAAGGAATAAACCTTCACCCAAGACACTCCGATCAGACTCGGTATCCGGTACATCAAGACATTTCGACAATGGTAAAACTAAACCAGCAAGACCTCCCATTGTGCCGACAAATCCCGATAGGAGCTGCACATATCTCGTTCTCGGGGCACACCGGATGAGACATCCTCGAGTAAAACCAGACCTCGAGTTTCCCCAAGGGGCCCCGATCTACTCGATTCGGACCAACACTCGAAGGAGCACTTTGCCGGGGGCTAAAATAAAGATGACCCTCGGGCTCGCGAAAACCCAAGGGAAAAAGGGTATAGGTGGCAAATGGTAAAACCAAGTTTGGGCCTTCTTTGGAGGAGTTTTATTCAAAGCGAACTGTCAAGGGGTCCCATAAATCACCCGACCGCGTAAGGAGCATAAAATCAAGGAACATAACACGGTATGGCGGAAACTAGGGTGGCAAGAGTGGAACAAATCACCAGGCATAAGGCCGAGCCTTCCACCCTTTACCAAGTATATAGATGCATTAATTAAAACAATAGATATTGTGATATCCCAAAATATCCGTGTTCCAACAAGGAACAAACTTCATCTTCACCTGCAACTAGCAACGCTATAAGAGTGGCTGAGCAAAGCGGTAACATAGCCAATCAACGGTTTGCTAGGACATGGATGGTTAGAGGTTGACATGGCAATATGGGTGACAAGATATAGCAAGTGGTAGGTATCGCAGCATAGGCATAGCAAAAGAGCGAGCATCTAGCAAGCAAAGATAGAAGTGATTTCGAAGGTATGGTCATCTTGCCTGTAAGGTTCTCAGAGTTGTCGAAGGCTTGATCCTCGTAGGCGTTCTCAACAGGTTCCTCGTTCACGTACTCGTCTCCCGGCTCTACCCAAAGCAAGAACACAAGCAACGAAACCACAATCAAACAAGGAACAATGCGCAAGCAATATGATGCAAAACATGCCATGCGATGCGAGATGTTATATGCAATGCATATGTATGCTCCGGAAGGAAAATGATGAACCGGGCATCAACTTGGCAAACCAAGTATGCCGCTGGAAAGATGGGGTGATTTCGGTTGAAATCGATATAAAGATCACCGGAATCGGATGCACGGTTTGCAAATGACAAGCAAAACAAGAATGACGCAAAACTGCGTTTAACAGCCCGATGCTACTTAGCAAGCAACAAGAAACTATGCTACAGCACCCCAACATAAAAACAAAGCATATGGAAGCGAACTACAGGAGATGCTTAACAAAAGAGGAACACTGAGCTACGGCTAAATCACATCATAACATGTTCAAACAAGCATGGTGAAAGTGCTCAAAATATCGAGTTCACAGACTTAGTGAAAATACTAACATGCGAGAATTAACATCAGGAAGGCATGTTTAGAGCAAGCAAACAACATGCTACAGGAACTTATAATAGCAAAACAAGGCATGACATGATTCTACTCCAAGCATATTTCAATAGTCCCTTACTGACCATAAGCCAAAAAGGACCTTAAGAAATGATGGCACCCATGTAAACATTGCAAGTTTTATTACAGATTTCAGACAGTGAAATATCAGGACATGGCAAAAACAGATTCAACATGGCATGTTCGTTTGCTCGATGCACTCACTACAGAGCATCTCATGATAAACAAAGCATACACCCATCAAGAAGACATGGCATAGGAGCTATACATGGCAAGAACAACATCATAGCATGCACGGATCAACTACAACGACCTCGTGAAAATTGAATCTCATGCAAACAGTCTGCCAGGAAACATTTTCAAGCAAAAGTAGAGCACGAAAATAACATGCTAGACTACTCCATAAATGCCAACAAAGCCATGGACGGATATAGCACATCCATATGTTCAAAACACCCTTACTGATCATGCTCAAAAAGGGCATGGATCTCTCTGTAACAACATGAACATATGGCATAAAAATAACAGCAGGACAAGACTTGGTGAAAACACTAAGTACCTGAAATCAGCAACATCATCATCCCTACTTTGCATGCTTGTTCTAGTCAACACATAACTCACAAAAATACATGGCAAACACCCCTGGAAAGATGGCATGGCAATGTTCAACTCACATGTAGGACTCAAGTTCATAAGGTGCACACATAATTCATGGCAAAAATGACAAAAGAGCTCGAACTGATAAGATTCTGAAACTAACGATCTGAAGCCATCTTCCAACAGCATTTCGGGCGTCAAGATGAGCTCAAATGCAAATGATGCAATGGAATGAAATGATGTACTCTTCGAGGCGAACAATTTGACATATTATATGCCCAAAAAGGAGCTACGGTTGCGGAGACGTGATGCTATGAAAAATGCACGAAATTATTGCAGACTTAGGACTTAGTGGATTCGGGGGGAGAAGAAAGTCAACCTTAGGGAATTTCCAGATCTGGATCGGGCCGGATCCGAGGTCGCCGGAGCTGGAGCTCCTCGCCGGAGGGGAGGACGCCGGCAGTTGGGAGGAGGCGGCGGCCGGCAGCGGGACGCCGGCGCCGGGACGGGCAAGCAGCCTTGGCGGAGCGCCAGCCGAGGCGGCGGCGGCAGCGTAGCGGCGGAGGGTTGGCCTATGGGCGGGCAGTGGGCGCGGCGAGGCGGGCCGGCGGCAGCGGCGGCAGCGGCGTGTGCGCGGGCCTGCGCTGGGCCGGGCGCGGGCGCAGGCCAGGCGGTGACGCGAGGGCCCATGGCGGGCCTTATGCGGGCCAGGCGGCTTGGCTGCAGGCGCGCACGTGTCGCCTCCCGATTAGGCGGCAGCGGCAAATTCGTCCAGCTCTGGCCGGACGTGTCCGTGGTCTTGAGGCTAGGGTTTGCCGAAAAATGCGGGATGGGCACATATTTATAGGTAGAGGGCTAGGAGACTCCAAATGGGGTGTAGTTTTCGCCACACGATTGTGATCCAACGACGAGGGCATGGAAGGGAGTTAGATGGGTTATTGGGCTGTTTTGAAGGGTTGTTGGGCTGCAACTCAAAAGAGGCCTTTGCGAGCCGCTGTTAACCGTTGGAGTACCAAACGAACTCCAAATGACCCGAAACATGACAGTGGTCTACGGTGCTATACCAGGCCACTTGGCAAGGCTCGATCCATTCGAGAATGTTCAACACCCGCACACGGAAAAAGAACAAGAGGGGCGCCGGGAACATAGGAGTGCGGATTGCAAAAGCGGACAACGGGAATATGCTCGAAATCATGAGGCGAACACGTATGCAAATGAGGTGCACATGATGACATGATATGAGATGCATGACATGGAAAAAATGCAAAACGAAAACAAAACCCAACCACGGAGGGAATATCATAGCACATGTCCGAAAATGGCAAGAGTTGAAGTTACAAATATGGAAAGTTACATCCGGGGTGTTACACGGTCTCACCGAAACTAGTGTTGCCAAGCTTCTGTAACCTTCTGTCATCATATCGGTGTCACCGAGATGATAAAGTCGGGCCCACCGAGATTGGCCAACCCTAGTCTTTGGAAGAATCGGACTCACCGAGATTGTATTTTCGGTCCCACCGAAAATCCCAACGTTCACAAGATTTGAACTTTCGGTCTCACCGAGTTGTCAACTTCGGTCTGACCGAGATTGGTCAAATGTGTGTAGCGTTGGATTTTGTGTGGAGGCTATAAATACCCTCCACCTCCTCTTCATTCGTGGAGAGAGCCATCGAAAAGAACTACCACTCCTACCTTACATTTCGAGAAGAAAACTACCTACCCTTGTGTTGAGATCAAGTTACTCCACTCCCACCATATGAAACTTGATTTCTAGCCTTCCCAAGTTGCTTTCCACTCAATCCTTTCTTCCACCACAGCCAAATCAGTGAGGAGAGTTGAGTGTTGGGGAGATTATCATTTGAAGCACAAGAGCAAGGAGTTCATCATCACCAACACCATCTATTACCTTTTGGAGGGTGGTGCCTCCTAGATTGGTTAGGTGTCGCTTGGGAGCCTCCGTCAAGATGTGGAGTTGAACCAAGAAGTTTGTAAGGGCAAGGAGATCGCCTACTTCGTGAAGATCTACCCCGAGTAAGGCTAGTCCTCCGTGGGCGTATGCCATGATGGCATAGACAAGGTTGCTTCTTCGTGGACCCTTCGTGGGTGGAGCCCTCCATGGACTCTCGCAGCCGTTACCCTCCGTGGGTTGAAGTCTCCATCAACGTGGATTGACGATAGCACCACCTATCGGAACCACGAGAAAAAATCTCCGTGTCCCCAAATTGCGTTTGCTCTTCTCCACCTCTCTTTACTACATGTGCAATTTACTTTCCGCTGCAAATACTCTAGAATTGCATGTGTAGGGTGATACTTGACTTGATCATCATTGTAAACTTGCCAAAAACTTGTCCTAATCAAAAGGCTAAACTTTTATATTGTCAAGTAGTCTAATCACCCCCCCTCTAGACATACTTTCGATCCTACAAGTGGTATCAGAGCTTTGGTCTCCATTGTATTGGTTTCCATTGCATTGGACTCCATAAGCTTGGTTTCACAACCTAGGAGAGTATGGCGTCTAGTGAGGGTAATTTTCAATGAGGTCCTTACTTTGATGGTTCAAATTTTGCTAGTTGGAAGCATAAAATGAAAATGCATATTCTTGGACATAACCTCGCATGGGGCATTATTTGTGTTGGCTTGCAAGGTGAGTTCTTGAGGAAGGAAAAGTTCCGGATCGTGAAGCTACAGCGGATGAATTGCGGATGTTGCAAAACAATGCTCAAGCTTGTGACATTCTCTTCAATGCTTTGTGTCCCGAGGAGTTCAACAAAATCAGCCGTCTTGAGAATGCAAAAGAGATTTGGGATACTTTGGTGAAATGCACGAAGGTACCGAGTCCGTGAAGGAATCAAAGCTAGATGTTCTTCAAGGTCGACTTGACAAGTTCAAGATGAAGGAAGGTGAAGGAGTCGCTGAAATGTACTCTAGGCTTGCTCTCATCACAAATGAGATTGCCGGCTTAGGAAGCGAAGAAATGACCGACCGATTCATCATCAAGAAGATTCTCAGAGCTTTGGATGGAAAGTATGATACCATGTGCACTTTGATCCAAATGATGCCAAACTACAAGAATCTCAAGCCTACCGAAGTCATTGGAAGAATTGTTGCTCATGAGATGACTCTAAAAGATAAGGAAGAGCTTCACAACAAGTCAAGTGGTGCTTACAAAGCTACATGTGATGCTCCCACAACCTCAAGTGACAAGCTAGTTTCCAATGAAGAGATAAGCCTAATGGTGAAGAACTTCAACAAATTCTACAAGAGTAGAAGCAAGGAAAGAAGCTCAAAGTCTAGATCATATGATGAAAAGAGATCTTCAAGTCGTGATCGAATCTGCTACAATTGTGGAAGACCGGACACTACTCAAATGAGTGTTCGACTCCCCACAAGAGAAGAGAAGAATCTCCAAGAAGAAGAAGCTCAAGAGAAGAGTCACCTCGAAAGAGAGAAGGAGTAGAGATGATCGTTATGAGCGAAGATCCTCTCGGAGAAGCAAGGATTCGGAGAGGAAAGACAAGTCATCAAGGAGCTACACAAGAAGAAAACATCAAGCTCACGTGGGTGAATGGGTCTCCGGCTCCGACTCAAACAATCACTCGAAAGAAGCTATCACTCCAACTCCGAATACTGATCAAGATGAAGGTGTTGCGGTCTAGCTCTCGATCCTCCAACTCCAACTCCTATGACTTATTTGATTCACCAAATGAGGGAATTGGAAGATGCTTCATGGCTAAAGGCCCCAAGGTATCACACCCTGAATTTATTGACTTTGATAGTGATGAGGATGACTTGCTTGGTGAAGATGAGCTTTTACATGATAAATCTAGTGAGCCTAGTAATGATGAACATGCTAGTAGTCTTTATAGTCGAGAAGAGTCGAATGACAATGCTATGAAGGAGATTGATCGTCTAACTAAAGAACTAAACACTCTTAAGTTAGCTCATGAAACAACTCAAGAAGATCATAGAGAGCTCCTAAGATCTCATGAGAAGCTACGCTTCGAGAAGCTCAATCTAGAGCAAGAACATGAGTTCCTAAAAGCAATCAATGACGATCTTCGAAAGAAGAGTTCTTCATATCTTGCCAAACGACTTCTCTTGTCTAATTTCTTGCCACCTATTAAAACTAAGCATGACAAGCACAAGAAAAATTCTTCATCTAGTAGTAACAATAACCATGCTAAATCCAATATTGTTGCTTCTAGTAGTTCTCTTGATTCCACTAACAATGTTTCAAGCCAAGTTACACTTGAGCAAGAAAATAGTTTATTGAAAGGGATTATAGAGAAAGGTGTCTACAAGAGCCTTGCGGAAGCAAGAACTTTGAGGAAATTGTTCGCAAGCAAGGAAGGCACCGAAGAATCAAGGAATTGGTTTTGAGCGAAAGTTCAACGCCGAGGGTGTTGAATGGGAAGAAGGTCAATATCCCACTCCAAAGTTTGTTTATCAAAAGGAGAAGTATGATCCTACTTCTTCCAATGTGGAACAAGCTCAAGATGACCTTCCACCACAAGACCACAAGCTAAAAGGCAAGGACAAGCTTCAAGAGGAGATTGATGCATTCATTGAAGCACCTAAGGCCATGGTCAAGTGGGTTCCCAAGGAAGCGTCAAGTTCTACTTCGTCAAGCTCAACTACTACCCCAAGGATTCCCATCAAGATGATGTGGATCCCAAGAAGAAGAACTAGAGAGTTCTTGAGGGTGACTCCGCCAACATACTTCACTCACATTCATTTTGGCAAGAACTTGTGCAATCAACTTCCACATCTTGCACTAGTTCATGGAGTCACAAAACCTCTTGTTGGTAAGTCAAGGGACAAGGTAATCATTGCTTTCATGGACATCATTTTGTGTACTTCAATCTATGTCCATGGATATCCTTGTTTGTTCCTTGTGGGACTAACCCATGTAGGTATTGAAAGTGCCCAATCCAAAGGATTGCTCCCAACTCGTGATGATCTTCATCAACATTGAGCATCCACATCTTCAACATCTACATGAAGTCTTCTCGACAACCCAAGGTTAGTTTGACCCTTAAAAGGGTTCTCACATCAAGGGGAGCTTTGCTCTAAAGATTTGAGCTAAAGCATCTTCAAATGATGTGAACACATTAATGCTTTATGTAAAAGTGGTAACCCCACTTGTGCTTAAGCGATGAGTATGACCTATGATCAAATGTTCTCATTTGACTCCTAAGTCAATATACTCATATATAGATGACCTAGTCATCGACAAATTGTGTGATAGTTGCTAGTGTTTTGATTGTGCATGTTTGACACATATTTCAATTGCTATCTTATTGTGTGAGCATGTTGGATGCATGATTTTATCCATTCGAGGACATCCATTTGTTGCTTTGGTCTTTTGGATTTTTCTTTTGACCAAATGGATGGACAAGAATGCCTAAGTTCCTCCCCTAGCTATCTATGCTTTCTTGTCTCAAACTCTATTCATGCTTATATCACAAACTTTGATCAAGTGTTTTCGGACACACCAAGTGAGGAGCACTTGAGCCACCGATCCGTCAAAAGCTTAACTTCCAAAACCTTCTAAGTATTTTCGGTCGCACCAACCCACTCAAAATCGGACGGACCAAAAGCACTTGGATTGATCTAGGTTTTCACCTCGGTGAAACCGAAGTTGCAATTTTCGGCGTGATCAAGTGAGTAATCGCTTGCGATTAATCATCTCGGTGCCACCGAGTTTACAACTCGGTCCCACCGACACCGAAGGGTATATATACCGAGGGCAGCGCGCGTTGATTCTTTCTTCAAAACGCCTCGCCCCCAAACCCTTTGCTGCCGTCGCCGTGGTCTCCGGATCGTCTCCGTCGTCGCCTGTGCACCCTCGCCGCGGGTCTCCGTCGCCGTCAACGAACAATCTCTCCGTGCCGTTGCCGCCGTAGAGAAACTCCACCAAGTTAGGGTGAGTTTCGATCCCTATCGTGTTTCAACCTCCGATTCAATGCACGATTGGTTTGCCTAGCTTCTTGCCACGTTTGAGATCTTCCTATCCAGCAGATTAGTTCTTAGAACGAAATTGAGTAAAAGTTTTAGGGTTAGGTTTCCGCGAACACATCTCGGTGAGACCGATTCTACATTCTCGGATGACCGATTTTGCCTCTGGCCATTGCCTTTGCACTTTTCGGTCCAACCGAGTTGTGCAAATCGATGCGACCAAATGAGGATTTAGTGAAACCCTAGTGTTCTCGGCTAGACGAAACCCATTTCGTCCAACCGAAAGTGGTGTGAATGGTTACATTTAGACACTTCGGATTCACGAATTTTAGACTCGGTCGACCGAAATGCATTCTGTGAAAACCTAAAACTAAAATTTGAACTCATTTTTTGCAAAATCTTCTGCAGTTTGTGATAACTCTTCTATTCTCGCCTATACCTTATCTATTCACAGGTTGTCACCATGTCGATGCCGGTGACAGCCGTAACAGTCTGAGTCACCAATTGAGATTCGAGGCGGGCACTAGTCCCGGCCAGCAGCTTTTCCGATGATGGTGAGAGGAGCACACCAAGTGGTTTGCCTCCTGCTGCCACCAGGGCGTGAAGAAGAGAAATTCGATGAAGAAGATTCTGATTTCATAGTGAGGAAGAGATTTCATCTAAGCCTAAGAGGAAAGTGGTTGCCAAAAAGAGCATCAAGGGCAACAAACCAAGAAAGGCACCAAGAAAGTGAAGAAGTCCACTGTTGCCAAGAAGCTGAGCATGGAAGAAGAAACTTGAGCAAGGTGAAGAAAACTTCCAAGAGGAAGAGGATTGTGCATGATGAAGCGGTGATGATGATTACGATGAGGAAGCACCCCAGCCTCCTCGAAGCCTAAGTTGATGGGTGATGCCATCGAGCGGGAGCACCTTCAAAGTCTAAGCCATCAGCTCCAAAAAAGGCAGCTCAAGTCAAGCTTCTTTGCCAAGCCAAAGAAAACTGTAAGAAACATTCACCTTGAGAAAAGAAGAAAGACAATGTGCCACCAAATGAGTCGATGATGAGGCACCAGTATTCTTGAAACTACGTCGAAACTGCCGATCCCACAATGATGCTCATCCTCGAGCTGAAAACATGAAGGAAAGAAAGGACAAAGGTCTCGTGGCTATGGAGACAAGCTGATCCATATGCCGTGAGGAGAAGGACTGCTGTTGACCCAAGGTTCCACACCGAGAGCAGCAGAAGATTTCTATGAGATCGTGCTTATGGACAAGAAGCCCATTGTTGCGCACACTCGCTATGTTGATTGGGCTTACATTGATAGTGAAGAGCACAGAGACTACTTTCCACATGTGCATGAGAGCTTTACTGCATGTGGTGTTCTTGAGTTCGTTGGTCGGGTTGAGAGATTGGAATGATGAGATGATCATGCAATTCTATGCCACACTCATTTCTATCCGGATGGCGGATTGTATGGATGGTGAAGGTCGAGATTCTCTTCTCTTGTTGAAGAATGGGCAGCACTCTGCTGAATGCTCCAAAGTCAGAGACAAGATGATGTTGATGTCTATGGAATTCCCAAGAAAAACCATGAGTCTATGAAGAACATGTACAATGAGGTACCAGCTAAGGATGTAGAGTTCTGGAAGCTCGGCTCAGTGTATCATCTCCAGGTAGGTCTCCCTACCACTAACACAATTCTGAGGCATACCTTGATGCCCAAGTCTGGAGATCATCGCATGATAAGAGGTTATTCTATCAACATGCTGCATATACTAGATCAGAAGGCACCTTTCAAGGTGATGGACCTGATAGTTGAGACTATTAAGAGGACTGCAGCAGACCATAAGAGGTCATGTGGATTTGCCCCGCACATTCAGATGCTTATCAATGCCAAGTTTGGCACGGGCACCTACTTGTTGGATAGATCCCACTTGCCACTACAGCCTGAGCATGAGGACAATGAAGTTGTGATGACTGAGGATGATCCCACGTCTGTTGAAGGTCAAGCAAAGTCTGAAGCTGCCAAACAAGCTAAAGCTGAGAAGGAAGCAGCAGCAGCAGCAGCTAAACCCAAGAGTGTTGGAGAGCAGCTCCTTGAAGCTACCAGAGGATTGAACAACGCCTGCCAAGCATTGTGCGATCTCGGAGAGTCTTGAGAGGATAGTTGAAGACAAGTTCCATGCTCGGATGTCAAGTCGATCAAGTGCAAGTCACTGTCAACAAGCTTGAGGCAGATATCAAGGAAGCCAAGAGGGAGAAGGAAGAGCTCATGAAGGAGATGCAGGATGACCTAGTCCAGGATGATTATGAGCAGCCTGCTCCGGTTCCCACAAGACCCAGATCAGCTGCTATTCCAGTGACCGACCCCAGGACTACAGCCTCAGCACCTCCTACAGCTCCATCAGTTCCAGCTTCAGCTCCAGTGAACACTCCTCCAGCTCCACAGACATCAGCCAAAGCCTTTGCAGATGCAGCTATCTCAACTCCATCAACCCAGACAGGAGCCGCCAGCAAAGTCCCTAGTGACGTTTAGCTCTATACCTTTCGAACTTTTTGGTAACTTGTTGCCAAAGGGGGAGAGATTGTATAGATCATAGGACTTCGAGAGAGAGAGTGCTCGTTTTTGCTCTTTCGTTCTTTTGCGGTTTCTTTGAGATACTTTTGAGTTTTTCGAGACATTCCGTGTGTTTGATACTACGTTTGCTCTACTTTGATGAGTGCTTGATCATACTATGCCTTAATGTGTGCTTAATGCTTATCCTATGCTATTCATATCTTGTATGATCATTTACTCATGTCTTGGTGATTGGGTGCATGCTATTCATTCTTATCATTTTGTGCGCTCCACCAAGATGTATGTGACATGGAAGAGTGACCCATGATCCTAATCGATTGTGCATTTGCATTCAAACGCAAATCTTAAATAATGCACAAATTTAGGGGGAGCTCTTGCTTATCACATACTTCTCAAGGCGACGATATTATTCATTGATTATAACATTTGTTGAAGCTTTGATCTATATGTTGTCATCAATTACCAAAAAGGGGGAGATTGAAAGTGCAACTAATCCCCGGGTGGTTTTGGTAATTAATAACAACATATATATCATTGAACTAATAGTTTCTTGAGAATCATTTCGAAAGTTCGATTGATATGGGTATGGCAATGATGAAGAAGTGGACCCCTCAAAATGCTAAGGAAAGCATTGGCAAAAGCTCAAGACTCTATTTTTGGTTTAGTGATCCAAGATCACATTGAGTCTATAGGAAAGCCAATACTATTAAAAGGGGATGAGGTTATGATAATGATCTGGTTGCTCAAAGTGCTTAGTGATTTATCTCCCAAACCATCAGCAATCTTTCATTCCAACATACACTCATAAGTAATCTCGGTCCCACCGATTCCATAAACTCAGTCACACCGAGATGAACCACCTCAGCCATATACCCAAACCCTAATAATTTCGGTTTTTCCGATTCCAAACTCGGTCTCACCGAAACTAGTGTTGCCAAGCTTGTGTAACCTTCTGTCATCATATCGGTGTCACCAAGATGATAAAGTCGGTCCCACCGAGATTGGCAAACCCTAGTCATTGGAAGAATCGGACTCACCGAGATTGTATTTTCGGTCCCACCGAAAATCCCAACGTTCACAAGATTTGAACTTTCGGTCTCATCGAGTTGTCAACTTCGGTCTGACCGAGATTGGTCAAATGTGTGTAACGGTTGGATTTTGTGTGGAGGCTATAAATACCCCTCCACCTCCTCTTCATTCATGGAGAGAGCCATCAGAAAGAACTACCACACCTACCTTACATTTCTGAGAAGAAAACTACCTACCCTTGTGTTGAGATCAAGTTACTCCACTCCCACCATATGAAACTTGATTTCTAGCCTTCCCAAGTTGCTTTCCACTCAATCCTTTCTTCCACCACAGCCAAATCAGTGAGGAGAGTTGAGTGTTGGGGAGATTATCATTTGAAGCACAAGAGCAAGGAGTTCATCATCACCAACACCATCTATTACCTTTTGGAGGGTGGTGCCTCCTAGATTGGTTAGGTGTCGCTTGGGAGCCTCCGTCAAGATGTGGAGTTGAACCAAGAAGTTTGTAAGGGCAAGGAGATCGCCTACTTCGTGAAGATCTACCCCGAGTAAGGCTAGTCCTCCGTGGGCGTATGCCATGATGGCATAGACAAGGTTGCTTCTTCGTGGACCCTTCGTGGGTGGAGCCCTCCGTGGACTCTCGCAGCCGTTACCCTCCGTGGGTTGAAGTCTCCATCAACGTGGATTGACGATAGCACCACCTATCGGAACCACGAGAAAAAATCTCCGTGTCTCCAAATTGCGTTTGCTCTTCTCCACCTCTCTTTACTACATGTGCAATTTACTTTCCGCTGCAAATACTCTAGAATTGCATGTGTAGGGTGATACTTGACTTGATCATCATTGTAAACTTGCCAAAAACTTGTCCTAATCAAAAGGCTAAACTTTTATATTGTCAAGTAGTCTAATCACCCCCCCTCTAGACATACTTTCGATCCTACAGGACTGTAAACTAGACAGCTTATTAGATGGTATCGAAGAGGAAGACCATCAGTCAGCCTGACTATGTAATTTAAAATGACATGTAAAATGTCTTCTAGCCGGATTGTAGATCGTTTGTCGTTGCGGTCCTTTTCGCTTCAACCTCGGGACCCGACAGTCCGGAGTGTGTCCGAATACCCTCACGGTTATGTAAAAACCCGGGCATGCATGGAGACCAGGCATAGGGGTCATTAGTGCTTTATCAGACAAGTGCCCAACTAGTTATGTTATATTACATGGTTAGTAAGACACATCTTCCAGGGAGAATAGTTCCGTTAGGGGTTCCTTTCCCTGGGAGGCATGCCCTAAAGTGCATGTCCGGACTGCTAAAAAAGCAGGAAAGCATCTGGGGGAAAATAAATAGATAGGTAAAAAATCATCTTTCAATTCACCGTCCGAATATTCCCTTAAGAACGCTAGCTTTCGGCTTCACCCAGTCTGAGGTACACATCCGGTGACCCGCAAGAATAATCGCAGAGGTGCTCCCTTTACCTCCTAGCCTAACAATCGGGAATGTAGGGGTAAGCACAGGAGCTAGGCAACCTAGCTTGGCCAAAACTTAAGTCATATCGATGCATATAATGGTGGATAAAAGGTACATGCGGAAGTGTGACGCACGTGTTGGGCGCAAAGCACGTATAAATAAGCTTCTGTTAAAGAAGCCCCCAGGTATAATGAGTGCAAATGGCACGTCAAGTGTGTGCGAACAATGCGCAGTGAGCCTCCAAAGGCTTTGAGAAAAGGGGAGGGAGAAGGAGAGAAACAAAAGACAGCTAAAGTAAAAATGTAGACGGAGGAAGGAGACGAACTCGGAGTCCGGCGCTAGGCGTAGAATCTTTGAAGACGGGCTGCGTTCCATGGGTTCGGCTCGAGTCGGTTATCCGATGCGTTTCACAGATGGTATGCTCCGCCGGTCAGGACTTGGTCGATGATGAAGGGAACTTCCCATTTGGGCTTGAGTTTATACTTTTTCTTGTCCGGCAGGGCGTAGAACTAGTTCGCCAACATTGTAAGTTATGGCCCGTACTTCTCTGCGTTGATATCTTTGAGCCTGCTGCTGATAGAATGCGGAACGAGCTTTTGCCACGTCACGCTCCTCCTCTAAGGCGTCCAAACTGTCCTGCCGATCCAACTCGGCTTCTCTTTCTTCGTACATGCGCACGCGAGGTGAGTCATGAATTATGTCGCAAGGCAAAACTGCCTCTGCGCCATATACCATAAAAAATGGTGTGAATCCGGTAGTGCGATTCGGCGTGGTTCGCAGCCCCCAGAGTACGGAGTCGAGCTCCTCTACCCAGTGCGTGTTAGATTCCTTAAGGGACCGCACTAGTCTGGGTTTGATGCCGCTCATGATTAGACCATTTGCTCATTCGACTTGACCGTTAGTTTGAGGGTGATAGACTGAACCGTAGTCCAGCTTGATGCCCATGTTTTTGCACCAGAGTTTAACCTCATCGGCCATGAAGTTCGTGCCATTATCAGTGATGATGCTATAGAGGACGCTGTAACAGTGTACTACCCCTGATATGAAGTCTATCACAGGTCCGGATTCGGCCGTCTTAACTGGCTTGGCCTCTATCCATTTGGTGAGTTTGTCCACCATGACCAATAGGTATTTTTGCTTGTGGGTTCCTCCTTTAAGGGGTCCAACCATGTCAAGCCCCGGATCATGAACGCCGGTGATGGGTATAGTTTTGAGGGTGGTGGGTGGCATGTGGCTTTGATTAGCAAAGAGCTGGCAGCCGACGCATCGTTGGACTAAGTCTGAGCATCTGCCGGCCGTCGGCCAAGAAAATCTCAGTCGTAAGGCCTTGCCTACAAGGGCCCAGGCTGCGGCGTGGTGCCCGCCGAGTCCGGCGTGAATTTCAGCCAGAAGATTTCGCCCTTCCTCTTCGGTGATGCACCTTTGAAGGACTCCGGTTATGCTTTTCTTATAAAGCTCTCCCTCGTGGACCTTATAGGCTTTAGATCGCCGAACTATGCAGCGGGCCTCGTTTTGGTCCTGGGGAAGTTCCTGCCTAGTTAAGTAGGCTAGGAATGGCTCGGTCCACGGGGCAATAACTGCCATTATTCCGTGGGCTGAAGGTGTTATTTCGTTGGCAGAACCACCGATTGTGTCAGAGTGTTCGGTGTTGAGCGGTGCGGTTGGGTCCGGATTGTTGTTTCTGGGCTCCCCTTCCCACAGTATGGATGGCTTGAAAAGCTGCTCCAGGAAGATGTTGGGAGGGACGGCATCACGCTTTGTGCCGATGCGTGCCAATACGTCCGCCGCCTGGTTATTATCCCGGGCAATATGGTGAAATTCGAGCCCTTCAAACCGAGCTGACATTTTTAAGACAGCGTTACGGTAAGCTGCCATTTTCGGATCCTTGGTGTCAAAGTCTCCATTTATTTGGGATATTGCGAGGTTTGAATCCCCGCGGACCTCTAGGCGCTGAATGCCCATGGAGACTACCATCCGGAGACCATGTAAAAGGGCCTCGTATTCGGCTGCGTTGTTGGAGTCCGTGTACATTATCTGGAGTACGTATTGGACTGTATCTCCGGTTGGGGATGTTAGGACGACGCCAGCCCCCAGGCCGGCCAACATTTTGGAGCCGTCGAAGTGCATGATCCAATTGGAATATGCGCCGTACTCTTTAGGGAGTTCGGCTTCAGTCCATTCGGCGATGAAGTCAGCCAAAACTTGCGACTTGATAGCTCACCGTGGCTTATAGGTTATGTCGAATGGGAGGAGCTCGATGGCCCATTTTGCAATCCGGCCAGTCGCGTTGCGGTTGTTTATAATGTCATTAAGGGGTACTTCGGAGGCTACTGTTATCGAACACTCTTGAAAGTAGTGTCGCAGCTTCCGGGATGCCATGAACACCGCGTATGCTATCTTTTGATAGTGTGGGTACCGGGACTTGCATGGAGTTAGGACAATGGACACGTAGTAAAGTGGTCTTTGAAGAGGGAACTTGTGTCCGTCCGTTTCTCGTTCGATGACGAGCACCGCGCTTACAACTTGATGTGTTGCCGCGATATATAATAACATTGGTTCGCCCACATTGGGCGCGGCCAAGACCGGATTTGTTGCCAGTATGGCTTTGATTTCTTCGAGTCCGGCCATGGCGGCATCCGTCCACTCGAAGTGTTCGGAGCGCCGGAGGAGGCGATAAAGGGGTAATGCCTTTTCTCCTAAGTGGGAGATAAAGCGGCTTAAAGCCGCCACGCATCCAGTCAATTTTTGTATTTGTTTGAGGTCTTTTGGGATATCCAATTGTGACAGAGCTCATATCTTGGCTGGGTTTGCTTCTATTCCTCTACCGAATACAATGAAGCCCAAGAGCTTTCCGGTTGGTACGCTGAAAACGCATTTTTCCGGGTTGAGCTTAATGTCGTATGTTCGGAGATTGTCGAATGTGAGTCTCAAGTCGTCTACTAGAGTTTCGACATGCTTGGATTGGACGACCACATCATCTACGTATGCCTCCACTGTCTTGCCGATTTGGTTTGCCAGACATGTCTGAATCATGCGCTGATATGTTGCGCCGGCGTTTTTGAGCCCGAAGGGCATTGTGTTGAAGTAGAATGGTCCGTATGGAGTGATGAATGCCGTTGCGGCTTGGTCTGGCTCCGCCATCTTGATTTGGTGGTAGCCGGAGTATGTGTCGAGGAAGCACAATGAATCGTGCCCTGCGGTAGTGTCGATGATTTGATCGATGCGTGGGAGGGGGAATGGATCCTTTGGGCAAGCCTTGTTAAGGTCTTTGAAATGGACACATAGGCTCCAGGATTTATCCTTGTTTGGTACCATCACCAGGTTTGCTAGCCAGTCCGGATATTTTATATCTCTGATGAATCCGGCTTCCAATAGTTTGGCTAGCTCCTCTCCCGTTGCCTGTCTCTTGGGTTTGGAAAATCACCGAAGAGCCTGCTTGACTGGCTTGAATCCTTTTAGGATATTTAGGCTGTGCTCGGCCAGCCGTCGTGGGATTCCTGGCATGTCTGAAGGGTGGCAGGCAAAAATGTCCCAATTTTCCCGTAGGAATTCTTGTAATGCGGCGTCTACATCAGGGTTTAATTGTGCCCCGATGGAGGCCGTCTTTGTAGGGTCCGTTGGATGGACTTGGAATTTGACTATTTCGTCCGCTGGCTTGAAAGAGGTGGACTTGGATCTTTTGTCAAGTATCACATCGTCCCTGTTCACCGTGGAGCGCAGCACTATGAGTTCCTCGGCCGCTAGGGCTTCAGATAGCGCCTCTAGGGCTAGTGCGGCTGTCTTATTTTCGGCGCGGAGCGCTACGTCCGGATCACTGGCAAGGGTGACGATTCCGTTGGGCCCGGGCATTTTGAGCTTCATGTACCCGTAATGGGGTATAGCTTGAAAAATTGTGAATGCCTCTCGTCCTAATAAAGCGTGATATTCGCTGCTGAACGGGGCCACATGGAACGTGATCTCCTCGGACCTGTAGTTGTCCGTGAGCGAACACCACATCCAAAGTGATTTTTCCTGCAGCATGCTTCCGACTAGGGATTATTCCTCTGAAGGTTGTGTTGCTTCGCTCAATGCGGCTCCAGTCTACTTCCATTTTTCAAAGGGTTTCCTTGTAGATGAGGTTTAATCCGCTGCCGCCATCCATGAGTACCTTAGTAAGGCGAAAGTCGTCCACTATTGGACTGAGGACCAATGCGGCTAGTGCTCGAGCTGTTCGGAATTTAGGTTCGTCACTGGCGTTAAAGGTAATAGCCGTGTCACTCCATTGATTTATTATTGCTACTTGGTAGACTTCGGCGAGGCTGCGGAGTGTTCGTTTCCGCATATTATTTGATGCGAAAGTCACGAAGACTGTTAATACCGTATTGGTACTACTGGGCTAGTTCTCTGGAGCTAGAAGCTCTTGGCCACTTTTGGCCACCTGCCGTAGTATCCAACATGCTCGAAGGCTATGTCTTGGAGTGGCGCCCTCTGTACTATGGATTTTGCAGCGTCCGCTGAGCCATCCCTCCAGTACGGTTCTGTGCCCTTTAGGGGTTTTTCGCTTTTTGGCTTTTAACCCAGGTGCCTGAATATGATGCACCCTTTTATTTCGGACTTGGGTTGTATTCGGAGCCGGATTGTCCCAAAATTTGGTTTCGGTTTTCCAGGCACTCTCCATCGCACAGTACTTTTGTACTATGGACGCCAAGTCGGTGAAGCGTGTAATTTCACGATGACTTATGGCGTTCATGATTCCCTTGTCCGTGCAATTATTGCAGAAAATTGAGATTGCGCTTTCCTCACGGCAGTCCTTTATCCTGTCCATGACCAGGAGGAATCTGGCCCAGTAATGGTGTACTATTTCAGAGGGCTCTTGCCGAATTCGGGATAAATCGCTTATGTTTGGGTGGGTGGGTGGATTTAAATTCGGAACCCCGTCCAATCTAAGACTTAGGGGCCGAAAAGTTTCCAAACCTGGAAGCTTGGGTTTTTGGGTATTGTCCAATGAATCCCGCCCGCTGCCTGACTTTAGGTTCAGGATTTGATCGACGTCCGACCCTCCGCGGGAATCCGGCATGGAGGGGTTAGGAATCCGGACATAACTAGTCCTTAATATAGAAGAAGAGTCGTCGTACTGTTCCTCCACCACTGCGACGTGGTGGGTAGCCTGGGGAGAGTTGATCTCTCTCAGATCAGTTTTAGGCCCGATCTGATCGTAGTCTGTAGCGACTCCCAGGGCGGCGATGCGATCCAAGAGCTCATTTAAGGAGGAGAGCTCCATTGGATCTAGCTGCTCGGCGAGTTCCGAGTTGACGTGAAGATTGCTTTTGATGACCCTAGAAGTCATCATCGGCGCGGCGGCCGAACAGGTGGTCATGAGAAAACCGCCTAGCGGGAGAGTTTGGCCGATGGCCAAAGCTCCTTCAGCTATGGTGCCGTCTTTAAAGACGGGACAAGGCATCCTTCCTGATGGCGACGACACAGAGGAACTCTCGATGAAAGCACCAATGTCGGTGTTAAAACCAGCGGATCTCGGGTAGGGGGTCCCGAACTGTGCGTCTAGGTGGATGGTAACAGGAGACAAGGGACACGATGTTTTTACCCAGGTTCGGGCCCTCTCGGTGGAGGTAAAACCCTACTCCTGCTTGATTAATATTGATGATATGGGTAGTACAAGAGTAGATCTACCACGAGATCAAGGAGGCTAAACCCTAGAAGCTAGCCTATGGTATGATTGTTGTTTGTCCTACGGACTAATACCCTCCGGTTTATATAGACACCGGAGAGGGCTAGGGTTACACAGAGTCGGTTACAATGGTAGGAGATCTACATATCCGTATCGCCAAGCTTGCCTTCCACGCCAAGGAAAGTCCCATCCGGACACAGGACGAAGTCTTCAATCTTGTATCTTCATAGTCTTGGAGTCCGGCCAATGGTGATAGTTCGGCTATCCGGACACCCCCTAGTCCAGGACTCCCTCATAGGTGCTTATAGTGTTGCCTCCCAACATTTTCACCTTTGCGTGATGTCAACAATAATAGTTCATGCTAACTTACATCCAATTGGATATATATATATATATATATATATATATATATATATATATATATATATCGGATCTTTCCAACACGAGGTGCTTGCCAAAGGATAAAATGAAAAGGGGAAAGGTGAGGATCACCTTGATTCTTGCATAATGTAAAAGACATAAAGTAAAAGATAGGCCCTTCGCAGAGGAAGCAGAGGTTATCATGTGCTTTTAGGGTTGGATGCACAAAATCTTAATGCAAAAGAATGCCACTTTATATTGCCACTTGTGATATGAACCTTTATTATGCAGTCTGTCGCTTTTATTACTTCCATATTACCCGATCGTATAAAGCTTATTTTCTCCGCACTAATAGGTCATACATATTTAGAGAGCAATTTTTATTGCTTGCAACATGACAACTTACTTGAAGGATCTTATTCAATCCATAGGTAGGTATGGTGGACTCTCATGGCAAAACTGGGTTTAAGGATATTTGGAAGCACAAGTAGTATCTCTACTTGGTGCAAGGAATTTGGCTAGCATGAGGAGGAAAGGCAAGCTCAACATGTTTGAATGATCCATGACAATATACTTTAACTAACATGTGAGAAAACATAACACATTATGTTATCTTCCTTGTCCAACATCAACTCTTTAACATGCCATACTTTAATGAGTGCTCACAATCTTAAAAGATGTCCAAGATAGTATATTTATATGTGAGAACCTCTCTTTCTTTATTACTTCCTATTAATTGCAATGATGACCAAAACTATGTTTGTCAACTCCCAACAACTTTTAAGCCTCATACTCTTTATGTGTGAAGTCATTACTATCCATAAGACCAATATGAACTCTTTTATTTCTTTTTATTCTTTTATGCACTCAAGATCATAGCAAGAAAGCAAAGCCCTTGACTCAACACTAATCTTTATTATATAGCTCACAGACTCGATTACATAGAGGGATCACAAAGCAAAACTCAAAACTAATTCATACCCAAAATTTATTCTACTAGATCAAGATATTACCAAAAGGATCGAACTAAGAAAAAGGTAAAGATAGGAGTGTGATGGTGATACGATACCGGGGCACCTCCCCCAAGCTTGGCAGTTGCCAAGGGGAATGCCCATACCCATGTGATTATGTCCTTGGAGGTGGTGAAGGAGTTGTTGATCATGTAGGCTTGTCATCCATCTTCCAAGGCATAGGCTCACCATCATAGAAAGATGATCGAGTCTCCGGGATCCTCAAATCTGCACCCAAACTCATCCTCTTGAATCTATATTCATACTCCCAGTTTTGGTTTTGCAGGTCATAGATTTTCTCATGAAGCTTGGAGATGGTCTCCCCAATGTTCTTGGCGTCCAGCTTGTGGTTGTTTGTGAACTCCGCGATCATCATCTGGTTGGTGTTAAGTCCACGCTCCACCATCCCTTGGCACTTGAAAATTTGTTGTTCCATAGCTTCGAGCTTTGTCTCCATGCTTCCGGTACGCCTTGGTCCCTTCACATCGCGGATGTGCAGCACCCCCTCACGCATCTCAATGGTTTGAGGGTGTTGCAGCACCTCCGCGAGATAGGGGTTGATGACCCTATCGAAAAACTTGTCCTTGGGAGCACTTGGAGACGTCATGGTGATCTAGATCTGTCAAAAAAATAGCTCGAAACGAAATCAGAAGATTTTTGCGTGATACGATGGTCAAAACCTTAGGGAGATTATATAATGAATTTTTACCGACCAAAAGAAGTAACGTGCAAGAAAACGGAGTCCAGAGGGCACACGAGGTGCCCACGAGGCAGGGGGCGCGCCCTCCACCCTCGTGGAGGCCTCGTGTCCTTCTCGGACTACTTCTTATTTTCCTAAATTCTTAAATATTCCAAAATGGAGAAAAATTGCTATTAGAACTATTTTGGAATCGGTTTACTTACCGTACCACATACCTATTTATTTTTGGAGTCTGAAACGTTCTGGAAAGTGTCCCTTATGTATTCCTCCGGGGTGACGGTTTCAATAATGTTAGTTTCAACATTTATAGGGTTACCTGAGATATAATGTTTGATTCTTTGACCGTTCACCACCCTCGGACTTGTGCCTTCGAAGTTGTTGATTTTTATGGCACCGGAACGATAGACCTCCTCAATAACATAAGGACCTTCCCATTTAGAGAGAAGTTTTCCTGCAAAAAATTTTAAACGAGAGTTGAATAGCAACACATAATCACCTACGTTAAACTCACGCTTTTGTGTCCTTTTGTCATGCCATGTTTTAACTTTTTCTTTGAACAGCTTGGAATTCTCATATGCTTGGGTTCTCCATTCATCAAGTGAGCTAATGTCAAATAACCTCTTCTCACCGGCAAGTTTGAAATCATAGTTGAGCTCTCTAATAGCCCAATATGCCTTATGTTCAAGTTCGAGAGGTAAGTGACATGCTTTTCCATAAACCATCTTATACGGAGACATACCCATAGGATTTTTATATGCAGTTCTATAGGCCCATAATGCATCATCAAGTTTCTTGGACCAATTCTTTCTAGATCTATTAACAGTCTTTAGCAAAATTAATTTAAGCTCTCTATTACTCAACTCTACTTGACCACTAGACTGTGGGTGATATGGAGATGCAATTCTATGATTAACATCATACTTAGCAAGCATTTTACGGAAAGCACCATGAATAAAACCACCATCAGTCATTAGGTATCTAGGGACTCCAAACCTCGGAAAAATAACTTCTTTAAGCATCTTAATAGAGGTGTTATGATCAGCACTACTAGTTGGAATAGCTTCTACCCACTTAGTAACATAATCAACAACAACTAAAATATGTGTATAACCATTAGAGGCAGGAAAAGGTCCCATATAATCAAAGCCCCAAACATCAAGTGGTTCAATAACAACAGAATAATTCATGGGCATTTCTTGGCGTCTACTAATATTACCAATTCTTTGACACTCATCACAAGACAAGACAAACTTACATGCATCTTTGAAGAGAGTAGGCCAATAAAAACTGGATTGCAATACCTTATATGCAGTTCTATCTCCAGCGTGGTGTCTTCCATATGGTTCGGAGTGACACTTGCGTAGGATTTGTTCCTGTTCATGCTCAGGTACACAACGTCTAATAACACCATCTACTCCTTCTTTATAAAGGTGTGGGTCATCCCAAAAGTAATGTATTAAATCATAAAAGAACATTTTCTTTTGTTGGTATGTGAAACTAGGTGGTATAAATTTAGCAACAATGTAATTAGCATAATCAGCATACCATGGAGCAGTACGAGAAGCATTAATGACCGCTAATTATTCATCAGGAAAGCTATCATCAATAGGTAGTGGGTCATCAAGAACATTCTCTAATGTAGACAAGTTGACTACAACGGGGTTCTCAGCTCCCTTTCTATCAATAATATGCAAATCAAATTCTTGGAGCAGGAGAACCCATCTAATAAGTCTAGGTTTAGCATCTTTCTTTTCCATAAGATATTTAATAGCAGCTTGATCAGTGTGAATAGTTGCTTTAGAATCAATAATATAAGGTCTGAACTTATCACAAGCAAATACAACTACTAAGAACTCTTTTTCAGTGGTAGCATCATTTCTCTGGGCAGTGTCAAGAGTTTTACTAGCATACTAGATAACATTTAATTTCTTATCAACTCTTTGCCCTAGAACAGCACCTACAGCATAATCACTAGCATCACACATAATTTTAGAGGGTAAATTCCAATCATGTGGCTGAACAATAGGTGCAGAAATCAAAGCTTTCTTAAGTATTTCAAATGCTTCTACACAATCATCATCGAAGACAAAAGGAATATCTTTTTGTAATAAATTAGTCAGAGGCCTAGAGATTTTAGAAAAATCCTTAATGAACCTCCTATAAAAACCGGCATGACCAAGGAAACTTCTTATACCTTTAATGTCCTTGGGACATGGCATCTTTTCAATAGCATCAACTTTAGCTTTATCAACTTCAATACCTCTTTCAGAAATTTTATGCCCCAAGACAATGCCTTCATTAACCATAAAGTGGAACTTCTCCCAATTCAAGACAAGACTAGTGTCTTCACATCTCTGCAAAACTCGATCAAGGTTGCTCAAGCAATCATCAAAATAGGATATATAAACGGAGAAGTCATCCATGAATACCTCACAAATCTTTTCACAGAAGTCAGAGAATATAGCCATCATGCATCTTTGAAAGGTAGCAGGTGCATTACATAAACCAAAAGGCATACGTCTATAAGCAAAAGTACCGAAAGGGCAAGTAAAAGTAGTTTTTGATTGATCATCCACTAACACAGGTATTTGAGAGAAACCAGAATAACCATCTAGAAAGCAAAAATGTGTGTGTTTAGATAGTCTTTCAAGCATTTGATCAATAAAAGGTAAAGGGTAATGATCTTTCTTAGTAGCTTTATTTAATTTACAGAAATCAATTACCATCCTATAACCTGTAATAATTCTTTGCGGAATCAATTCATCTTTATCATTAGGAACAACAGTAATACCTCCCTTCTTAGGGACGTAATGGACAGGACTTACCCAATCACTATCAGCAATGGGATAAATTATACCTGCCTCAAGGAGCTTTAGTATCTCCTTTCTTACCACTTCTTTCATCTTAGGATTTAACCATCATTGATGATCTCTAACTGGTTTGGAGCCTTCGTCCAATTTAATTTTGTGTTGGCATAGAGTGGGACTGATGCCCTTAAGATCATCGAGAGTATATCCAATAGCAGAATGGTGCTTCTTCAGAGTTTTCAATAATCTTTCCTCTTCCTGCTCTGAAAGGTTAGCACTAATAATAACAGTGTTGGGGAACGTAGTAATTTCAAAAATTTCCTACGCACACGCAAGATCATGGTGATGCATAGCAACGAGAGGGGAGAGTGTTGTCTACGTACCCTCGTAGACCGAAGCGAAGCGATCACAACGTAGAGGAAGTAGTCGTCGTTCTCCTCGCGATCCGACCGATCCGGCGCCGTTACTCCGGCGCCCGAGTTCTTGACACACGACAGCTCGATGGCGTCCCTCGTACTCGATCCAGCCGAGTGTCGAGGGAGAGTTCCGTCGACCTGACGGCGTGGTGACGATCTTGATGTTCTACGGCGAGGCTTCGCCTAAGCTTCGTGACGATATGACCGAGGTGGAATATGGTGGAGGGGGCACCAGACACGGCTAAGGAACGATCCGTAGATCAAACTTGTGTGTTCTAGGGTGCCCCTGCCCCCATATATAAAGGAGCAAGGGGAGGGGCCGGCCGGCCAGAGGAGGCGCGCCGAGGAGTCCTACTCCCTCAGGGAGTAGGATTCCCCCTCAATCCTAGTTGGAATAGGATTCACGGAGGAAAGAGAGAGAGGGGCGGCCCACCTTTCCTAGTCCTAGTAGGACTAGGGGAAGGGGGGGCCTTGACCACCTAGGGCTGGCCCTTTCTCCTTTCCACCAAGGCCCACTATGGCCCATATAGTTCCGGGGGTTCCAGTAACCTCCGGCATACTCGAGAAATTCGATTTCACCCGAACCATTCGAACTCAAATATAGGCTTCAATATATCAATCTTTATGTCTCGACCATTTGAGACTCCTCGTCATGTCCGTGATCACATCCGGATTCCAACTCCTTGGTACATCAAAATACATAAACTCATAATATAACCGTCATCGAAACCTTAAGCGTCACGGACCCTATGGTTCGAGAATAATGTAGACATGACCGAGACACGTCTCCGGTCAATAACCAATAGCGGGACCTGGATGCCCATATTGGCTCCTACATATTCTCTGAAGATCTTTATCGGTCGGACCGCATAACATCATACGTTGTTCCCTTTGTCATCGGTATGTTACTTGCCCGAGATTCGATCGTCGGTATCCAATACCTAGTTCAATCTCGTTACGGCAAGTCTCTTTACTCGTTCCGTAATACATCATCTCACAACTAACTCATTAGTTGTAATGCTTGCAAGGCTTCATGATGTGTATTACCGAGAGGGCCCAGAGATACCTCTCCGACAATCGGAGTGACAAAACCTAATCTCGAAATCGCCAACCCAACATCCGCCTTTGGAGACACCTGTAGTACTCCTTTATAATCACCCGATTCGTTGTGACGTTTGGTAGCACCAAAGTGTTCCTCCGTAAACAGGAGTTGCATAATCTCATAGTTATAGGAACATGTATAAGTCATGAAGAAAGCAATAGCAACATACTAAACGATCGGGTGCTAAGCTAACGGAATGGGTCATGTCAATCAGATCATTCAACTAATGATGTGACCTTGTTAATCAAATAACAACTCCTTGTTCATGGTTAGGAAACATAACCATCTTTGATTAACAAGCTAGTCAAGTAGAGGCATACTAGTGACAATCTGTTTGTCTATATATTCACACATGTATTATGTTTCCGGTTAATACAATTCTAGCATGAATAATAAACATTTATCATGATATGAAGAAATATATAATAACTTTATTATTGCCTCTAGGGCATATTTCCTTCAAACAGGATATATCTTCTTTTCATCAAGATAAGCATATTTAAGATTAGCAGGTAAAGGTTTAAGCTCAAACACTGGATCACCCTTGGGTGGAGGGGGATCCCCTAGGATTTCAACATGCAAGTTGTGTTTCAGAATAGGACCCTATTTAAGAAATACTTCATCTATTTCCCTTCTTTCATTCATAAACATATCATTTTCATGGTCTAGCAAATACTGTTCTAACGAATCAGTAGGACGCACGGAAATAGAAGCAAGACCAATAATTTCATCCTTACCAGGCAATTCTTTATCATGGGGTTGTCTAAGAAATTTAGCAAAATTAAACTCATGTTTCATATACCCCAAGCCAATTGTAACAACATCCTTTTCACAATCAATCTTAGCATTAACAGTATTCAAGAAGGGTCTACCAAATATAATGGGACAAAAGCTATCTTGTGGGGAACCAAGAACAAGAAAATCAGCAGGATATTTAACTTTCCCACACAAGACTTCAACATCTCTAACAATCCCAAATGGTGAAATAGTATCTCTATTGGCAAGCTTAATTGTAACATCAATATCTTCTAACTCAGCTGGTGCGATATCATACATAATTTCTTCATATAAGGAAATAGGTATTGCACTGGCACTAGCACCCATATCACATAAGCCATGATAACAATGATCTCCTATTTTAACAGAAATAACAGGCATGCCTACAACAGGTCTATGTATCTTAGCATCGGGTTTAGCAATATTAGCAGCTTCCTCACACAAATAAATAACATGCCCATCAATATTATCAGCCAAGAGATCTTTAACCATAGCAATACTAGTTCAACTTTAATTTTCTCAGGGGGTGTATATGTTCTAGTATTACTCTTATGAACCACAGTTGAAGCTTTAGCATGATCCTTTATCCTAACAGGGAAGGGTGGTTTCTCAACATAAGTAGTAGGAACAATAGGATCATTATAAATGATAATCTTTTCTTCAACTGTAACAAGTGTAACTACTTTTACTTCAATGGGAGGATTATATTTAAACCACTTCTCCTTAGGGAGATCAACGTGAGTAGCAAAAGATTCACAGAAAGAAGCTACTATCTCAGAGTCAAGTCCGTATTTAGTGCTAAATCCACGAAAAGCATCGGTATCCATAAAAGACTTAACACAATCAAACTTAGGTGTCATACCTAACTCCTTACCATCGTCGGAACCCCATCTTCAGAGTTGCGTTTAATTCTTTCCAATAAGTCCCACTTGAATTCAATAGTCTTCAGCATATAAGAACCAACACAGGAAGTATCGAGCATGGTGCGATCATTGAGAGAAAGCCGAGCATAAAATTTTTGAATAATCATTTCTCTTGAGAGCTCATGATTGGGGCATGAATATAACATTGACTTAAGCGTCCCCCAAGCTTGAGCGATCCTTTCTCCTTCTTGAGGCCAAAAATTATATATGTAATTACGATCATGATGAACAAGATGCATAGGATAGAACTTCTAGTGAAATTCCAATTTCAATCGTTTATAGTTCCAAGATCTCGTATCATCACATAGCCTATACCATGTCAGTGCATCTACCTTCAAAGATAAAGGGAAGACCTTCCTCTTGACAACATCATCGGGTATACCTGCAAGGTTAAATAATCCACAAACTTCATCCACATAGATAAGGTGTAAATCGGGATGCAATGTTCCATCTCCTGCAAAGGGGTTAGCTAGCAGTTTCTCTATCATACCCGAAGGAATTTCAAAGTAAACATTTTCAGTAGGTTCAGTAGGTTGAGGAGCAACTCTTTGCTCTACTGGTCGGGGCGAAGATGCCCCGAACAAGCCCCTCAAAGGATTAGTTTCCATAGTAACAAGTGACAGAAAATTTCAGCACACTATATAAATGTTTCCTTACCAAGTTCCACTCACCAAAGGCGCTTCACTCCACAGCAACGGCACTAGAAAAGAGTCTTCATGACCCACAAGTATAGGGGATCTATCGTAGTCCTTTTGATAAGTAAGAGTGTCGAACCCAACGAGAAGCAGAAGGAAATGACAAGCGGTTTTCAGTAAGATATTCTCTGCAAGCACTGAAATTGTAAGTAACAGATAGTTTTGTGAAAAGATAATTTGTAACGGGTAACAAGCGATGAAAGTAAATAAGGTGCAGCAAGGTGGCCCAATCCTTTTTGTAGCAAAGGACAAGCCTGGACAATTTCTTATAATGAGAAAAGCGGTCCCAATGGCACATGGAAATTATCGTCAAACTAGTTTTCATCACGCTCATATGATTCGCGTTCGGTACTTTGATAATTTCATATGTGGGTGGACCGGTGCTTGGGTGCTGTCCTTTCTTGGACAAGCATCCCACTTATGATTAACCCCTATTGCAAGCATCCACAACTACAAAAGAAGTATTAAGGTAAACCTAACCATAGCATGAAACTAGTGGATCCAAATCAGCCCCTTACGAAGCAACACATAAACTAGGGTTTAAGCTTCTATCACTCTAGCAACCCATCATCTATTTATTACTTCCCAATGCCTTCCTCTAGGCCCAAATAATGGTGAAGTGTCATGTAGTCGACGTTCACAAAACACCACTAGAGGAGAGACAACATACATCTCATTAAAATATCGAACGAATACCAAATTCACATGACTACTAATAGCAAGACTTCACCCATGTCCTCAGGAACAAATGTAACTACTCACAAAGCATATTCATGTTCATGATCAGAGGAGTATTAATATGCATTAAGGATCTAAACATATGATCTTCCACCAAATAAACCAATTAGCATCAACTACAAGGAGTAATCAACACTACTAGCAACCGACAGGTACCAATTTGTGGTTTTGATACAAGATTGGATACAAGAGATGAACTAGGGTTTTGAGAGGAGATGGTGCTGGTGAAGATGTTGATGGAGATTGACCCCCTCCCGATGAGAGGATCGTTGGTGATGGTGATGGTGATGATTTCCCCCCGGAGGAAGTTTCCCGGTAGAACAGCTCATGGAGCCCTAGATTAGTTCCGCAAGGTTCCGCCTCGTGGCGGCGGAGTTTCGTCCCATAAGCTTGCTTATGATTTTTTCGAGGTAAGAGACTTCATATAGCGAAAGATGGGCACCGAGGGCCACCAGGGGCCCACGAGGCGGGCGCGCCAGTGAGGTGGGCGCCCCCACCCTCGTGGCGAGGGTGTGGGCCCCCTCTGGTACTTTCTTTGCTCAATAATTCCTATTAATTCCAAAAATGACTTTCATGGAGTTTCAGGACTTTTGGAGCTGTGCAGAATAGGTTTCCAATAGTTACTCCTTTTTACAGCTAGAGTCCCAGTTGCCGGCATTCTCCCTCTTCATGGTAAACCTTGTAAAATAAGAGAGAATAGCCATAAGTATTGTGACATAACGTGTAATAACAGCCCATAATGAAATAAATATCGATATAAAAGCATGATGCAAAATGGATGTATCAGATGGCCATAAGGCCTTGGCGATATTTTGCATCGCCTGTCGAGCTCTCTCATGCATTTGCGACAACTCTTTTAGCATATCGCCCGAAGATCTGGACATCTCCTCTTCGGGACGGCCGGTCAGCATACCTACAGACATATCTCTGTCAGTACCTTTCCTTGCCGGATTACACGGAGGTAAGTTTGAACACATACTAAATATGCCGCCTCGCAGCCTCTTTTTTCCTTCACGGAGTCAGCTAGCTGGGCCTGCACATCTTTCAGTTCTTCGCCCAGCTGAGTGTTGGAATCCTGGATTTTGTTTTTCTCCTCCCTGACCCGTGCCAGTATACATTCGCCCGCTTGTGTGACTTCCGGTGCCTCTCCTGGATGATCTGACGATCCTGCCATAATACATGCAACTGAATCAATATTCCAGGTATATGATTATGCTTTCTTGATAGAGGGGAACATTACCAGGCACTGCCTTCTTGGATTTCTCTAGTTCGGCGGCAGCAGCAACAAGTTGGGTCCGACACTTTTCCGGCTCTTGAGACAACAGGTTGTTCTTCTCTGTGAGCACTTGGTTATACAATGATCCTTAAATCAGTTATATCAACTGTTTCAAGTCTCGGGGGCTACTGGTATATAATTATCAGATTTGCACAAATGTGTACTTACCCGCATATCTTTCAAATATTGCTCTGTGGCTCTGGTAAGCCCATCTCGAGCAGCTCGGATGTATGCATCAGCCGAGCTGAAGGCATTGAATGCCTCTTCTAAAAAACTGGGGTCGCGAAGAGCGGCCCGCCGGCGCCGATGATTCATGGTGCTTTCCACTTCAGAGTTTGTGACGGATACATCATCCAAATCCTCAGTAGAAGGACAATCCGTCGTCACTCCCGCATCAGCCTCGGTCCCTGAGACAGGGTCTGGAATCTGGCTGGTAGAGGCATGACCGGCAGGATCCTCAGACATAGTCCGGCGAACGCTTTTCTTGATAAGACACAACGGACAGTGTTACACTTCGATGTGACAGCAAAGGAGCGTATTTACAAAACCATACCTCTTTTATGAAGGCTCGGCAGTGTTTTCATTTGCCTTCCTCTTTGAAGGCCTGCCCGACGTAGGCGCCGCTCCCTTGTGAGTCGCATCGGGTGCAGCGTGGCGCACCGAGCGCCTCCCCTGTGGAGCACGAGATAGTGCAGTGGGTGAGGCAGAATGAGGAAGTTCTTTCGGAGGAGATGTCTCCTGATTACTTACGTGTGAAGCCGGGAGAAGACCGGGATAGTCGGCGGTGATGGACACTTTCATGTCGTCATGGCTTGCCTGGTAAAACACTCCATCCTCGAGCTCCACGAATATATCCGGATCCTCTTTGAATCCGGGGTCAAGGTCCCGGTTGTGGTCCTCTGGCTATGGTGCGGGGCTGCGGAGCCCCTTGATGATCTTCCGCCATTCCTGTTACAAATGGACGGATTAATGTTCATGGAAAGTGACTCGGGGAGTAAATTGAGTAGAGTAGTGGGATTGGAACTCACCCAGTTGGCAGGATTGTACATGGAAAATCCATCTCGGCGCTTAATGCAAATGAACTCCTCTTTCTCCCCTTTGTATAGTTTGGCCAGTATTTTGGCCAAAGCGGCGAGGGTGTCTGGACCCTTCCGACCGCAGCGGGAGGCAACATCTTCCCCGTTATAGTGCCACATGGGAAGCCTTCTGTATTGGAGTGGCTGAACCCCTCATACTATGGAGGTCACCATTACCTCGACCATTGATAATCCGGACTGGGCGAGCGTCTTTATCTTGCACATCAGTTGACGGACTTCCGAACTATCTTCCTCCCCGAGGCTCCGAGGGCGCCAGCTGTGGCGTTTATTCAATGAAACACTTGAAAATTTGGGAATACCCATTCGGATTGGGTCAGCAAGGGTGACGTCCTTGATATAAAACCATTCGGAAGGCCACTCTTCGGATGCCTTCTTTGGCGTGCCGGACAGGTATCCAGTCCCGACGATGCGCCATACCTCGGCTCCGCCCACTTCAAATATTGATCCCTCTTGGCTACGAGGGACGAGGCAGAATAGTTTCCTCCATAATTCAAAATGAGCCTCACAACCCAGGAATAGCTCACAAAGAGCAACATAACCCGCGATGTGCGGGATGGAGGCAGGAGTGAAATTGTGCAGTTGGAGGCCATAATACTCCAAAAGCCCTCGGAGGAACGGATGGATTGGAAATCCAACGCCTCTAAACAAGTAGGGGATGAAGCACACTCGTTCCCCCTGGATGGATTGGGGAAATTCTCCACCTGAGCCCCGCCGTTGAAGGAAGCCAATCCTGCTCAAACAGGGACTAGATCCACGGGGGGAAGAAATCCCTATATCTGCAGCTTCACTAGCTGACTATGGGATACAAAACATTTCTCCCAATCACCTTTTCTGGGGTCGTGGGACGGGAGGAAGAGCTGGGAGCGCTAGCCATGTTGGAATGGTTTCTCCTAGCAAGCTCTAAGGATTCTTCGCTTGGTGTGGAATGGATCTGAAGATCCCCATCTCTTTAAATAGACAACTTTCTTACATGGTCAGGGTGGTATGTGCAAAAATACCCCGACCTCTCGTATTCGCTCGACATGTGGAAGCTAAAGTCAGGAAGGTGTGGAAGCTGATGGGCATGACATTAAATGGAGGGCCGAATACTGCTCTTTAAGTCAGGTACTTTGAAGTAATCGGAGGAGGAACCCGTCTTGCAATGCCAAAGACAATCTGCGCGCCTAACACATCGTCATTGAAAGACTGGTTTGGGGGCTACTGAGGGAGTCCTGGATTAAGGGGTCCTCGGGCGTCTGGCCTGTTGGCATGACTGTTGGGATATGAAGATACAAGAAAGAAGACTTCGTCCCGTGTCCAGATGGGACTCTCCTTTGCGTGGATGGCAAGCGTGGCATTCGGATATGTAGATTCCTTTCTCTGTAACCGACTTTGCACAACCCTATCCCCCTCCGGTGTCTATATAAAGCGGAGGGCTTAGTCCATAGATGTCACAACCCTAGCTTTAGCTTTGCCTGTGGGCTAGTCTTGGTTGTTGCATCATGTTTAAATTTTGCTTAAACTTGAAATTGGGATTGACTAAACCCTAGCACCAAATGAATTCAACTAGGTTCAACTAAAATATTTTCAATGAGTCCAAATGGCTTTCAAAAATGTTCATCATTTCTGGAAAATGCTGGAGTCATAACCAAGGGTTTTGCACATTTTTCCATGTCATATTTGGGCTCTGGATTAAATCATATGGTATTTCCATTTGGGCATTTAAATACTATAAAATATTTTAAATGCTCAAATAATCATAAACTAAAATGTTTACTCTTGGCTATATTCCAAACAGTAGTCATGATTAGTTTCATGATTTTTGGTAATGCCCTGACATTTTTAATAAAGCCCTAAAAACAATTACAGAAAATAGAAAAACAGAAACTAAATAGAAAACCGGAGAGAGAGGGCACTGTACCTGGCAGCACACTTACCTGGCCTCACCTGCGCGGACCACCTGGCCGGCCCAGCCCACCACCGCAAACCCTCTGTCGCCTTCCTCCTCGCGCCAGTAGGCAAGGGCGCGTGCCCGGCGCGTGAAGCCACGTGCCGCGCCACCTCCTGCTTCCCGCCGCTTCCCCGACGCGGCTATGAACGCCACGACACCCTCGGACCCTCTGCACCTCTCCCCTCTCTCGCTAGACCTCCTGTGGCTCTCTCTCTCACACCACCTGAACACTCCCGCCGCCGACGACGTGCACCACCGCGGCCACCGCCTCCCCCCTCGCTTCCCTGACTGGCTCAAGAGCTCCGCCTCGTCGCCCTCGTCCTCTCAGCCGAGCCACGCGGCACCGAATGCCCCCGAACATCGTCACTGCGGTCGTCTTCTACCTCGGGCAACCGAGATCGCCGGCGCCCATCCGTCGTCCACGGTGCCTCCCCGAGCCTGCTGATCCCTCCATTGGAATCCATGTGAGCTCCGCCGCCTTTCCCCCTTCTCCCCGTGCTCTATTTCCCTCTCTAGCCGCCGTTCCCATCGAGCTCGAGAGCTCGGCTCCGCCGGCCATGTCGCCGCCATGGCCACTGTCACATAGAGCTGCAACCGAGCACATAGCCGTGCTCAGCGCAATGCCAGAAGCCCAAAAACCCCTCCAGCTGCTCCTGCCGTGCTTCGCAACACCGAAACCGCCGAGACCCGAACTCCGGCTGCCGCATTTGTGCTCGCCGCTGTCGAATCAGACCACCCCAGCTCCTCCCGCTCGGCCTACCAGATGCGCGCGAGCCCCAGCTACACGTAGCACCAATCTGCCGTCCAAGTGGTCGCCTGTGGGCAAAACCCGACGCGCTCCGCCGCCACTGACCTCGCCGGCGACGAGCCGTCGGCCTAATCCTGGTTTAGTTAGCCACTAATGACCCAGCTAAACCACCCCTAGTGCCACTGCCATGTGGGCCCTGTGCCTGTTTAGTTTAATTTAATTTTTCTGTTTAGATTAGTTCATAACCCACTGGGACCCACACGTCAGCATTGACTTTGCTGGCGCGGCCGTTGACTGGTCCCACATGTTATCCACCCAAACCAGTCCTGTTACACTGACCCATGGGTCCCAGCCGTCAGGTTTGACCTGGCCGACCCAGTTGACCTACTGACGTCACACCTATGTCATGCTGACGCAATAACTAATTACTGGAATTATTCTTATACAGGAAATTCCAGAAAATAGTACAAACTTCTAAAAATCATAGAAAATCAACCGTAACTCCAAATGAAACAAATTATATATGAAAAATGATCAGAAAAATCCAATCTATCCATCTGTACTAGTTTAATACATGTTAGAACACATTAACCTTGCTGTTTAGATGAAACAAGTTAATGCACTAATATAACCTCTTAAAATGGGTTTGCATTTGAATCTTTGGTTCAAATGGACTCATCTCAATCTGTTCTAGCTTGCATTAGCCCCAAACACATTCATATTGCCATGTCATAGCATGCATCATATTGTGCATTTCATTGATCGTGTTTCTTCTCTGTTTGCCGGTGTTGTTCCCCCTCGGTAGACGTTGTACCAACGTTGTGATCGTTGACACTGATGAAGACTCAATGCTATCTTCAGAAGTGCCATGCAAGTAAAACCCCCTTGTTCATTCTGATACAATCCCATTCTCTCGCTCCTGCTCTCTTTTACTGCATTAGGACAACAATGATTCATCTGTTACTTGCTGCGCTAGCTGAACCCCTTTATCCTCTGCATGACCTGTCATTGCCACAGTAAATAGATGAAACCCACTAGCATGAGTAGGAGTTGTTTGAGCCCTGTTGTGCCTACTCATTCATGTTTGTTTGTCATGCCTGCTCATGCTTAGAGTTGAGTCAGTCGATTCATCGGGGATGAATCAGAGGTGTGTGAACATGTCCTACTATGTGTGAGCTAAGTGTGTGAACACGATTTGGTAAAGGTAGCGGTGAGAGGCCATGTAGGAGTACATAGTGGGTTGTCTCATTGAAGCCGTCCTCAGGAACTGAGTTCTGTGTTTGTGATCCATGAAACAACTACTACCATGCATTGGGCCCTGAAATATGACCCCGCTCGACTTCTTAATCACCCTTGTCCTCTGTCTAGGAGTTGCAAGTAGTTTCTCGTGTTTGTAGTATGCTGGAGGCCGTGCGCAGCGCTGACCGGAGGGGTGGGCTGTGATGCGGTAGGCACGTGGCCGGGTATACCGGGCGCCCGTTTGGTGTCACGGAACCCTGTACACATCGTTCGGGGCTGTATGTGGAAACCTCGGCCGGACTCCCTGCGGATGGAACCTGAATAGGCGATAAACCTGGACTAGAGACTTGAGTGTTTAGGTAGGTCATGGTCTACACCCACGTCGGCTTTCGCTTGAAGTCTGCCGAGCACATGTCGTGTGCAGACGCTAAGTGGTGGAAACATGTATGAAGAAGTACACCCCTGCAGGGTTAACATCATCTATTCGAATAGCCGTGTCCGCGGTAAAGGACTTCTGGGTTGCCTATAACAGTTCATAGACAAGTGAAAGTGGATACTCTAAAATGCGCAAGATAAGCGTGAGTGCTATGGATAGCATTCTCGTAGGGAGACGGGAGCGGATCCATAGTGGTGTATTGATATGGTGAATATGTGGACTCGTATGCGCCACCTCAAAAGAGTTAGTTGCAGTCGTAGTTTAGGATAGCCACCGAGTCAAAGCTGGCTTGCTGCAGTTAAACTCCACCATCCCCTTTGTTGATAATGATGCATATGTAGTTAGTTCTGATGTAAGTCTTGCTGGGTACATTTGTACTCACGTTTGCCTATTTTATGTTTTTGCAGAGAAACTTCGGTCTCGTTAGTAGTTCCGCGTGGACTTTGACGTTTAGCTTGTTACCTCAGCTACGATCTTGCGCCCTCGGCAGGATCTGGTAGATAGTCAGGCTTCTCAGCCTTTTTCATTTGTAGTTGTCTCTACTCAGACATGTTAAGC
This sequence comes from Aegilops speltoides, assembly GCA_021437245.1. Taxonomy (NCBI): domain Eukaryota; kingdom Viridiplantae; phylum Streptophyta; class Magnoliopsida; order Poales; family Poaceae; genus Aegilops; species Aegilops speltoides. Next base: position 198,006,840 of record CM038144.1, on the reverse strand, counting down.
TTCCGTTTGTGCCTTGACTTGTATGTCTAAATGTTGGGTCGTGAGACCCATGTTTGTAATATCTCGCTCCTTGGAGCCTATTGAATAAAATACTTGAGTTGTAGAGTCATGTTGTGATGCCATGTAGTATTTGCACATATCGAGCATATTCTGTGTATGTTATTGAAATGCTTGGTATGTGTGGGATCTGACTATCTAGTTGTTTATCCTTAGTAGCCTCTCTTACGGAAATGTCTCCTAGTGCTTCCATCGAGCCATGGTAGCTTGCTCTTGCTCCGGAACACTTAGGCTGGCCGGCATGTGTCCTTCTTCGCTCTCTGTATGCATCACTTGGGAAATGTCACGCGATGAATACCGGAGTCTTGTTAGCCCGCTACAGCCCGGTTCACGAAGTCTGCTAGCCCGTGCTACAGCCTGGATTCACTCGTGATGACCGACACGTTCGATCTTTGGGTCATGGATGCTCGTCCTCGTAAGTCTGCGCCACTTTGGGTTTACGACTAGCCATGTCAGCCGGGCTCCTTATCATATGGATGCTAGCGACACTATCATATACGTGTGCCAAAAGGCTAAACGGTCCCGCAAAGGTAAGGCGACACCGTGGGAATATCGTGCGTGAGGCCGCAAAGTAATATGAGGTGTTACATGCTAGATCGATGTGGCATTGAGTCGGGGTCCTGACAGTTTTGGTATCAGAGCCTGACTGCCTGTAGGATTACCAAGCCAAACCGGTCGAAGTTGTGTCCAGAAATGCTTTAGTTATGTAAGGGAATTGATTGGGGAAGGGAACGTAAGGCTCTTTTTACTCCTTATACCTCATGGCCTTCTGATCTGAGTCAACCTCTTCTCTTCTACGGGGTTTAAGAACTAGGCTTCTCATCTATCTATCAGGATGACGTGTTACTAATCCATAGACTTATAGAATTGATAGTTTCAAATCTCAGTTCAGTTTTTACTACTTCCGTATGTTCATAGCTGGTCTCAGAACGTTGATATTGTGATGTTGAGTGGTCATGCCACTATTTTCAGGATGTCTCAAATCATTTTGAGCATTTACAGCCGTTATGCTGTCCGAGTCATCCCAGGTTTCTAAATTGTCTGAAGCATTTGCAAAATCCCTTCCTCCCGTTCCAAAGTCCCTTTGGGCCAGATTAACCACACTAATCGGTGAGTTGAGGTACTCTGTTGCCTTAACATATATGTTGGAGTTATTATTATGATCCTAGGTGTCCTTCGGGATCATCTAGTAATCTAGCCATGATTTGTGCCCCCGTGTGATGATTCTGGCCATTATTCTCGAAAGCATCCCGTGATGCCATTTAGTTAGTAGGTATTCTATTCCTGGGTTCTTTAACCCGAGATTCACCCTACTTACCTCCTATTGATAGTGTTTGCTAGTTCCTTTAGGATATTAGTAACTTTGCGATAGTCCTTGAGGTCCGTGGTATTTCCTTCTTCCCAATACTATGAACCGCTTATGGCAGAAGTTCCTCCTGAACCGAAGGATCGCAATTAGAGTACTCTTGAGGAGTTCTCCATTCATAATTGTGAATCTGCCAGCTCTACCTTTCCGCATGGGTTATCCGGAAGAAATGTTGAGTTTCGCTCGACATACTAATCTATGCATCCACAACTCAAAAAATTATATGTTCCTTTGAGTTGTTCTCTTTAGTTGTACTCTGACCCTCGTCTATCAATTGATAGTCAAGAGTATGCGAGCATTCGTTTATTGATGCCTATTACTCTTGTGGTCCGTCAAGCCATTCTATCCGGAATGACTTGGAGAAACAAACTCCAGTACCTTGTCCACTTCGAGGATTGGGTCAAAGTAGTTGTATTATGTGGATCAAAATGCTAATCCAGCTTTTGTTCTGTTCTACCTTGGAGTATTACCCTCTTTACGCCAGGATCGTCATGAGAATTGCACTATCTCTTATGAATCCTTGATGCAGTGATACTTCTTGCCATCATTATTCATTTCTCGGTTCCCATGTTGTTGCAACCGGAATGCCGACAGGTGAACTATGATGTGTGAAATCTATACTCCTAGCAACTCCGTTGCTTGGTAGTTAAAGGACAATAATATCATCCTTATCATGTTGGTTATTGAATCATCATCCTAAGGTTGATCGTGCTACCTAGTCCTTATTCCCGGTGCACTTTTCAATCAATGAGTTAGGATAGTGCCAATCCTTGCTTATTTGATCATATCGTCTTGCCTGAGAAGCAAGATTGTTCTCGAGCTTAATAACATACCGGTGGTTCGTGATTTTCTTAATATCTTCTCGGAAGTATCACTAGGTCGTCACATGACCGCTATGTTGATTTCGTGATCAAGTTGGTTTCTTGTAACCACCCCTTCTCCAAGGATCTGTGTCGGGTATCCCTGAGCTAGTTGGGTAAGCTGAACAACAACTTGGAGAGTTGGGAGATAAAAGTTGCCTGACTTAGTTCATGTTAAGGGATATCTTGTGTGTGTGTCGAAGAAAGATGATATCTTCATCAATTGATCCTCGAGACCAGTTGTTGGAGCTATTGTCTTGCCAAAACTTTGATTTGAGTGTGGGCTATTCTCGAATCAAATCAGAACCAATGATGTTCGTAATGTTGTCTTACTCGTGGATTTTCCTCGAGCATACACCATTATGTCTTTTGGGTCTGACCAATACAATCACCTTGTTCACATAGTTATGGAATTCCATCTCCATGGGAATCTGGATGAATTGTTGTTGAGCCCATCGACAACACCCTTATCTCCTCCATGATTTTGTTGAACATTAAGCTAGTGTTAGAAACTTCTATAAGCATTATCTTCATGTCCCGTTCATGAAGCATATGTTCGGATGTAAGAAGTGACTTCCTCAGATTCACGTGCATTTAATGTAAGTTGCCGCCGTGAATTCGATAAAGTCAATGTTTTTTCCTTTGGAATCATCCCAAATCGGTCATGCATACGTGCGAAGTATTCTGTGGTTCGGAGACTTGCAACCTTCATTCTATATGTATTCCTAGCACACCAAGCCACTGATTGAATTGTTCAAGGAGAAGAAGTTCCTTCTTAAGAGCAAGACTTATGCAAGGACTTCGATATCCTCGATGATGGTTCCCCACCTGAACTCGGTAGTGTTTTATTATAAGACTACCACGTGTTCATGCTTGTCTGAGACAGCGTGATCACATGTGTGTAGCAGAACCAGCTCATGTTTTGGAGCTTACTACCGTAGTCCATTTCCCGAGAATCTCACAAGTCGTCTCGTCGATTTGTGTTACAAACTTTCATTCTTCTTTCTAGACTTGATGAGTCTGGAATATCCTGACACCAACCAGATCTGAATCTCAGGCAGATATGATGGTTGGAACATTTCCCAAGAACTATAATATTGGTCTCACGATAACCGGTAAAGTGGATGTCGTGGCCAACACACCCCGCCGGAAGACCTATTATTGTAGTATCTTGATTGAAGAAGTTGGCCACCTCCCCATAAGGACTTCATAGGATTTACTCCCTAGCTGTGCCTTATGATTTTTGTGTTCCCGAAGTCCGACCTTTTACTTGATGTTCTAGATATTAAACCATATCTACGTATGGGATATGCTAGTGCACCAAGGAGAACATTAGAAGCGGAGTGCTAAATGTCTCTCGGTCGATCATCCAGATTTTGTTTCCTTGGCCTCGCTAAGGTGAAATCTGAGAAAGTGTTATCTTCCTTTGCATCTGCATCTTCCATCGCTAGTCATCATGGTAGTATGTTGTGTTGTCAGCACCCTTGACACGGATGTTGGTAAAACCTTGATGATTATAGAAATGCTCAAGTTCTTGAGAGCACTCACAAGCACTAGGTGTTATCATTGGTACTAATTGGGATTGCTCCTAGTTTTCTTCGGTTATGCTATAACCATTCCAACAGTGGATTCACTCCCTACTATTGAGCTTCTGCCCAGTTACTAGAATCATTCCAAGCATTAGCATTTTGTTTCATCTTGCCCCGCAATTGTGCCATTCCACCATGGACCTCATCCATTTCCGATGATAAGCAAAATCATTCTTGCGTTGTCTTCAACAAGGTAATCTACATCATCCATTCTAGTCCGAGTATGCCATTCTACCCAACCCCTCCAAACAATCACTCGAGAATTGCCTTAGGCAGGTATAAAAGTTTCAATGATCTCTGAATCAAAGGTAATTCTTTTTGCCACTTAAGGTAATAATTCTATGAATCACCCTCCTCCAGGATGTCTCGCTGAGGTATCATGGCAACTCAACTCCTCGCTACGTTGACAACCGTTCACCACACTTGTAAGTGTGGAATTGTTGTCTACCTAGTGAACCCTCCTCATCTGTTCCACTCCATTCCTCTAGAGGCGTGCCTCGTCTCTCAGCTCGAGAGATGTTGCTATGTCTCATTCCGTGAGTTAATCCTGAGTTGCTCGACCTTTGAGAAGAACGATTCTTTTAGAGTCTTTCCTTTCCTCTCGTTGTCATGTTTGTTGGAGTTCTCAGAGCAAGACTTCGAGACAATGATGGTGATCGAATCAACGTTCATTTGGAGTGCAACCTGGGTCGTGAAGATTGTGTTAGTTTGCGCTCCCCCTTCATCTTACCCTATGCTTGAATCTCGGGACGAGATTCTTGTTTAGTGGGGGTGAGCTGTCACAGCCCTAGCTTTAGCTTTGCCTGTGGGCTAGTCTTGGTTGTTGCATCATGTTTAAATTTTGCTTAAACTTGAAATGGGGATTGACTAAACCCTAGCACCAAATGAATTCAACTAGGTTCAACTAAAATATTTTCAATGAGTCCAAATGGCTTTCAAAAATGTTCATCATTTTTGGAAAATGCTGGAGTCATAACCAGGGGTGTTGCACATTTTTCCATGTCATATTTGGGCTCTGGATTAAATCATATGATATTTTCATTTGGGCATTTAAATACTATAAAATATTTTAAATGCTCAAATAATCATAAACTAAAATGTTTACTGTTGGCTATATTCCAAACAGTAGTCATGATTAGTTTCATGATTTTTGGTAATGCCCTGACATTTTTAATAAAGCCCTAAAAACAATTACAGAAAATAGAAAAACAGAAACTAAATAGAAAACCGGAGAGAGAGGGCACTGTACCTGGCAGCACACTTACCTGGCCTCACCTGCGCGGACCACCTGGCCGGCCCAGCTGGCAGCCCAGCCAACTGGCCCAGCCCACCACCGCAAACCCTCTGTCGCCTTCCTCCTCGCGCTAGTAGGCAAGGGCGCGTGCCCGGCGCGCGAAGCCACACGCCGCGCCACCTCCTGCTTCCCGCCGCTTCCCCGACGCGGCTGTGAACGCCACGACACCCCCGGACCCTCTACACCTGTCCCCTCTCTCGCTGGACCTCCTCCCCTCCTCTAGCTCTCTCCCTCGCACCACCCGAACGCGCCCGCCCGCCGCCGCAGCACCACCGCTGCCACCTCCCCTCGCTTCCCTCGACCGCTCAAGAGCTCCGCCTCGTCGCCCTCGTCCTCTCAGCCGAGCCACGCGGCACCGGACGCCCTCGAACATCGTCACCATGGTCGTCTTCTACCTCGGGCAACCGAGATCGCCGACGCCCATCCGTCGTCCATGGTGCCTCCCCGAGCCTGCTGATCCCTCCATTGGAATCCATGTGAGCTCCGCCGCCTTTCCCCCTTCTCCCCGTGCTCTATTTCCCTCTCTAGCCGCCGTTCCCATCGAGCCCGAGAGCTCGGCTCCGCCGGCCATGTCGCCGCCATGGCCACTGTCACATAGAGCTGCAACCGAGCACATAGCCGTGCTCAGCGCAATGCCAGAAGCCCAAAACCCCCTCCAGCTGCTCCTGTCGTGCTTCGCAACACCGAAACCGCCGAGACCCGAACTCCGGCCGCCGCATCCGTGCTCGCCGCCGTCGACTCAGACCACCCCAGCTCCTCCTGCTTGGCCTACCAGATGCGCGCGAGCCCCAGCTACACGTAGCACCAATCCGCCGTCCAAATGGTCGCCTGTGGGCAAAACCCGACGTGCTCCGCCGCCACTGACCTCGTCGGCGACGAGCCGTCGCCCTAATCCCGGTTTAGTTAGCCACTAATGACCCAGCTAAACCACCCCTAGTGCCACTGCCATGTGGGCGCTGTGCCTGTTTAGTTAATTTATTTTTTCTGTTTAGATTAGTTCATAATCCACTGGGACCCACACGTCAGCATTGACTTTGCTGACGCGGCCGTTGACTGGTCCCACATGTCATCCACCCAAACCAGTCCTGTTACACTGACCCGTGGGTCCCAGCCGTCAGGTTTGACCTCGCCGACCCAGTTGACCTGCTGACGTCACACCTACATCATGCTGATGCAATAACTAATTACTGGAATTATTCTTATACAGGAAATTCCAGAAAATAGTACAAACTTCTAAAAATCATAGAAAATCAACCGTAACTCCAAATGAAACAAATTATATATGAAAAATGATCAGAAAAATCCAATCTATCCGTCTGTACTGGTTTCATTCATGTTAGAAACTTTAACCTGGCTGTTTAGATGAAACAAGTTTATGCACTAATATAACCTCTTAAAATGGGTTTGCATTTGAATCTTTGGTTCAAATGGACTCATCTGAATCTGTTCTAGCTTGCATTAGCCCCAAACACATTCATATTGCCATGTCATAGCATGCATCATTTTGTGCATTGCATTGATCGTGTTTCTTCTCTATTTGCCGGTCTTATTCCCCCTCGGTAGACGTTGTACCGATGTTGTGATCGTTGTCACTGATGAAGACTCAATGCTATCTTCAGAAGTGCCAGGCAAGCAAAAACCCCTTGTTCATTCCGATACAATCCCATTCTCTCGCTCCTGCTCTCTTTTACTGCACTAGGACAACAACGATTCATCTGTTACTTGCTGCGCTAGCTGAACCCCTTTATCCTCTGCATGACCTGTCATTGCCACAGTAAATAGATGAAACCCACTAGCATGAGTAGGAGTTATTTGAGCCCTGTTATGCCTACTCATTCATGTTTGTTTGTCATGCCTGCTACTACTTAGAGTTGAGTTAGGTCTGATTCATCGGGGATGAATCAGAGGTGTGTGAACATGTCCTACTATGTGTGAGCTAAGTGTGTGAACACGATTTGGTAAAGGTAGCGGTGAGAGGCCATGTAGGAGTACATGGTGGGTTGTCTCATTGAAGCCGTCCTCAGGAACTGAGTTCTGTGTTTGTGATCCATGAAACAGCTACTACCATGCATTGGGCCCTGAAATATGACCCCGCTCGACTTCTTAATCACCCTTGTCCTCTGTCCAGGAGTTGCAAGTAGTTTCTGGTGTTTGTAGTATGCTGGAGGCCATGCCTAGCGCTGACTGGAGGGGTAGGCTATGATGCGGTAGGCACATGGCCGGGTATACCGGGCGCCCGTTTGGTGTCACGGATCCCTATACACATCATTCGGGGCCGTATGTGGAAACCTCGGCCGGACTCCTTGCGGATGGAACCTGAATAGGCGATAAACCTGGACTAGAGACTTGAGTGTTTAGGTAGGTCGTGGTCTACGCCCACGTCGGCTTCCGCTTGAATTCGGCCGAGCACATGTCGTGTGCAGACGCTAAGTGGTGGAAACATGTATGAAGAAGTACACCCCTGCAGGTTAACATCATCTATTCAATAGCCGTGTTCATGGTAAAGGACTTTTGGGTTGCCTATAACAGTTCATAGACAAGTGAAAGTGGATACTCTAAAATACGCAAGATAAGCGTGAGTGCTATGGATGGCGTTCTCGTAGGGAGAGGGGAGCGGATCCATAGTGGTGTATTGATATGGTGAATATGTGGACTCGTAGCGCCACCTCAAAAGAGTTACTTGCAAATGTAGTTTAGGATAGCCACCGAGTCAAAGCTGGCTTGTCGCAGCTTATACCCCACCATCCCCTTTGTTGATAATGATGCATATGTAGTAAGTTCTGATGTAAGTCTTGCTGGGTACATTTGTACTCACGTTTGCCTATTTTATGTTTTTGTAGAGAGACTTCGGTCTCGTTAGTAGTTCCGTCTGGACTTCGACGTTTAGCTTGTTACCTCAGCTACGATCTTGCGCCCTCGGCAGGATCTGGTAGATAGTCAGGCTTCTCAGCCTTTTTCATTTGTAGTTGTCCGTACTCAGACATGTTAAGCTTCCGTTTGTGCCTTGACTTTGTTGCTCTGAATGTTGGGTCGTGAGACCGATGTTTGTAATATCTCGCTCCTTGGAGCCTATTGAATAAAATACTTGAGTTGTAGAGTCATGTTGTGATGCCATGTTGTATTTGCACATATCGAGCATATTGTGTGTATGTTATTGAAATGCTTGGTATGTGTGTGATCTGACTATCTAGTTGTTTATCCTTAGTAGCCTCTCTTACCGGGAAATGTCTCCTAGTGCTTCCATCGAGCCATGGTAGCTTGCTACTGCTCCGAACACTTAGGCTGGCCGGCATGTGTCCTTCTTCGCTCTGTATGCATCACTTGGGAAATGTCACGCGATGAATACCGAGTCCTGTTAGCCGCTACAGCCAGGTTCACCGAGTCTGCTAGCCCAGTGCTACAGCCTGGGTTCACTCGTGATGACCGACACGCTCGATGCTTTGGGTCATGGATGCTGTCCTCGTAAGTTTGTGCCACTTTGGGTTTACGACTAGCCATGTCAGCCGGCTCCTTATCATATGGATGCTAGCGACACTATCATATACGTGTGCCAAAAGGCGCAAACGGTCCCGGGCAAAGGTAAGGCGACACCCGTGGGAATACCGTGCGTGAGGCCGCAAAGTAATATGAGGTGTTACATGCTAGATCGATGTGGCATTGAGTCGGGGTCCTGACAGTAGAGGCAATCATAATCATATAGGCTAGACTTCTAGGGTTTTAGCCATTACGATCTCGTGGTAGGTCAACTCTTGTAATACGCATATTCATCAAGATCAATAAATCAGGAAGTAGGGTATTTACCTCCATAGAGAGGGCCCGAACCTGGGTAAACATCGTGTCTCCCGTCTCCTGTTACCATCGACCTTAGACGCACAGTTCGGGACCCCCTACCTGAGATCCGCCGGTTTTGACACCGGCACCCTCCTCGGCCCACCTCCGGTGCCCATCTTCTAAGTGATTTTGACCTAGAAAAAAATGAGGAGAGGACTTTCAGGATGAAGTGCCGCCGTCTTGAGGCGGAACTTAGGCAGGAGCACTTTTGCCCTCCGGCGGAGTGATTCCGCCGGGGGAACTTCACTACCGGAGGGGAAATCATTGTCATCATCATCATCACCAACAACTCTCCCATCTTGGGGAGGGCAATCTCCCTCAACATCTTCAATAGCACCATCTCCTCGCAAACCCTAGTTCATCTCTTGTGTTCAATCTTTGTACCAGAACTATAGATTGGTACTTGTGGGTGACTAGTAGTGTTGATTACATCTTGTAGTTGATTACTATATGGTTTATTTGGTGGAAGATTATATGTTCAGATCCATTATGCTATTTAATACCCCTATAATCTTGAGCACGATTATCATTTGTGAGTAGTTACTTTTGTTCTTGAGGTCACAGGAGAAATCTTGTTGCAAGTAATCATGTTAACTTGATATGTGTTCGATATTTTGATAGTATATATGTTGTGATTCCCTTAGTGGTGTCATGTGAACGTCGACTACATGACACTTCACCATACTTGGGACTAAGGGAATACATTGTGGAGTAGTTATTAGATGATGGGTTGCAAGAGTGACAAAATCTTAAACCCTAGTTTATGTGCCATTCCGTAAGGGGCTGATTTGGATCCAAAAGTTTAATGCTACGGTTAGATTTATTCTTAATACTTTTCTCGTAATTGCAGATGCTTGCGAGGGGGTTAATCATAAGTAGGAGGTTTGTTCAAGTAAGAACAACGCCTAAGCACCGGTCCACCCACATATCAAATTATCAAAGTAGCGAACACAAATCAAACCAACATGATTAAAGTGGTTAGATGAAATTCCCGTGTACCCTTTTGGCATGTCCTTTGCCTCAAAAGGATTGGGCTACCTTGCTGCACTTTTGTTACTGTACCGTTACTTACTCGTTACAAATTATCTTGCTATGAAAACTCGTTACTTATAATTTCAGTGCTTGCAGACATTACCTTGCTAAAAACTACTTGTCATTTCTGAGGGAGTCCTGGATAAGGGGGTATCCGAACAGCCGGACTATATACTTTGGCCGGACTGTTCGACTGTGAAGATACAAGACTCAAGACTTCGTCCCGTGTCCGGATGGGACTCTCCATTGCGTGGAAGACAAGCTTGGCGATCCGGATGTTAGATCTCCTTCTTTGTAACCGACTCTGTATAACCCTAGCCTCTCCGATGTCTATATAAACCGGAGGGTTTAGTCCATAGGACAAGAACAATCATAATCATAGGCTAGCTTCTAGGGTTTAGCCTCTACGATCTCGTGGTAGATCTACTCTTGTAACTCATATCATCAAGGTCAATCAAGGAAGTAGGGTATTACCTCCATCGAGAGGGCCCGAACCTGGGTAAAACATCGTGTCCCCTGCCTCCTGTTACTTTTAGCCTTAGACGCACAATTCGGGACCCCCTACCCGAGATCCGCCAGTTTTAACACCGACATTGGTGCTTCCATTGAGAGTTCCTCTGTGTCGTCGCTGCAAGGCTCGATGGCCCCTTCAATCATCAACAACAACATGGTCCAGGGTGAGACTTTCCTCCCCGGACAGATCTTCATGTTCGGCGGCTTTGCACTACGGGCCAATTCACTTGGCCATCTGGAGCAGATCGACAGCTACGCCCCTGGCCATCAGGTCAGGTTCGGAAACTTGAATTACACGGCCAATATCCGCGGAGACTTGATCTTCGACGGATTCGGGCCTACGCCAGGAGCGCCGAACAGTCATGACGAGCATGGCTTAGACCTGCTGCCAAACAATACTCGGGATATCGTACTTGCAATAGCTCCGGACCCAAATCTGGGGCAGATCGTGTCATCCGAGGACGGGCGGATGGATCCCGCCCCGGAGGCCGCATACTCCTCGACGGTAGAGCTGAACACGGACTCCACCCCCAAGGAAGTCTGTGTCTCTGAACCCCCGGACTTGTGTCCGGCTGTAGGATCCAGATTGCGCGCCCCCGAGCCCGCCGAAACTGGTTGGGCTCTGGTAATGGAGTTCACCGCTGCGGATATCTTCCAGCACTCGGCCTTTGGCGACATGCTGAATTCATTAAGTCTCTCTCTTCGTCAGGAGACTCTTGGCCGAACTATGTTCGGCTCGAGTGGGAGGCAGGCGACGAGGAAATTCGTTGCCCACCCACCACCCACTTCATTGCCACTGTTGATGATTTAACCGACGTGCTTGACTTCGACTATGAAGACATCGACGGTGTGGACGACGATGCAGGAGAAGAACAGGAACCACCGCCGACGGGGCGCTGGACAGCCACCTCCTCGCATGATATATATATGGTGGACACTCCCAAAGAAACCAATGGCGACAAAGCAATGGAGGACAACCCCTCAAGGAAGAAATCAAAGCATGGGCGTCATCGGCGCCGCTCCAAGCCCCGCGATAGCAATACCGGCACAGGAGACAAAAAACAATCCGGATGGTGCCGAAGATGAATACAATCCCAATCAGCCTGCTTTCGAGCAGGCCAAACAGGAAGACGGGCAGGTTAGCCCAGACGAACAGGCGACGGACGGATACTTGGAGGAGGACAACTACATGCCCCCCTCCAAAGATGAGGTGAGCCTCGACAACGATGAATTCGGTGTGCCTGAGGATCCTATAGAGCAGGAGCACTTCAAGCGCCAGCTTATGGCCACTGCGAGAAGCCTGAAAAAGAAGCAGCAGCAGCTCCAAGCTGATCAAGATCTGCTCACAGACAGATGGACTGAGGTCCTGGCAGCTGAGGAATATGGACTCGAGCGTCGCACAAAAGGTTACCGAAAGCACAAGTTGCTACCTCAACTCGAGGAGGAGCCCATACCACCAGCACAGGATGAGGCTGATCGGCCACCTCGTGGCCGGGATAAAATGGCATATCAGGCCGAATATCAGCCCGCATCCCCACGCCAATACACTACGGCCCGGGACAATAGGCAGGACCTGCAAGACATGCTGGAAAACAAAGCATGTCAGCCAAGATCGATCTACGGATCACGAGGCCGTGCCCCAACACATGACGATGATCGTCATGCCGGATACACTATCAACAAGTCCGGCCGGGCCGAACATAGCCGACCAGACTTATTCGAACTGCATAGCAACATAGCCCGGCACAGAGGCGCCGCACACCCCCTATGCTTCACTGACGAAGTAATGGATCACGAATTCCCAGAAGTGTTTAAACCCGTAAACATCAACTCATACGACGGCACAACAAACCCCGCGGTATGGATCGAAGATTTCCTTCTCCACATTCACATGGCCCATGGTGACGATCTACATGCCATCAAGTATCTTCCCCTTAGACTCAAAGGACCGGCCCGACATTGGCTAAATAGCCTGCCGGCAAATTCCATCAGCAGTTGGGAAAACCTGGAGGACGCGTTCCTCGACAACTTCCAAGGCACTTACGTGCGACCACCGGATGCTGATGACTTGAGTCACATTACCCAACAGCCCGGAGAGTCAGCCAGGAAATTCCGGACTCGGTTCCTAACTAAAAAGAACCAAATTATCGACTGTCCGGACGCCGAAGGCTTGGCGGCCTTTAAGCATAATATCCGCGATGAGTGGCTCGCCCGACACCTCGGCCAAGAAAAACCGAAGTCCATGGCAGCTCTCACGACACTCATGACCCGCTTTTGCACGAGCGAGGACAGCTGGTTGGCTCACAGTAGCACCATGCCAATAAACTCCGGCACATCAGATGTCCGCGACAATAATGGCAAGCCATGGCGCAACAGACATAAGCGTCGTAACAATGGCGACAACACTGAAGACATGACAGTTAGCACCGGATTCAGTGGCTCAAAATCCGGTCAGCAGAAAAAGGCGTTCAAAAGAAACAATGCGGGATCATCCAGTCTGGACCGCATACTTGATCGCTCGTGCCAAATTCATGGCACCCCTGATAAGCCAGCCAACCACACTAACAGAGATTGTTGGGTGTTCAAACAGGCCGGCAAGATAAATGCTGAAAACAAGGACAAGGGGCTGCACAGCGACGATGACGGTAAACATGATCTATGCCACCCACATTCCCAAATGGGAACGAAAGCGAGCACTAAGGGACGTCTATGCGATGGAGCCAGTCGCCCCAAAGTTCAACCCATGGTCAGCCTGTCCGATCACTTTTGATCGTAGGGACCACCCAACCAGCATCCGTCACGGCGGTTCAGCCACATTGGTCCTTGACCCAATCATCGACGGATTCCACCTTACGCGAGTCCTTATGGACGGTGGCAGTAGCCTGAACCTTCTTTACCAGGACACAGTGCACAAAATGGGCATTGATCCTTCGAGGATCAAGCCCACCAAAACCACCTTCAAAGTTGTAATTCCAGGAGTAGAGGCCCGTTGTATGGGCTCCATAACACTGGAAGTGGTCTTCGGATCCCCGGATAACTTCCGAAGTGAGGAGTTAATCTTTGATATCGTCCCTTCCCGTAGTGGCTATCATGCACTACTCGGACGAACCGCATTCGCTCGATTCAATGTGGTACCACACTATGCATACCTCAAGCTCAAGATGCCAGGACCTCGCGGGGTTATAATGGTCAATGGAAACACAGACCACTCTCTCCGTACAGAAGAGCACACTGTGGCCCTCGCGGCAAAAGTACAAAGCAGCCTTCTCCGGCAGACCGCCAATTCGGTGACAACAACCCCGAGCTCCGTCAAGCGAGTCCGGAGTACTCTGCAACAGGATCGCTAGGCACGCCAAGAGCATGACTAGTAGTCCGGCCTCCACCCTAGCCCCATCCAGGTAGCATTTGTGCCACGCGTACACAATTACGCACTTAAAATACCATGGGCATAGGCGGAGGCGCAATGGTGATGCGGTCTACTGTGCGGTTCAACCGCGACAAGACCCGCATACTTTAAATAACCTGCTTTCTCTTTCAGGACCCTACTTTCGGGCATCCCCTTCAGAGAGTCAGATCATCGGACTCATCAAAGGAGGGAAAACCAAGGAGGCAAAAGGCTTTGCGCACAACGGGAATACCCACGTGGTATCTGTCAATGATTGTTATACCTGTTTTACATACCCGCATGCGGCCCGCCCCTGGATAGGACATGTCAAATAGTCCTATTTGTTCTACTTAACGCATTAATTGTACACATGCGCTTGGACGTATTATTTAAATAACAAAGGGAAATAATATATAGCGTCAGCTTATTATTCCTATCCGCACATTTTCCCTAAAAATGTTTATTTAATATCGCATCCGTACACTTTGGTACGTTCAGTTTGCCAGGGGCTTCTTATGGTGCCCCATAATACGGCAAGATAAGTCCGAACACTTTCGACAGTGCGGCACCCCGAACTTATAGCATTATATGCATCAGCTCGGAATCATGTCTTGGGTAAATAGTTGGGTTTGCCCGGCTCCTTTGTTTTGGTACCTTACGTTCCGTTATATCAGCTAAGGTAGCATAGAGAGAACTACTGCAATTGTGTCCCGGTTCCTCTGGACGAGCACCTCAGTAGAGAAAGCCGATAAGTCACTGTCATGATGCGGTGAGAGCTGGTCGCTGTTCGAGAGGTATTAAATCCTTAAAGATTTTTTTCGCTTCAGGCGAGGAATCGGCCTTGTCCGATTTAGGCGTGTATAGTGCCCCAATTCAGTTTTCCGAGTTCTAGGGGCTTCGCCGAAACTTAAAATTGTAGACTTCTATGGATAAGTGAGAGTTATAAAGCTGCATAGTCTGATTGCCTTGTTCGTTGGGGTGAACACCTCCTTCAAGGACCAAAAATTTGGATAAAGAGTGTTTGAGTTTTCCAAGAACACCCCAGTACTATTTACGTGGGGGCGGAAGCCGACGACTAGCCTACTTTCAGAAATTTATAAATAGCCGCACAAAAGGTAATATTTTAAATCAACAAAGCGCCATATAGTGCAAACGAACTAGTTTTCATATTACAAAGACGACATGAGTACATTCACTCAAAGATTACGTCCTTGGTACATTCATCGGCCATGAGGCGAGCGCCTTTCATAACGCCATCATAATATTTCTCAGGGTAGCGATGCGCCTTGTCCTCCGGTGGTCCATCCTTCACCAGCTTCTCTGCATCCAGCTTGGCCCAATGCATCTTCGCACGGCCAAAGGCCCGACGGGCACCCTCAATACAAATTGATTGCTTGATAACTTCGAGCCGCGGACAGGCATTTACTATCCGCTTTATAAGGCCGAAGTAGCTGTCGGGCAGGGGCTCACCAGGCCACATCCAGACTATTAAGTCCTTCATGGCCACTTCGGCCGCCCTATGGAGTTCAACCAACTGCTTCAGTTGGTCACTTAGAGGCATTGGGTGTTCGGCTCCATCATACTGGGACCAGAACAGCTTCTTCGTTGAGCTCCCCTCTTCGGCACGGTAGAACTCCGTGTCATCCGATATGCTGCGTGGCAGATCTGGGAATGCCCCTGGAGAGCTCCGAATTCGGGTAAGTAAAAGAAATGTCTCCTCCACATGCCTTCTTTGCATAATGAATGCCTTACCCGCCGCTATCTTCTTGGCACCGATTTCGCCGCCTTTTGGGCTTCGCCCTGGCGTCTTCGATCAAGGGCCTTCGCAAGCTCAGACTCTTTCGTCTTGAAGTCACGCTCCAAGGACTCGAACTACTTGCCGAACTGCTGGAGCTCTTGTTGTACCTCGCCCACCCTAGCATCTTGCTTTTCACGCTCAATACGCTTCATGACCGCCTTGTCTTCAGCCTCGGATAGCGCTCTCTTTAGGGTTGCCACTTCGGTCGTGGCCCCTATTAAAAAATCATAATGCTTTTTGTTAGCGTCGCCAATTTTTTCTCCTCTATATGACACGTGAACAGGGTATCACTTACCTTTGTTCTCTTCGAGCTGCCTCTTCGTGAGGCCGAGCTCCTCTTCGGCCTGCTTCAGGTCCCGTTCGAGTCCGGCGACCTCTGCTGTACGGGCAGCAGCGGCAAGTAGCACCGCCTGCTTATTCGCATAGACACATACTGTTAGATTCCTGCGGTTTAAAGTTGACCCTCCATTTGGCTTTTCTTTCCGAACACCAAACAGAGTATCAGGGGCTACTATCTATTGGGTGATAATTTCTCACACTTTTGATTACTTACCTCAAAGCCTATCAGGAGGCTGGTGCAGCCTTTGGTCAATCCGCTTTTAGCGGACCGAACCTTCTGAATCATCGTACTCATAAGAGTACGGTGCTCTTCATCCATGGAGGCGCCGCGAAGCACTTCCAGCAGACTATCCGACGCCTCTGGTGCAACGGAGGTCATCGGCACGGCCGGCTCGTCCTCCCTAGCGAGGGGCTGCCTACCCGAATCCGGAAACTTTGGAAGTTCCGGTGCAGTGTCCGGCTGGGGGCCCAACTTGCTGCGGCTCTCGTCAGCATAATCTATGGGGATCTTACTCCCCATGTGCCCGACGTCTGGAATGTCTCCTTGGGGCGTCTCCAGAGCCACCTCCCCCTGCTCTGGTACCCTTTGGGACCGCACCTCCGTGTCATCCGCAGGCCGAGGGGAGGTGGCCGTCGGCAGCGAATTCATTGCTGAATCGCTCAGAGACCCATCCGAAGAGGATACCTTGGGATGGGCCTGGCCGGACTGCATATGCGTGTTCGGCGTTATAACAAACTATGAAGCTAAGTCGCACTAAAAGTATTACGTAGTGCGGATACTTACGATCTTGCCAGGGGCTTGCTCCTGGGTAGCCACTCCTTCTCGCTATAGGCGGCAGTTGTGGAGTGGTCTGAAGGAAGGGTTCATCCCTTCTTGGACCCTTCGGCCTCCCCGAAAAGGGTGGCCTTCCTCTTCTCCCCCCTCGTTTTCTGGGAGAGGGTTTTCCTCCTCCTCCTCCTAGTTGTCGTTGGAGGAGTGCGCCCCAGTGTCTTGGGACGATGAGTCCGGCACCACATTGCGCCAGGAACTTCTTCTGGTCCCCGTGGCCTTTTTCTTGGCCTTCTTCTCAGGCACCTACAGGGTGTCGGAGCCTGCATCTCCGTCAGGAGTTCGTCTGCTGGGTCCTCAGGCAACAGAGCCGGACAGTCGATCCGCTCCGCCGTCGCCACATATTCCTGTCAAAATCAGCACAGTGGCCTAGGTTTCTCCCACGAATATACTAAGGAAAGGCACATCTTGCAAAATGTAGAATGCTTACCGCATTGGCCTGGCGCCTGGCGCTGAGTCCGTGATCCTCGGAGGTGGGGGGAGTAACTTTGCTGGCCTTGAACAACACCTTCAAGGTGTCTTTGTGCGTCGTGTCAAAGAGCTCTTGCAGTGTCTGGTGTTGGGCCGCGTCGAACTCCCACAGGTTGAATGCCCGTCTCTGGCACGGGAGAATCCGGTGAAATAGCATGACGTGGACCACATTAACCAGCTTGATATTATTGGTTATCATGTTTTTGACGCAGTTCTGGAGTCCGGTCAGCTCCGCGGATGCGCCCCAGGCCAGGCCCTTCCTCTTCCAGGAAGTGAGCCACACAGGGATGACAGATCGGAATTCAGGGGCCGCCACCCAGTTGGCATCACGCGGCTCGGTGATATAGAACCACCCCGATTGCCAACCCTTCACGGTCTCCGCAAAGGAGCCTTCGAGCCAGGTGACGTTGGACATCTTGCCCACCATGGCGCCACCGCACTCCACCTGCTGGCCGACCACTATCTTTGGCTTTACATTGAAGATCTTTAGCCACAGGCCAAAGTGGGGCCTGATGCGGAGAAAGGCCTCGCACACGACGATAAACGCCGAGATGTTAAGGCTGAAGTTAGGGGCTAGATCATGAAAATCCAGCCCGTAATAGAACATGAGCCCGCGGACAAATGGGAGGAGGGGGAATCCCAGTCCGTGGATGAAGTGGGCGAGGAACACGACCCTCTCATGGGGTCCCGGAGTCGGAATAATCTGCCCTGCATCCGGGAGCTGGTGCGCGATATCTGCGGCCAAGTATCCGGCCGCCCAAAGCTTCGTGATGTGCTCCTCCTTGACGGTGGAGGCCACCCACTTGCCTCTCGCTCCAGACATGTTTGGCTGTGCGAAGAAGGCGAGAACTAGGGCGCTGGAGCTCGAGGGTGTGAGAATGGATGAGCAAAGGAGGAAGAAGGCATGGGTGAAAATGGGAGATCCTTATCCCTTAATAGAGGTGGCGAAAACGGTGCGCCTCCCCGCTTGCCTGAGGAAATCGCTTATTTTCCAAGTGCCACGATTGGGTTACCCCGTATTGATGAGGATCCCATGATAAGGGGACATGATCTCTGCTTCGACAAGACGTGCCGAGGAAACCGCCTCGCAATATGTGCAGTGGCTGGTTGTGGGAAAACGGTTCGAATAATGACTTGACCATGGTGTGACGTCACGTTATCTAAAGTTGTCAGCATATTATATTTGTGGAATATTGTTCTCTCTACGGTGGAACGCGGAAATTATCTTACAGAGCCGGACACGATCCTTAATCTACTTTGGAGTATTCGGAGATGGAACCCCCCTTGCAATGACGAAGACAATCGACGCGCCAGACTCATCGTCATTGATGCCTGGTTCAAGGGCTACTGAGGGAGTCCTGGATAAGGGGGTATCCGGACAGCCGGACTATATACTTTGTCCGGACTGTTGGACCATGAAGATACAAGACTCAAGATTTCGTCCCGTGTCCGGATGGGACTCTCTTTTGCGTGGAAGACAAGCTTGGCGATCCGGATGTTAGATCTCCTTCTTTGTAACCAACTCTGTATAACCTAGCCCCCTCCGGTGTCTATATAAACCGGAGGGTTTAGTCCGTAGGACAAGAACAATCATAATCATAGGCTAGCTTCTAGGGTTTAGCCTCTATGATCTCGTGGTAGATCTACTCTTGTAATACTCATATCATCAAGATCAATCAAGCAGGAATTAGGGTATTTGCTCCATCAAGAGGGCCCGAACCTGGGTAAAACATCGTGTCCCCTGCCTCCTGTTACCATTAGCCTTAGACGCACAGTTCGGGACCCCCTACCCGAGATCCGTCGGTTTTGACACCAACAATTTCCTTCTGCTCCTCCTTGGGTTCGACACTCTTACTTATCAAAAGGACTACGATTGATTCCCTATACTTGTGGGTCATCAAGGCTCTTTTTTGTCATTGTTGCCGGGGAGTGAACTGCTCTTGGTAAGTGGAAATCGGTAAGGAAAAATTATTACTACGTGCTGAAATTTATTGTCACTTGCTACTATGGAAAACAACCCTTTGAGGGGTTTGTTCGGGGTATCTTCACCTCTACCGAAACCATAATTATTTAGCCCTCAACCTACTGCACCTACTAAAAATATTGGTTATGAAATTCCTTCCGGTATGATAGAACAACTACTAGCTAATCCTTATGCAGGAGATGGAACCGAACATCCTGATATGCACTTGATATATGTGGAGGAAATTTGTGCATTATTTAAGCTTGCAGGTTTACCCAGAGATGAAGCTAAGAAGAAGGTTTTCCCTTTATCTTTGAAGGGAAAAGCATTGGCATGGTATAGGCTATGCGATGACATTGGAACTTGGAATCGGAATTGATTGAAATTGGAATTCTCACAAAAAAAATTATCCTATGCATCTAGTTCATCATTATCGGAATTATATATATAATTTTTGGCCTCGTGAAGGAGAAAGTATCGCTCTAGCTTGGGGAGGCTTAATTCAATGTTATATTCATGCCCCAACCATGAGTTCTCAAGAGAAATTATAATTCGGAATTTTTATGCTCGGCTTTCTCATGATGATCGATCCATGCTCGATACTTCTTGTACTTGTTCATTTATGAAGAAGACTATTGACTTCCGGTGGGATCTTTTAGAAAGAGTTAAATGCAACTCTGAAGATTGGGAATTTGACGGAGGTAAAGAGTCGGGTATTAAGCTCAAGTATGATTGTGTTAAATCTTTTATGAATACCGATGCTTTTCGAAAGTTTAGCACTAAATATGGACTTGACTCTGAGATAGTAGCCTCATTTTGTGAATCATTTGCTACTCATGTTGATCTACGCAAGGAGAAGTGGTTTAAATATCACCCACCTATCAAAGAAGAAATTAAAGAACCGGTAATAGCTAAAGATGAAACTATTATTTATAATGTTGATCCAGTTGTTCCTACTGCTTATATTGAAAAACCACCTTTCCCTGTTAGGATAAAGGAACGTGCTAAAGTCTCAACTATGGTCAACAAAAGTTATATTAGAACTTCCAAACCTGCTGGAAAAATCAAAGTAGAACCTAGTGTTGCTATGGTTAAAGATCTCCTAGTTGAAAACATAGATGGGCATGTTATTTGCTTCTGTGATGAAGCTGCTAGAATTGCCAAACCCGATGAAAAAGATAAACATAGACCCGTTGTTGGCATGCCTCTTGTCTTTGTTAAAATAGGAGATCACGGTTATCATGGTTTATGCGACATAGGTGCTAGCATGAGTGCTATTCCTTTTACCTTATATCAAGAAATTATGAATGATATAGCGCTGAAATAGAAGACATAGATGTTACTATTAAACTTGCTAATAGAGACACCATCACACCACTTGGGATTGTTAGAGATGTTGAAGTCTTGTGTGGGAAAATAAAATACCCTACTGATTTTCTTATTCTTGGTTCCCCACAGGATGACTTTTGTCCCATTATCTTTGGTAGACCTTTCTTGAACACCGTTAATGCTTAAATAGATTGCGAGAAGCAAATAGTCGGTGTTAGTTTTGGTGATGAGTCTAGTTTAGTAGAAATAATCATAAGAAAGAATTGTCTAGTAAGGATGAAATGATTTGTCTTGCTTCTATTGCTGTGCCTCCTACTGATCCTCTAGAACAATATTTGCTAGACCATGAAAATGATATGCATCTGCATGAAAGAAATGAAATAGATAAAAATTTCTTTGAATGACGCCCTCTACTTAAACACAATTTGCCTATTGGAACTCTAGGAGGTCCTCCTCCACCTAAAGGTGACACTATGTTTGAATTAAAACAATTGCCAGACACTTTGAAATATGCTTATCTTGATGAGAAAAAGATATATCCTATTATTATTAGTGCTAACCTTTCAGAACATGAAGAAGAAAGATTACTAAAGGTTCTGAAGAAGCACCGAGCTGCTATTAGATATACTCTTGATGATTTAAAGGGCATTAGTCCCACTTACTGTCAGCACAAAATTAATACGGAGCCTGATGCTAAACCTGTTATTGATCACCAATGACATTTAAATCCAAAAATGAAAGAAGTGGTAAGAACTAAAATATTGAAGCTTCTGGAAGCAGGTATAATCTATCCCATAGCTGATAGTAGATGGGTAAGTCCCGTTCATTGTGTCCCTAAAAAGGTGGTATTACTGTTGTTCCTAACGATAAAAATGAACTTATTCAACAAAGAATTGTCACTGGCTATAGAATGGTAATTGATTTAGAAAATTAAATAAAGCTACTAGAAAAGATCATTAACCTCTGCCTTTTATTGATCAAATGTTAGAAAGATTGTCAAAGCACACAAATTTTTGTTTCCTTGATGGATATTCTGGTTTTTCTCAAATACATGTCTCGCAACCTAATCAAGAGAAAACCACCTTTACTTATCCTTCTGGAACTTATGCTTATAGACATATGCCTTCTGGTTCATGCAATGCACCTTCTACCTTTCAAAGATGTATGATTGTTATATTATCTGACTTTTGTGAAAAGATTGTTGAGGTTTTCATGGATGATTTTTCTGTTTACGGAACTTCTTTTGATGATTGCTTAAGCAACCTTTATTGTGTTTTGCAGAGATGTGAGCAAACTAATCTTGTCTTGAATTGGGAGAAGTGCCACTTTATGGTTAATGAAGGTATTGTCTTGGGACATAAAATTTCTAAATGAGGTATTGAGGTGGATAAAGCTAAAGTTGATGCAATTGAGAAAATGCCATGTCCTAAAGATATCAAAGGTATTCGTAGTTTCCTCGGTCACGTTGGTTTCTATATGAGGTTTATTAAAGACTTCTCTGAAACTTCTAGGCCTCTTACAATTTTTTTACAAAAGGATGTTCCATTTGCTTTTGATGATGATTGTGTATAAGCCTTTGAAACACTTAAGAAAGCCTTCATTTTTGTACCTATTTGTTCAACCACCTGATTGGAACTTGCCTTTTGAAATTATGTGTGATGGTAGTGATTATGCTGTTGGTGTTGTTCTAGGACAAAGAGTTGATAAGAAATTAAATGTTATTCATTATGCTAGTAAAACTATAGACATTGCTCAACGAAATTATGCTACTACTGAAAAAGAATTTTTAGTAGTGGTGTTTGCTTGTGATAAATTTAGATCTTACATTGTTGATTCTAAAGTGATTGTTCACACCGATCATGCTGCTAAAAAATACCTTCTGGAAAAGAAAGATGCTAAACCTAGACTCATTAGGTGGGTTCTCTTGCTACAAGAATTTGACTTACATATCATAGATAGAAAAGGAGTTGAGAACCCCGTAGCTGATAACTTGTCTAGGTTAGAAAATATTCTTGATGACCCACAACCTATTAATGATAGTTTTCTTGATGAACAATTAGCTGCAATAAATGTTTCTCTTAGCACTCCTTGGTATGCTGACTATGCTAATTACATTGTTGCTAAATACATACCGCCTAGCTTCACATACCAACAAAGGAAAAAGTTCTTCTATGATTTAAGACATTACTTTTGGGATGACCCACATCTTTATAAAGAAGGGGTAGATGGTATTATTAGAAGTTGTGTACCTGAGCATGAACAGGAACAAATCCTACGGAAATGTCACTCCGAAGCTTATGGAGGACATCATGCGGGAGATAGAACTACTCACAAGGTATTGCAATATGGATTTTATTGGCCTACCCTCTTCAAAGATGCCCGTAAGTTTGTTTTATCTTGTGATGAATGTCAAAGAATTGGAAACATTGGTAAGCGTCAAGAAATGCATATGAATTATTCACTTGCTGTTGAACCATTTGATGTTTGGGGATTTGATTACATGGGACCTTTAACTTCCTCTAATGGGTATACACGTATTTTGGTTGCTCTTGATTATGTTACTAAGTGGGTAGAAGCTATTACAACTAGTAGTGCTGATCACAACACCTCTATTAAAATGCTTAAGGAAGTCATTTTCCCAAGGTTTGGAGTCCCTAGATATTTAATGACTAATGGTGGTCCACACTTTATTCATGGTGCTTTCCGTAATATGCTTGCTAAATATGATGTTAATCATAGAATTGCATCACCCTATCATCCTCAGTCTAGTGGTCAAGTTGAACTTAGCAATAGAGAAATAAAGTTAATATTACAAAAAACTGTCAATAGGCCCAAAAGAATTGGTCTAAGAAATTAGATGATGCAATTTGGGCCTATAGAACATCATATAAAAATCATATGGGTATGTATCCATATAAAATGGTTTATGGAAAAGCTTGTCATTTGCCTCTTGAGTTAGAACATAAAGCATTTTGGGCAATAAAAGAACTCAATTATGGTTTCAAACTTGCTGGGGAAAAGAGGTTATTTGATATTAGCTCACTAGATGAATGGAGAACCCAAGTTTATGAAAATGCCAAGTTATTTAAAGAAAAAGTTAAATGATGGCATGATAAAAGAATCCAAAAGTGTGAGTTCAAGGTTGGAGAGTATGTTCTTTTGTCCAACTCTCATTTCAGATTCTTTGTAGGCAAACTCCTCTCCAAATAGGAAGGACCCTATGTTATCGCGGAGGTTTAACGATCTGGAGCAATCAAAATAAATAATGCCGAAGGTACTAACCCGAAGGTTGTTAATGGGCAACAAATAAAACATTTTATCTCAGGCATGCCCATTAATGTTGAAAGCAATATTATCCAAAGTATAACACCAGAAGAACACATAAAAGAACCCTTCCAGAACACTCCAGAATCATGAAAAAGAGGAGGTACGTGGTAAGTAAACGGACTCTGAAAATCTGCAAAAATATTTTCTGACTGGTTTGGAATATAACAAAAAATAGGAAAATAAGAAATAACCAGGAAGGCACCCCTCATGGGCACAAGACACCAGGGTGCGCCTGGCAGCTAGGCGCGCCCAGGTGGGTTGTGCCCACCTCGGGTACTTTCCGGACTCCTTTTTCTTCCGTTTGCTTGTTTCCCCAGATAAAAAATCTTTATATACCCCCCAAACCTATTGACCACCGTATCACGGAGAAATCTTATGTTTTCTTTTTCTTGTTGTTTTCAGTCAGATATGTTAAGCCATGCATCATGTCTTCTTCCTCCTCCAACAACGTGGAAGAGGATGCTTGGTTGATGAAGATCGAGCTGAAGAGAGAAGAGCCCGTAGAAGCCGTCAAAGGGGGCAAGAGCAAGGAGGCTACAGGAGATCAAGCGCCGGTGGTTGAGCAAGCCTTGCTTGCCGACGAAGAAGAAGAAGATATCCTTAAACCTTATTATGATCATCTCAGCCCCAGTGAGATCGAAGCCTTTCGGATCATCGAAACGGTTCGTGTGCAAAATAAATATCTCACCCGTGAAAATATTCTGTTGCAAGAGCACATCATAGCCCTCCATAGGGTCATCCATAGATTGGAGAATCTCTTGATCATGAAGGACAGGATCGCTACCACTTCATCACCACGACCTCCTTCTTCATCACCAAAAAAATTGAGTATCGGGTATGGGCACTCCCCTTGGCTTGTGGCAAGCTTGGGGGAGGTGCCCCGGTATCGTATCATCTCCACTATCTTTTGCCTTTACTTGCCTTAGTCCGATCTGTAGTTGTCTTTTGCTTTAGATGAATACAAGTTTAGTTCGGACCTTTCTTTTCAAGAGTTTGCTTAGTGATCTATCTTTGTAATCGTGCGCGAGATATGTAATAAAGTTTAGTTTGAGTTTTATTTTCCTTACTTTCTTGTTCAATAGAAAGAAAGGAAATAAATGAAAAATATCATATGCTAATCTTATGGTAAGTGATGACATCACATAAGGAAGAGTATAAGTAGAAAATTCTATTGGAGATTGACAAACATAACATTGGTCAATGATGCAATTCATGAAAGAATTAATAAGGGAAGAGAATATTTACATGCAAATATACTATCTTGGACATCTTTTGTGATTGTGAGCCCCCATCAAAATATTATATGCCAAAATTGTTGACGTTAGACAAGGAAGACAACATAATGATGTATGTTTGTTCATATTCACATAGAAGTTATATTGTCATAGATCCTTCAACATGTGGTGCTTGCCCCCCATTTTTGCTAGCCAAAAATTTCGCACTAAGTAGAGATACTACTTGTGCATCTAAAACCCCCTAAACCCAAATCTTATTTTGAAGAGTCCACCATACCTACCTAAGGATCGAGTAAGATCCTTCAACTAAGTTGCCATCGGTGCAATAGGGCAATAAAAATTGCTTCTAAAAGTGTCAGATCATTTAGTGTAAGAGAAAATTGAGCGTTGTACGAACTTGTGATGGCAAAGAATAAAAGCGACAGACTGCATAATAAAGTTTGCTATCACAAGGGGCAATATAACGTGACATTCTTTTGCACTAAGGGATTGAGCATACAAACAAAAAGCGCATGGCAACCTGTCACACCCTGCATTTTGTAGCATTTCATTTTCATTAATAAAGCATGAAAATTTGGACCAACAAAAACCTTTTGCATTATTTGGCTTTTATTTGGAGTTGGTTTTCTCTCTGTGCTTCTTTTCAAGTGCTTCTTAAGGTCAACTACTCTACCCTCTATATTTCATCTCCTTGCCCCAAACTCCTGCCCAATGACCATGCCATGTGCTTAGTGCAGTATGGAATTTTCTTACAAAATAATTTGGCCGAAAGTATTTTTAAAATTAGTTTTCCAAAACCCCTGAATTGAGGTTTGCAATTTGCAAGTACTTGATTAAGGGCAGTAAAATCTTTCCAAAAATATATTTGACTCCTATTAGATATAGGATACCCGAAACCACAAAAATATAATTTTAGAAGTTGTTTTACTATTTTATTTAAAAAGCTTTTTTTAAGGCCAGAAATGGTCTTTAATAGGGAAAATTTATTTTATTGTTTTAAAAATATTTGACAAAAATTAGGGAGACTCAGTGGACATATATTTTCCATATATAAGAGTTTCAACACATGGTCATGTTCAAAATATTGGTCAAATCCCTCAAAAACCCTTCCTGGATATTTCAAGCTTTTGAAATATTTACAAAGGAAGTATTCTCCAAAAATTCCAAGAAAATTCTATCATGTCACATATGACATATTTGGTGATCTTGCCAAGTCTCATGTCTTGGAGAACAAGATAACATCATCAAATCCCCTCAAAACCACTTCTGTCCATTTTGAAGTTTGAGCAACTTTACATTGCCAAACATGTCCAAATGTTCTCAAACCTTGTGAACATGCTAAAATGGTCTAATAATTCATCTAGACCAAATGGCACAAGTTGGAGAACAAGTTAACTTGATCAAAGTGCCCCAAAACCATTCTTGTCCAGAACCAATTTTGAACAACTCTACATTGGAAACTTTCTCTCCCTGATTCCATCTTTTGTGAGCATGATCACATGATCAAATGGGGACACTAAACCAAGTGGTGCATCAAGGAGAACATATTTTCATGACTAAATCTTGGAAAACCCATTTCTGTTCATTTCTAGGGTTTACCAAAGTTGCATTGTCAACTTTCTTCAACTGAGCTCCAAATTGGTGGAAGGCCCTAATTATATGTGTCATTTCACCCTGTGGAGCCTCATGACAAATGGGAATCATATTCTTGCCCAAACCAACATCAAACACCTTCTGGCATTTTGCAAAAATCACTATTTTGACCCCTTCCACTATTCTTGGGGAGCTCAACTTTTTGCCACAACCTCTCCTGACCATCTCCTACCTCCAGTAACTCTCCTCCTTCAATAGCTCAATTATTTGGGGGTAAAACCCATCCCTTTCTCTCTCTGTTTACCCATGGCAACTCCTCCTCTCTCTCTCTCCTTTCTATATGCAGCGCCCCACCTAGCTCCTGACCACTCTAGAGCATCCAAGGAAGCTCCAAGACACAAGTGGACATGCCCCTGACCTTTTAAAATGGCCATGCCGGCCATTTGCACGCTCTGAGCGCTTCTGATCAGGCGCCTCCCGACTCAGTAGCCGCCCCCAACCGCCTCCGCCACCTCGGGCCTCCCAAAGATGTCTCACGAGGCCGCCTCGGCGTCGGGACACGGCAAGCTGTCGGCCCTTTCCTCCCTCGCCTCCTTATCCCTCCACGAAGCTCACCCGAAGCGTCCATGGACGCTGCCCACGGTGCACCACGGCCACGCCTATTTAATGCACCCTCGAACTCTCTCTCGCCTCTGTTGGACCCTCTCTCTCCGTGCACCTCCCGGACAGCCTCCCCTCCTTCTCGTGCTCCAAAGACCTCCCATGGCCGGAGAGCCGCCACGACCGCCGCCGATTCGGGCACCACAGCCCCTCTCTATTCTCCCTACCCACTCCAAGACTCGTCACCACCATCACAAAGCCCCCATCGCCTCCACTCTTCCCCGGACGCCCTGCGCCGGCCGGCAATGGCCGATGGCATCCTCCGCCGTGGCGAAGGCCCGCCCCCTCCGAGGAAACGGTGCCCGTGGTGTGGCATCCGGATCGCGCGCTTCCCGAAAGCACGCCGATGGCTGGATCACCGAAACGGTGGCCGTAGCGCCGGCGCTCGCCGTCGACGCCTCCTCTCTCTCCGTCGCGACATGCTGGAGGTTGGGGACGAGCCTGCCAGCAGGCCCCGCGTGTCGGTCGGCCAACGAGAGTGAGATGTCGACGGGTGGGCCCCATTCATTAAGTGGAACGGGCTCACTGTCGCCGCCGCGCCGGGAAGGCGATTCCGTGAGTGCGCCTCCTGCGTCGACAGTGTGCGCGTGGCCGAGTAGCTGGGCCGGCCCGTTGCCTATCTCGCGCCTTGTGCGCATGATAAGGGTAAAGCCCCCATTTCCTTTTTCTTTTTCCTAGTAGACTTCAAAAATCCATAAAAAGATCAAATCAAGTCCAAATTTGATGATTCAAATTTCTAGTAGCTCATAAAATCATGATCTATCTCATGGTGCAACTTGCACATTTTTCCAGAAACTTTTTCTTCACAAACATTTATCAAATCTTGTTTTTCCTATTTCTGTGATAAACTTTAGAAAATCACAGAGAGCACAATATTGATCCAAATGCCATGATTCCAATTCCTAGATGAATCTAAGCTCATAACCTAGTTTATGAACATTTTTGTTGATACTTTCTGTACCACATAAATTATTGAGCCATTTCTTCATATTTATCAGCTTTGCAAATTCATAGGAAATTCATTTGAACTCCAAATCCAGTGAAACCAATTCCTAGATGCTTCTAAAATCATCCTTTGTTAAATGGGTGCCTTTGCTCATTTTTCAAAATAATATTTCCGTACACTTCTAGCAAATCCATAAATCTCTTGATTCCATCATATTGAAATGTTCAGAGATGTCCATTGATCCACTTCCAATGAAATCACTTTGGTCATTCCTCATATGACCAGAGGTATCCAATAAAAGTCAACTTCACATTTTTAGAGCACATTTATTCTTGCCTTGTTGTGTTGCTTATTGTGTTTGTTTCCGACGTTAGTTGGCGAAGTAGACGGAGTACTTGGAGAAGGACCGGAAGATTTCAAGACTCTGATGAACCAGGCAAGCAGCCCTTTGACCATGTCTATGAAACCCCTTTTTATGCATGTCATATATAGCTCTTTATTATTGTTGCATCGGAATCATGGTGAGATGGTGAACCACGAGGGTTGGTTGCCTCTGTTATTTTCTCGTTGATACTTGCATTGTGCATGGCCCTACCTTCTTATGAGGGTTATGCCGGTGGGAGTAGATAGGATGCTAAGTAGTTGCTACGCAAAAAGGGACGGGTTTATGCATGGTGAAGGAGACAAAGCTTTTTCAAAAGACTTTTCGAAAACCCCGTCGGGTGCCACTTATGCCCGAGGGAGATGATGAGATGGGTTACCACTTGAGGACGAAGTGGTGCGCCAAGGAAAGTGTGTGTTGTTTTTCAAAACAGATTGGTCGGAGTTGCGATCGTTATTCCAACCTTACATGCGCAACCACTCTACCCTTATATGGGAAAGGGCATTGTTGAGTACCTAGTCCGATACTAGCTTGGGGCCCGCATTACTAGTGACGGGGGAGAGTTGGTGCTCTCTCTCGGGACGGGGTCGTGCCAGGTAGGGCGGCCATGTCTGTTTTACAAAGACCGGCACACCGCTGGTACCCGTGCTTGTGGTATGTGATGAATATGGGAGCGAGGCTCCACACCCTTATGATGTGAAATGTTGGGCACGGGGATTACTACCAATCGAGTGGACTCCATGTTAGTGTCGTCTAGGGAAAGGTAGTGATCGGTGCTTACCCCGGTACTTGAGGTACCGCTGGTCGTGGATGACACGAAGTTCCCGGATCTAGTGGGTAAAGTGTGCAACCTCTGCAGTGTAAAACTATTCGAATAGCCGTGTCCACGGTCATGGATAGTTGGGTAACCGCTCTTGGGCTACGCCCACTTGTTTTCAAACCCAGCGTGTGTGATGATGGAATGACTTGGGTCAAGTCAAAGGACTTGACACGATCGAGCTGGGTTAGTGCCCACTGCTTATGATAAATGGGTTGGTGCCCACTCTATTTATGTTGATATCTGTAACCTGTCCTCATGGTTACTTGAATTCTCTTGATGCATGCTTTATAGGATGTTGAACATGTCATTGCACTCAAAACTAGCTTTATGCAAAATTTACCTATGTCATGCATTGTTGTACCTTGAACCAAAACCTGGTTGCTTAAGTAGTACATTCAAAGTACTCATTGGCTTGCCACGGTTATTTAATTGACCGGGCATGGAAGAACCGGAGTTCAAGAAGAGTTCTTTGGAGACGATCATGCTAACGCTTCCCGGTGTAATGCCCGTAGGGTTAAGGCGATGGCATGGGTTCTACTTATCGACGATTTATTTCCGCTGCTTATGTTTCATTTGATGTTCAGCCCTTAAGGCTTTATTGATGTAAGACTTGACCATAATGGTCACAATTTGTGTAAGACGGTATGTATGGATGTAAGACTCTTGTTATTCAGCTTCGTGTTCAAGTGAGCATTGATCTCCGGGATCATCAGACACGCAGCATTCGGTGATCACGACTTGTGAGTCGGGTCCCCACGGAGCTGGTATCGAGCCATCCCGACCGTAGGAAGCCTTAGTTAGCATGGTCGTTAGTTAGGTAAAACTGTTTCCAAAACTACTACTAGTTTTCCAAAAGTATCTATACTTCTCTTCCTTCTCGCTTTTTGAAAACTAAGGTATACTTTCCTTATTAAACTCTTCCCTTCAAACCTTTGGTCGCTAGAACCCTTATGCCCCCGACCATTTGGATTCCTTGTAATCCTCATGATAATCTAGAAGGAAGATGTCTTGCCGACGCTCACCCACATCTCCAACACAAGATTGGCGACATCACAACAAGACAATACTAATGAAGGTACATCCTCAAGGGATGAGGACCTGAAGACCCAGGAAATGGAGACACCCTTGACACTGCTCCAAGATGATGCAACCTTAGCCTACAACGACCAGGGCATAGGTTATGCAAGAACATGATATGCATCGCTAATAGAGTAACCCTGTCACTACCGTTGTCGTATCGGCAACCACCGATGGATGAGAACCTAGCCATTTGGCCCGCCTCACCATAGTGAGCAGGAAAA
Source organism: Aegilops speltoides (assembly GCA_021437245.1). NCBI lineage: Eukaryota > Viridiplantae > Streptophyta > Magnoliopsida > Poales > Poaceae > Aegilops > Aegilops speltoides. Next base: position 197,975,920 of record CM038144.1, on the reverse strand, counting down.
CGGTTCTCCTCATCCCTCGCCCTTGGTGTCGAAGCTTTCATCAACGTGACCGACATGGTGGACCCCTATTACGCCTTGATAATGTCACTACATGAAGGATTACCTATCTGGTACCATCAACAGCTTAGAAGACAAAAAGGGATCGTCGTGATTAAGAAGATAACGGAAGGCCGAGTCAACGCCTGCTATGAGAAGCCACCTTCACCCCATCACTTCAATAGGCAAGAAGTTGTTGAAGACTCTTCAAGCTCAACCGGATCGTTTCATCAAACAAGAGACGAGCAAAGACTCGAGGAAAACCCGGAGATCGCACGAGGCACAAGGCACGACTATGGAGTCCGAGAACCCCTAGGGTAGGATGAGTCGTGTACCCCCTATGCGCAGTTGAGTCCATATGATGGTTCGAGTAGAACCATGATTGTGTGTTGCTTGTTTTTATTTGTTTGTGTTTTGATACGGGTCGCACTTTTGCCCTAGGCGACAAGTATGCGACTATATCACCTTCCTTACCTTGTTTCTTTCCTTGTTTCTTTTGTTTGGCCCTTTTTGCACCTGTTTGTTTGCACTTGCACTATAGAACCCCCCTTTTTAGGCACTCCCCTTCTCTATGCTACTTTTCCATCTCGTCTCTCTCTCCTCAACTGAAGACCAGCAAGACAAGATGCACCAAGGAATCTACTTCGGTAACCAACTAGTAATGAAGACTTTTGTTGCAGCCTCCTGACCGAGACATTGAGTTCATCATCGAGCTCATACCCGGAGCAGGACCCATCTATAAGAAGCCTTATAGAATGGGATCAGAGGAGTTAGCAGAATTGAAGAAGCAGCTGGAAGAGCAGCTGAGGAAGGGATTTATCCGCCCTAGAGCCTCCCCTTGGGGATCACCTGTTCTGCTTGTGGCAAAGAAGGACGGTACCATCCGCTTGTGCATTGACTACCGCTCCCTCAACGAAGTTACAATCAAGAACAAGTACCCACTTCCCAAGATTGAAGATCTGTTTGATCAACTCAATGGGGCCAAGGTGTTCTCCAAGATCGACCTCAGATCTGGGTACTACCAACTGAAGATCAGACCCCAAGATATTCCGAAGACGGCATTCGTAATCAGATATGGCTCAGATGAGTGCACGGTCATGTCCTTTGGGTTGACCAATGCCCCAGCTTACTTCATGTATCTCATGAATAAGGTCTCCATGGAGTACTTGGACAAGTTTGTCGTTGTCTTCATTGATGACATTCTTGTCTTCTCGAAGTCGGAAGAAGAGCACGAGCAACACTTGAGGATGGTCCTAGACAAGCTTCGAGAGCACCAACTGTATGCCAAGTTCAGCAAGTGTGAATTCTGGCTGCGTGAAGTTGGATTCCTGGGTCATGTTTTAATCAAGGGGATTGTCAGTCGACCCTGCTAAGTTTGAAGCCGTGACTGAATGGCAATCCCCGAGCAATGTGAAGGGAGTCAGAAGCTTCCTCGGACTCGCGGGATACTACCGCAAGTTCGTTGAAGGATTCTCAAGCATTGCCCGACCCATGACTTAGCTCTTGAAGAAGGACAAGAAGTTCGAATGGACGCCGAAGTGCGAAAAGAGCTTCCAGGAGCTGAAGAAGAGGCTGACCACCGCCCCAGTTCTGGCCACGCCAGATATACACAGGGAGTTTGTGATATATTGTGATGCGTCAAGAACCGGACTGGGAGGTGTTCTGATGCAAGAAGGCAGAGTCGTAGCCTACCTTTCAAGGCAACTACAACCTCACGAGGAGAACTATGCTACTCATGGCCTTGAGCCAGCAGCAGTGGTTCATGCCCTGAAGACTTGGCGACATTACCTCTTGGGGAAGCGATGTGAGATATACATGGATCACAAAGTCTGAAGTATATTTTCACTCAAAGGGAATTGAACATGAGGCAGAGAAGATGGCTGGAGTTGATAAAGGATTATGACCTCGTGTTCAATACCACCTCGAAAGGCTAATGTGGTAGCAGATGCATTGAGCAGAAGGCTTGTTCCTTGAATGCTATGCTTAAGCACAAGCTACCCGCCTTTGTATGAAGAACTTGAAAGCTTGGGTTGGAACTGGTTGCACCAGATTCTTGGCCAACCTCAAGTTAAGCCTACCTTGATGGATGATATTAAGGAAGCTCAGGAGGGACATGAGAGTATTGAAGGCATCAAGAGGAAGATCAAGGCAGCAAAGCCTCGGATTCTCGAGAGGATGGGGAAGGAATTGTGTGGTTTGGGAATCGATCTGCGTGCCCAACAAGGTTGAGCTCAAGAACCCGATCTTGCAAGAAGCTCATGACAGCCCATATTCCATCCACCACGGAGGCACCAAGATGTATCAAGACCAAGGAAAGATTTTGGTGGCATGGGATGAAAAGGAGATTGCCACCTATGTTCCAAAATGCGACGTATGCCGAGAGTCAAAGTCGAGCATCGGCGACCCATGGATTGTTGCAACCCTCAAGGTGCTCGAATGGAAGTGGGACAAAGCCGGATGGACTTCATCACCGGTTTACCCAGTCAAGCAAGGGACATGACTCAATATGGGTCATCGTCGACCATTTGACCAAGGTGGCCCACTTCATTCTGTCAAGACGACCTACAAGGGGAACCAGTTAGCCGCCTCTACATCAACCGAATCGTGAGCCTTCATGGTGTTCCCAAGGAGATTGTGTCGATCGAGGAACCCAGTTCACCTCAAGGTTTTGGAAGAAATTCCAGAGGCCATGGGGACCAAGTTGTCCTTCAAAGACTCGCTTCCACCCACAGCATCGGAGGCCGACAGAGCGAGTGAATCAAATACTCAAGACATGCTCCGAGCTGTGTCTTAGCTTATGGAGCTAAGTGGGAAGATTGCCTCCCTTTCGCCGAGTTCTCTTACAACAACAGTTATCAGGCAAGCCTTCAAATGGCACCATTTGAAGTGTTATACGGGCGGAAGTGCCGTACACCTCTCAACTGGTCGGAGACCGGAGAAGGACTTGTCTTTGGGCCTGATATCCTTCGTGAAGCAGAAGAGCAAGTCCAGCTTGTCAGAGAGCGTCTGAAGTCTGCCAAGTCGAGACAGAAGAGCTACGCTGACTCACGTCGTAGAGACATAAACTTCCGAGTTGGAGACCATGTCTATCTCCGGTCACCCTCTCAAAGGAGCCCAGCGCTTCCATGTCAAAGGAAAGCTCGCTCCGAGATACATTGCCCCTTCAAGATCATGGAACGACGAGGAGAAGTGGCTTACCAGTTGGAGCTTCCACGAACTTTCGATGTGCACAACGTGTTCCACGTGTCACAACTCCTAAGTGTCTCCAAGTTCCGCATAAGCCCGATCTCTACAAGGACATCAATCACCAAGCCATTGATCTTCACCTGATTTGACTTATCGTGAGAGGCCCATCTGCATTCTGGATGAGGCTGAGCGACGCACTCGGAGCCGCACCATCAAGTACTTCAAGGTCCAATGGAGCAATCACATCAAGGTAGCAACTTGGGAGCGTGAAGACTACCTCGATCCGAATTTCCGTATCTCTTTAAAGTTTAGTTTAGGAATCTCGGGACTAGATTCTTGTAAGGGGGTAGGTCTGTCACACCTGCATTTTGTAGCATTTCATTTTCATTAATAAAGCATGAAAATTTGGACCAACAAAACTTTTTGCATTATTTGGCTTTTATTTGGAGTTGGTTTTCTCATTGTGCTTCTTTTCAAGTGCTTCTTAAGGTCAACTACTCTACCTCTATATTTCATCTCCTTGCCCCAAACTCCTGCCCAATGACCATGCCATGTGCTTAGTGCAGTATGGAATTTTCTTACAAAATAATTTGGCCAGAAAGTATTTTCTAAAATTAGTTTTCCAAAAACCCCTGAATTGAGGTTTGCACTACAAGTACTTGATTAAGGGCAGTAAAAATCTTTCCAAAAATATATTTGACTCCTATTAGATATGGGATACCCGAAACCACAAAATATAATTTTAAAAGTTGTTTTACTATTTTATTTAAAAGCTTTTTTAAGGCCGAAATGGTCTTTAATAGGAAAAATTATTTTATTGTTTTAAAAATATTTGACAAAAATTAGGAGACTCAGTGGACATATATGTTCCATATATAAGAGTTTCAACACATGGTCATGTTCAAAATATTGGTCAAATCCTCAAAACCCTTCCTGGATATTTCAAGCTTTTGAAATATTTACAAAGGAAGTATTCTCCAAAAATTCAAAGAAAATTCTATCATGTCACATATGACATATTTGGTGATCTTGCCAAGTCTCATGTCTTGGAGAAAAGATAACATCATCAAATCCCTCAAAACCACTTCATCCATTTTGAAGTTTGAGCAACTTTACATTGCCAAACATGTCCAAATGTTCTGAAACCTTGTGAACATGCTAAAATGGTCTAATAATTCATCTAGACCAAATGGCACAAGTTGGAGAACAAGTTAACTTGATCAAAGTTCCCCAAAACCATTCCTGTCCAGAACCAATTTTGAACAACTCTACATTGGAAACTTTCTCTCCCTGATTCCATCTTTTGTGAGCATGATCACATGATCAAATGGGTACACTAAACCAAGTGGTGCATCAAGGAGAACATATTTTCATGACTAAATCTTGGAAAACCCATTTCTGTTCATTTCTAGGGTTTACCAAAGTTGCATTGTCAACTTTCTTCAACTGAGCTCCAAATTGGTGGAAGGCCCTAATTATATGTATCATTTCACCCTGTGGAGCCTCATGACAAATGGGAATCATATTCTTGCCCAAACCAACATCAAACACCTTCTGGCATTTTGCAAAAATCACTATTTTGACCCCTTCCACTATTCTTGGGAGCTCAACTTTTGCCACAGCCTCTCCCGACCATCTCCTACCTCCAAAGAACTCTCCTCCTTCAATAGCTCAATTATTTGGGGTAAAACCCATCCCTTTCTCTCTCTGCTTACCCATGGCAACTCCTCTTCTCTCTCTCCTTTCTATATGCAATACCCACCTAGCTCCTCGACCACTCTAGAGCATCCAAGGAAGCTCCAAGACACAAGTGGACATGCCTCGACCTTTTAAAATGGCCATGCCGCCATTTGCACGCTCTGAGCTGCTGCTGATCTTGCGCCTCCTTCAAGACCGCCCCGCCAACCGCCTCCGGCCACCTCGGGCCTCCCCAAAGATGTCTCACGAGGCCGCCTCGGCGTCTGGGACA